>VWZX01000627.1:0-206740 GCA_013399015.1 Galbula dea
CAGAATTAGTTCTGTTTTAACCCAAACCAGGACACACCTGTGATCAAAATGATCTAATTAAACATGTCAGCAACTACAAGATGTTTCAATGGCTAGCAGAACCATTTTATACTTGATTCCAGTAATTTCTCTGGAATAATCAGCCTGATCAGCAGAATGGATCCAAGGAGGGAAAGTAAATGTCAAATTTTGTTCTGCCTCTTCCATATATTTTCACAGTCAAAGAATGCAGCATTTTTTTATAATCTTTGGCTCTATCAAAATAAGAAACCAGATATCTGTTGGTCTGTGTTAACTTCAGAGGGGAGATTTTGATGACTGAAAACTTCGATGTCTGGAAGCAAAGGAAGGAATAAAGAATTTTTTCTGTTTCATTTATTTCCAAGGGTGTACTTAAGTAGAGAATTTCTCCTGATACATAGTGCAATCCAGCAATAATCTGGAATTGCCTCCATTGCTGACATGTAGTAGCTATTAAAACGTTAATAGTAATGTGAAAACATTTTTTATCTTTTTTTTTCCCCCCCTCACTTCTTTGCCTTCTTTGCACCTGATAGCGTTTTCTCATCTTGGCTTGCTGGTATTCCCAGTGTGAACATCTTCCACAAATGGAAGCAAGCATCCCACTGCCACTTAGTGATAGGAGAATAAAGTGATCTTCTCATGACAGAAAAAGGAAGCAAGCAAGTATGGTTCCTTGGCTAGTGTAGCCTTGCAATTTTGCCTCTTGTTAAGAGCTTACTGCAGTGTGTTACCTCTAGATTTAGACCTCAATAAGGTATACAAACAGATATTCTCTCTACATTTACTATCATTTCATTCTTGAGATTGCAGCAAATGTCCTGATTTTCATGTCCTTACTGATGGGATTGCATGTTAAGAAAGCCACTAAAGCTTCATAAAATGAGCACCCTGATTTTGTCAGTTGCCTGCAAGAGTAATTTGTGCAGGCCTTTTCATCTTTCTTTCTAAATGTTGAAAGGTCACTGGAATTAACCATTTTGATGTGAAGTGCTGCTTTTTAATCTATGAACAGCTAGGCAAGGCTGAATGCCACATCTGATATTTCACAAGGCACAATCACAGCTGTCATATCTTATGTAGTAAAATTTCTTTGGTTACATTTTACAAAAAAGATCAGAATATCTTGGAAGGAGGTAATTACATCTAATCTTTTTCATGTGAAGGTTTAGGTACTTATCATCCTTGAGAAATCGTATTCTTTGTAGTTCATGCATGTGTATGGCTTTAACTTTCCTGAGTGTCTTGCTGGGAAGCAGTGACTGAAAACTTCAACTTACTCTTGCATAAATGATCCATGTACTTAAAAGGTGGGAGCCTTCATTCA
Organism: Galbula dea; assembly: GCA_013399015.1. NCBI lineage: Eukaryota > Metazoa > Chordata > Aves > Piciformes > Galbulidae > Galbula > Galbula dea. Next base: position 1,349 of record VWZX01000627.1, read on the forward strand.
CAAGGCAGGAAGAAGAATCATGGCGAGAAGGCGGGTAAAGAAGTAGAGACACAACACTCTGATTCTCTCAATCCAAAGAGAGAAGCCTGCACTTACTCCATGACGTGCTGATTCTCCTTGGTCCACCTTTTGTTGTTAATGTATTTGTAAAAACATTTTTTGTTATCTTTTACAACAGAGTCCAGATTGAGTCCTAGCTGGGTTTTTACCTTTTTAATTTTTTCTTTGCATGACCTAATGACATCCTTCTACTCTTCTTGAGTTGCCTGTACTTTCTTCCAAACTCTATTTTTCCCTGCGTCCTAGAGAAAGCTCGCTGTTCAGCCAGGCCAGACTTCTTCCCTGCCTGTTTTTCTTACAGCACACTGGGACAGCCTGCTTCTGATGTCTTTAAGATTTCATTCTTGAAGAATGTCCAGCTTTTCTGGACACCTTTGCCCTTCGGGACTGCCTCCCAAGGGTCTCTCTCAACCAGTGTCCTGAATAGGCCAAAGTCTGTCCTCTGGAAATCCAAGGCAGCATTTTTGCTGTTCTCCCTCCTTACTTTACCAAGAACTGAAAACTATCATTTTGTGGTCACTATGCCCAAGTTGACCGTCAGTCAACATATCTCCCACCAGTCCTTCTTTGTTGGTAAATGGCAGGTTGAGTGGGGCACACTGGCTGGTGCACCATTCCCTCCCTGACACTCCTGGTCACTCATGCTCCCTGGGGGCTTCTTTTGTATGTGTGGGGGTTTGGTGCCATCGCTCCTGGCCTCGCCCATGATGAGTCACAGCTGTCGCTTGACAGGGCTTAGTACTTCCTGCTCTGCAGGGGGAATCACAGACTATCCAGAAGAGCTCACTTGAAGACATTTTTTTCCTCCCTTTTTCTTAAAAAAAAAGTCTTATTTCTAACAGTTGTAGCCATTTGTAAAACTCATAAGCTTTGCACATGTATCTGATTGGAAATTATTCCATTTGGTATGTTTGATGTCAAACAAAGTTTTGCCAGGAGCACATTTCTGTCAAATTCTTCAGTCTTTCAGGTAAAGTAACATACTGCTATTTGTTAGACGAGATTCCTTATTCAGTGTTTGCTCTTTTGCCACATTTCACCAAAGACTCTTTAAAAGAAAAAAAAGGAAGGTAGACAAGCAATTTGTAACTGCAGTTACAAGTCATCCTAGGTTTCCTTCACATGTACGTACATACAGAAATTTGCAGATGATGGAAAGGTGTTTTTTGAAGATGTTTAGTAATTCTCAATTTTTGTTCCTCCACTGCTAGGCAAAACAATTTATCATTCTATAAGACCTGTTTTTTTACCTCTTTTTTTCACTTGACTAAGAGCATTGCAGTAACATATGTATTACAAGACTGCTTTGTAACTACTGAGCTTTTGAATGAACACAGATTTTGACACGTGTTCTTTAATTGCTCAGAACCAAATGGTAAGCTGCTAAATGAACCTTATTCTAGAGTTCCCCAAGAAAGATTGTACAAGAAAGCCTGTACAAGAAAGCCTTCGCCTCTCTGCTTAGACTTAAGTGGAGGTTTGTCCTTAATATAAAATTGGGTGAAGTGTAGTATTCCAAAGTGGTCAAATACCAGAGGTGGCACTGTAATACCAGGAGATTTTGTAGATCACATTTTCACATTTTTTGAAAGGAGTAGGTTTTTTTGGTTGGTTGGTTTGTTTTTTGGGGGTTTTGTGCAATCTTATTGTAACATTTATACTAGTGGTTTAGGAAATAACTAAATGTTTAATTTTGGTTCTCTCACTAAGGACTTAGTTTCTTACCGTTGTAAAAGCCACTGGCATGTAAAGATACAGTTTGTGAAATGAAGGCAGAGATGTTCCTGTCACTGGCAGTGGAAGGGTGTATTTTCACAGGAAATTCTTGCTCAGTAATAGTGCTGGAGTTGTTCAGCCACTTAAAGAGATGAACCACAGTCAATAACATTATAATATTTGTATATTGGTACACTGTGAAAACATTTGTAAACTTTTTTTTTGGGGGGGGGGGAGGGAGGAAGTGTGTAAAGTGTAAAGTACACAGTAGTTTCCCTGAAGTGTGGAGAATAATAAGCAGAATTGCATAGGAGAGTTTTAGAAGGTTAGTTCCTTGCTTACAGGAATTATTCCTGCCTAGGACAGTTAATTTCTGTTCCCAGTTTCTTTTCTTTCCCATTCCCTCCTATCTTTCTGTACACTACATTGGAGACAATAGCCTTTCAATATTTTTGGTTTTCATGGCTGGCTTGAACATTTGTCTATCCATTCTCAGTCTCACTCTGTGAAATAAACTGATTTTGTGAAAAGAAAAAAACAACAGGCCGACACTTTCATCAAGTGAATGGTAAAATTGATATGGTGGAGAAGCAACCACCACTGTTGGTGCAGAAAGAGCTAATTGCTTAACACAGATCTGCTGTTACTGCAGACCAGGTAACCACACCCTTGGGCAAGATTATCCATTTAGTTTAAAATACATGGAGGGTAACTTTCCAGAGATACTTCATAAGCATTATTCCTGCTGAGAGGCCCTTTACTCCCCAGTGGCGTCATCTGCTTCCTAAATGTCAGTGCAGTGTTTGACTGCTGCCCGTGCTTTGATTCTGTACAGCATTACTCTATAAAAGCTAAAGGTTACTGTTCTACTAGTGGAAAGTGACTGAATGATTTGCAAGAGCAAGGCTAAAATCATAAAAATAAGGGACTCAATAGACCAGGGGATGGCCTAAGACATAGTGGTATAAAATTAATCAAAAAAGCTGTTCCAGCCCCTGCTCCTTCTCTCTACCATCATAAAGTTGGGAAAAATAGAGAAAAAAACAAAGAAACCATTTCTGTATGAGGCAGATGGCATTTTAAATGCTTTGAAGATATGGTTAAGCATTCTTGCAGGATATCACTTTCTGCAACTTTTCAAAGTCTTGCAGTTAAATATGAAGTTTGTATAGATAAAGATAAGTAAGTATTGAATATTATGTGTGCATTTTCCTTTTTTTTTTACCTGAATACTTTAGGTTATTGCACAGGAAATGCAAGTTCTTTGAATCTGGTAAACTAGCTACATATAGCACCAAACAGCAAACTTTAATGCAAAAACTAGCAGAGGCACTAAGAACAGTTTCAGCAACTATTTTTGTGCATGCACATTTGATTATGGCAAAATAAAAATACACTTCAAATTCTACAGTAAGCAGCCATATGGAATAATAGCTGTAGGGGTCTGTAAGAGAACTGGTGTTATGTATCTGAAGTTTGGTCTTCAGCTTTTCAGCCCATTTATATTAAGCTATAATTCACTGAGGAGCCAGAAGATACAACTGGGTTGTCTGGTATAGATCTGAGGCAAAGCTGCTGGGGCCTTAAGGGAGGAACACTTGTTCCTTGTGAAAGGCAGTCAAGTATCAATATTAAATATTTAAATTTTAATTTTGGATTGATAGAAAGAAGTTCACTTCCTTGCCTCTGGTCGTCTGTGTCAGCAGCAGCTAAGGTAGTGTATTAACTTGTATTAGTGCATCCATAAATGTTGGCTTCAAAACCTTCCCTTGGCAAACATCTTCTGAAGTTCAGTATGAAACTTCCGAATTATTGAAAGAAGAATAAAAGACATTCTTTAACTACTTAAGTCTAGAGCAATTTAATTGGTGGCTTCAAACAGCTGATCTATTTCTCATGATTACAGAAGGAAAGGAAAAAACCAAAACCAAACTACTATCATTTAAGTTGCCTCACTGTCTTTTAATGGTTTAATACTGTACACAGTGGTTTATAGCATACAACAATACAAAATTGTCTTTTATTCTGTAAACATATAAATGTTTGTAGTCTGCCTGTCATGGAGATGAATAATACAGGAAATTACATATAATTTGAGTTATATTAAAATATATATTGAATTTTTGATTCTAAGTTCTCTGCTTAGAATGGCATTTAAGTGACACTTTTTCAGGTTCCGTATACAGATTTTCTGTCTCTTGAGCAGAGTTTCCTTCCATGAAGTCACTCTGCATACTTCAATGAATACTTCATAAGGGAAATCATCCAGTGTCTGACAGGCTACCTGTGATGTGGTAATCTATGCAAGCCAGCTCCTTGTTTTTCTTCCTTTGCTCATTTACTATTCTGTCTCAGCTGTTGAACACAAACCTCCCCTACTCCTGCAGCTTAAATGTGATCTGAGTAATGCTCAAGTACAACAAACATGAGGATAAACAATCTCTGCCAAGAGAATTTCCATTAGAACTATTATGCATGGATATGAGCTAAGCAGTGGCTGATTTCTCTGTTGCCCAGCACTCTGCACTAGCAGAATCATTCCTGTGACAGTCAATGCATACCCTATGCCTTTTACTTGCTATGCTAAAGTCAGAGGCAAGACTGTTTAGCCTAATCAAGATCTAATTATTACACAGTTTTCTCTGTTGAGGTCCCTTCCAACTCCCAATATTCTGTGGTTCTGTGTGATTCTGTGATTCTCATATTTAAAAAATTTTTCACACTTTCCTTTCTTTTTGAGTACTATTCTTCCAAGAAATCCCTTTGCAAAAGCAACAGTACCTTGCAAGGCTGACAGCTAGAGATGAAATTTGGTGTTTGATTTCTCCCAATACCTGATATTCTGTGCAAATGCCAATGTGCCTATTTGAGTTCACTTAAGAATGTACATTCTCTCCTTCCCCCCCTCAAATGTTCAGGATGATATTTAAGAAAACATAGTTCTTATATGAAGTGAACTTATGGATGATTAAGAGCAAAGAGAATGTCAAGAAAAGGTTACGGGTTAAAATGTTTCTCATGGTAATTCCACATTTTTTTTCAGTAAACTCCTTCATCATGATCTAATAGAAACAGCCTGCTGCATAAAAGTTGATTTCTGACATTCCTTGTGTCAATTCCTTCTTGAAAGCAATAAGAAATATTTATTCTCAGTTTGTTTATTCCTTGAAGTGTTTTACCTGGAGGCTGCTATTCACCGTTTAGATACATTAATGGTGTTTTGCCCCTGATCTTGAACCCCTACATGAGTCAGAGCAATGGGTGTGAGCTTCAGTCTCTCTCACCAGGCTGTAAATCTGTATTTTGTCATCTGGAACAATCTTACCAATAGTTAAAGGCAATCTGTAGAATATAACTGTTATTTTCTCAAGCAGAGACAGTTGGGTTTTTTTCCCTTATAGGAAATTATGCAATTCAGCAACACTGCAGATTTTGATATAGCACTGTATAAGAAAGCTATCAAAACTTTTCTTCTAATGAAGGTGCATAATCTAATTAACATGCTGTATTGGTTAGTCTTCATTCACAGGAACAGTCCTGCTACCACCATGCTCCACCTTTGGGAATTGCGTGCATGTGTGCAATTGTATTCCTGCTCTGCCTTTTATGTCAGCACTAGTGGTGAGCCGATGCAAGATGTTAAAGGGAAGAAAAGCATTTCTTTTTTCGTAGGACTAGATCTTCATTGGTTAGTTCCCAGGATTGGTGTGACATTCAGTCAGCTGTTCCTACTCAAGTATGAAGGAAATGTGATGAGTTCCTGGTGGGGTTCTGGGACAGTGAGGGGGCAGGCAGCTGCTGTATGAAGGTGGTATTGCATAACAGTACCTCTGTATGTTTCTCCTGACATTTGCTGACAACAACTTTCAGCATAAATGATCTTTGATTAATTCACAAATTATGTTTATTTTTTCTTAATGTTTTGGTATTGCAGTCCTCAGAAGTTATTAATTTAATATTGATCAATCAATGTAGTAATCTGGGTTGATGGGGGGTTGGAACTGGATGATCTTTGAGGTCCCTTCCAACTCTGACAATCGTACAATCCTATGATACATGAAGACTTCTTTTAAACAGTGAAATTTAAAAAGTTATGTCTCCTAAAGTTAGTCAAGAGCACTAAAGCAGAATAGTAGTAGTAATTTCATGTCATATAAATCAAAGATGCATTTTCTTCCAAACTAAGACCACTTGAATTTTGTTTGCAAAATGGAAAAATATCATTTTAGTAGTGGTTATTTTCTCTTGTTTATCTCACTTTTCATGCAAAATCTTCATTTACAGCGTAGGGAATTTAAACTGATGAGTTTAATAGCCTGTAAGAAAAAAAAATTTTAAACTACAGAGAGATAATAAAAAAATGTGAATTTTAATAAACCATATTTAGAGACTAAAAGTTTAAAAAGAAACTAATTTTACCCTACTTATTACCAGAGAAAGAAATAGAAATACAGCACATCAGAGAGAATGAAATTACTTTATGATCATAGAATCATAGAATGGCTCAGGTTGGAAGGGCCCTTAAAGATCATTTAGTTCCAACCCCCCTGCCATGGGCAGGGATGCCAATCATTAGACCAGGTCGCCCAGGGCCACATTTAGCCTGGCCTTGAACACCGCCAAGGATGGGGCACCCACAACCTCTATGGGCAACCCATTCCAGTGCCTAATCACCTTCCTGGTAAAGAAATTCCTCCAAATCTCCAACCTAAATTTCCCACTGAATGATTACCCACTGAAACTTGTTGTGGAAAGGAACTTGAATCAATATCTCAATAGATTACATGGAAATACATGAGGTGGAAGCTTACATATTTTAATGAACTTTCCTGCCATGTGCACAAGTATAAATTCCCACATATTATGTTTTTGACATTAGATCACAGTGTATTGTTCTGCTTACTGTTGCCTCAGTGGTCCTTTTGTAATAATATTTTTGTACCAGTCTGTCCAGGGAAGTGGTTGAGCCTCCATCCTGGAGGTATTTAAAAGATATGGTGCCAAAGGACATGACTTGGTGCTCAACTTGGCAGTGTTATATTAACAGTTGGACTCAATGATCTTAAAGGTCCTTCCCAACCTAAATAATTCTACGATCTATGCTTATTTTGTTGTCTCTGCTCTCAGAGCAGTGATTATCTCCTATGTTTGTGTATCTTTTTACCATGTATTAAACTGCAACTTACTAGATAGACAACCTAAAACAGCTAGAAAGTAATTTGCTGTTTAAGGGGGTTGGATATGGAACTGGATGCTTAGACTTTCCCAAAGCCCTGTTGTTACACTCGATGGTTCTGGGAACATCATTATGTCAAATCCCATAGGCAGTTATCCAGACCTTGTTGCCTATGTAGGTTACATATGCAAACACATGCTGGTTTTATCCTAAATCAGAAGTCAATGACTTCTACATCAGTTTAGGAAAAGAACTTTTTAAAACCTCAGCAAAGGCACATAATGATTTTATTTTTTAATTACAAAAAGACTTGTTAAAGCTTGACATTAGATATTAGATTTTATTTTTTAATTGAACAGTCTCAGTGCTTATTCTAACTTCCTCATTTTACCAAAGATCTAGGTTATTTCTTGGCAAACTGTACATTACCCAAGCAAAAACACTATGTGCTATTAAAGAAAAAAAATCTTAAAAGTCCTCCTCAAATATCAGCTTCTAGTGAACTACAAATCACAGAGGTTTTTGTCCCAGTCTTTTTGTTTTGTAGGCAATTAAAATGTTTGTTTACTTAAATGTTTTCTCAATAATTAAGCTAAAGAAAGCATGGTTGTTATCTCTTTTACTTTGATCAAGTGTTAGACTTAATTGCTTACTGGAAGGACAAATATGGCATTGCAGATTCAAAGGAAGATTATGAATGAGGCTTTACCTGGTATCTTCTGGGAAATGTTTTAAAAATATAAACTTTGTAGTTTGTGTCAAGTGTTAATGATTTGGTTTAAAGAGCAACTTTTGTGAACTCCTGTGATTAGACAGGGCTAGATAAAGGTAGTACCACTAACAGAGAGCAGCTGGGCTCGTTGTAAATGCAGCTTTCTTTCTGTGGATAGGTTATAAACTTTTTGCTGTGATTGGTTCTGCTCCAGTAAATGCAGATACAATGGAGTTTTCATCTTCTCTTTGCTAGATACTGGCTGAAGCCAATATATTCTGATGAGAGGAGAAACTTATTTTGTTGCTGTATACTGCATAAAACAGTTGGTGTTTTATGCAAAAGATAATGCTAAATTTTCCCAAGGGAAGGGAGGAAATAAGAGGTTGTGGGAAGGAGAGGAGGGGCTCCTTTATAAGCCGTCTGGCATGACATGATTTGCTAATGGTGTAACTATTCTATTCTGTACTGTTTTCAGATTGCAGGTGCATGACATCTCAGAATCTTGTGACATGCATGCTGTGATATAGCTCTGTGTCCCTACTGTTCTGTTCAACACTTGTTGCCTCTCTAACTTTTTACTGCAACATATGGCTGTCTGATGTTAGCATTTCACCATGGACAACATAATGAACTTCCAGCAATCTATTGCTCCCATAAGCCTCATGCTACCTGAGCAGTGGTGAACTTATCTGACAAATGTAGTGCTTTTTCAGAAGAGCTTGGCATGAATGTCTCAAATGTGAACCAGGACTTTTTCTACGCTCCCTTCCTAAATAAAACTATTCAAACTCTACTTAGGTTATGGCTTCTTGATTTTATTAATATTATTATTTTTAAAAATATGTGTTTTGGTCACTTTGCTGTCACTTCACCAGACAAGCAGAGAACTTTCTCCATGGTTTTGGTTTCAGCCATCTTCAGGAAAGCTAGGCTCCATCACTTGGGAATACAAATGCCATAACTGAATGTTCCCCCCTTCCCTCTTCTTTTTCACAGATTTATATTGCTGAGCTTGATGTCATATGATATGGAATATCCCTTTGGCCAGTGGGATCAGCTGTCCCAACTAAGACTTCTCCCAGCTTCTTGTGCATCCCCAGCCTAGTCACTAGTGGGGTAGGGTGAGAAGCAGAAAAAGTCTTGACTCCGTGTAAACACTGCTCAGCAGTAACTAAAACATCCCTGTATTGTCAACTCTTTTTTTCATCACAGATCCAAACCATGACCTCATAGTAGCTGCTGTGAAGAAAATTAACACTGTGTTAGCCAAAACCGGGACAATTGTTTATAGTGTAATCTATTTTGCTGTCACACTGAGCTACAACTTTCAGCCATTTTAAAAAAAATCTTTAGAAAATTAAAAATAAGACTGTTAGAAATATTCCAATGCATACAAGAGGAAGGATCAACATTAGCCATTCAGATGAATTGCTTAGAGGACAATACCCTCAGTCCTTGCCTGGCATTTTCTTAAGATTCAGTCTTGCAGTACAAACATCAGAAATTCAGAATAATATTTTTTGATATTTTAGTACAATAAGACTCAAAAATTTCACCTGTTCATTAAATCCAGTCCTTACTATGTAGTCACTATATTTTATAGGTTTGTTTCCATAACTTTATTTATATCCTCCTCAAAAACAATAGGATATATTCCTATTGCTTCTTTCTCTGGAAGTCTGTGGCAGTGCCTGGGTACTCTGATGGTTAACACTATGACAATTTCTATATCAAAGTCATTCTTGGCTGGTTTTCCTTTGTCCTTTGACTGAGTAGCTTGAATTCTAGGTATATTTAGAGACAGTATTTACTTCCTATTTCTGTTCACAATGAGTAGTGATTATAATGCTTAAGTGGAATTGGGGTTTCTACTTTGACACATATTTAAACCCCAGGAAAAATACAGTGTTAAGTCAGACTGGAAAGATTGAATTAAATTAACTCCTTGATGATTGATTTCAGCTGTATAACAACTTCACTCTGAACTCTTGAAAATCATTAGGTGCAGTTTGAGTGCTGGAGGGAAATCTAAGGATACAATCCAACGATGTCAAAGTTTTTAAGCATAACAGCCTAAGTAGTTGTTATGAAAAGGTCATAGAGCTTCAAGCAATATGAGTGAACAAATTTCCTGGACCACTCTGGACCATTTGTACTGTCTAGGTAATAAAAACAGACAGTGGAAGCTACTGCATGAGGAACTTCTTAGGCTGACTAAATCCCTAGTCAACAGACAACATTAATGTAGATTACAATGGCAGAAGATGACTTCACTTCTGACAGCAAGTGTTTTGCCACCTTGCTATCCTGTGATATATCTGAGCTTTAGGAAGTGATTTTTACTGTAATAAAGATTGTTTGTTTCTATGTTAACTGCATGTTAATGTTAACTATTAGTAGTGCTGGTCTAAGGAACAAATGAGTTTTCATGAGCCTCACAAACTTGTTGTCATTCTTTTCCTTCTGAAGAACAGGTAATCGGTGCATTTTCTTGTGCTTTCAGTAATATAAGACAGTGGAGATTCCAAACTTTCTCATTTATACTGACAACATTTATTCAGACCTGTGACAGAGATTTTTTCATTCTATGTTTACTGGTAGTTTCTCAGGCCATGAACCATCAGCATGCCTATGTCAAGTACTAAGCCTCTTCTCTTAGACACTCATGTTTTCAAGCTTCATAGGTGTAAAGCAGTATGCTTTCTTTCTGTTTTTGCAAGTGGGGGAAGAAAGCATCTTCTAGATGAATTGACTAGCACACCTGGGAAAAAACCCTAAACCTCCTGAGGACCTCCCTGCCTTCTGACTCTGAAAGCTCCTTAGCAGCCTTTCTGTATTGAGAATCAAGGTCCTTTTACTCTCTGCAAACTGAAACACTGTAGCTTTCTGTTGCTAAGTGATTCGTGTCAATTAAATTTTACTTGAGTACCTAATTTCTTTTACTTGAATTGCAAGATACTGTCACTTTCATGGTTTGAAATCTAGTTTTCGACTGGGCAAACATGTCTAACTTACTTTCAGTCAATATTGTCATTGTAATAACTGTCAAACTTGCTTTATTTGTCACAGTTTTCTCCATTATTTCTCTTTCATCATCTATTTATTCTATTGAGATAAAACATATTAAATGAAGAAGAGTTAAAGTAAATATTTTAAAGTTTTCTTATATATACAGACCTGAGTGACAGCACAGTGGTCAGATTTTTGTGCAAATGGTTTGAGAAGAATTTTTCTTGGTATCATCTGAATAATCTAAAAGGATTATGATCTCAGTTTCTGTGCTAAAGGCATTTGCCATGTCTACAATCTACCTGTTAACTAACACCTCATAGGTACAGTGTAGCAACCCTTCTCTAGAACCCAGTCATCATCATGGCTAGGCTTCGCGAACGAAGATTTGGGAAGGGCTCTACCCATGTTTGTTGCAAGCGCGTTGGTGGCTAAAAAGGCCAATAAGAGATAGGCATGAGCAGTTGCAAAAGGACCAGCAGAAAGACTCCTTAGATGGTGTGTTCTGCAAAGCACGATTCTTTCTGCGTTGTCTTTTCTCCTCAAGGGTGATCCTGCATGCTTTCTCAAAAGCATCTGCAGCATTATAGATGGTGTGTCTCCAGGCCTCCCACTTGGAAGCCAGAGTAGACCAGTTATGATGATCAATATGGCCAAGGCTGAGATGTTGTTTCAGGGAGTCCTTGTATCTTCTCTTTGGGGCTCCTCTCTTGCAGCAGCCGGTGGCAAGTTCACCATAAAGCAAGATCTTAGGGAGGCAGTGTTCCTTCATCCTTGAGACGTGTCCTGCCCATCGCAGCTGTGTTCTCAGTAACATGGCCTCAATACTTGTGACTGCTGCTTGTTCTAGAACAGATGTATTGGTCACATAATCTGACCAGTGGATGTTTAGGATTGTGCGGAGACAGTGTTGATGGAAGTGTTCTAGGAGACGCAGGTGGTAGCGGTAGATGACCCATGATTCTGATCCGTATAAGAGAGTAGACAGCACTATGGCTCTGTAAACTCTGATCTTTGTACTTTTCTTCAGGTGTTTATTTCACCAAACTCTTTTATGAAGCTTTCGAAAGAACTATATGCCTTTGCTAGCCTGTTGTCTATCTCTCCGTCAATCTTGCCATCCGAGGAGATGAGGCTACCTAGGTAATTAAACTGCTGAACTGATTTGGGCTCTGATTTGCCAAAGGTGATATGGGGATGATGGAAGACTTCCTGAGGTGCTGGTTGATAGAGAACTTCTGTCTTCTTTAAGCTGACTTCCAGCCCAAAGGGCTCGGCAGCGTCTGCAAAGCAGGATGTTAAACGTTGCAGAGCTGCTTCTTTGTGTGCAACAAGGGTGGTGTCATCAGCATAGAGCAGCTCCCGGACAAGATGATTTAAGGTCTTAGTGTGGGCCTTCGGTCTCCTTAGATTGAATAGGCTTCCATCAGTACGGTATTGGATGTAGATACCGTCCTGATCATCGAGGTCTGATGTGGCCCTTTGGAGCATCATGCTGAAAAAGATTGTGAATTGGGTTGGTGCTAGCATGCAGCCTTGTTTCACACCCTTCCCCTTTGAGAAAATGTATCTTGCAACTGAGAAGGAGAACTGTTGGTTGCTCTTAATTGCTTCAAATATATCCAGATCACAGGTTACAGATCACAGATTAGCAAATGTAACATGTAAGTGATGCAGCACTTGGAACAGTTTTCGAGCAAGCAGTAATCCTGCTTAGTGCATGTTGTCTTTATTAGTCTGAAATGCAGAGATTTAGATATAGTATTATTTTTTTGGTGATTATTTCACTGATATTTTCTATAAAAGATTTTTCTTCTGCTTTTTTTACTTTTAAGTATTATGTGACACAATAGCAAAGTATCAGTCTAAATCTCAAGTTATTCCTTTAATGAAAAAGGTTTAAGGACCAGTATTTCTGTGATCAAAGGCTGACAGTGGGCATTTTATTGGTTTATAAACTTATGGAGCTTAGATATTACAAATATAATAATGTTGTTTGTTTTTTAAAAAAATATATATATATATTAATATAGGAATACAGAATACCTTAATTAAAACATTTAAAGCTAGGTTATTGGGTTTGAGCTTTTCTTTTTTGTTTATTTATTTGTAAATGCCTAGGTGTAGTTCTGGTCATCAGTTTATTAGATTCTAAAAGGAACTCATATTGCAAAAATTTTGGCTGTTGCATAAAAAGCAGAATTATTTGACTTTCTTGAAAACTAGAATAATTGCTTTCTTGCCTGAATGTGTTTTCTGTGCAAGATAACCTTGCAGACTGCTAACACTTGTCTACTTATACTCAAGAATAGCTGTTTGAAGAAAAGGGCAGATTGTGTATCAGTATCTTCTTTGCTCTTTCATCTTATGATTTTAGCTGTCTCAAAATATTTAATTGTGCTTTTTTTTAAACATCATTTCCCCTATTAGTCTGACTCTGCCCTGTTTCTTAGGACTAATGCTATTCCTTTTCTGCTTTAGGTAATCAAACACAGATAGAGGTATATCTGTGTTTTCCAGAAAATGCCATTACATTACGTATGATCAATATTGAAGAAATCCAGAGTATGTGGCTGAAGTTAGAAAAAGAGCAATTTGAGAAAGAAAAATAAACATAAAGAAGAATTTCATTATAAAATAAGCAGGAGTATATTAGCATGATTTTAGAAATCTGTGTCATAAACTGCTCTTTGTTTGAATGTTTGAATGAATGAGGCTGCTCTGTTTTTTTGTGCAGGCTGTCTCTAAAGCAATCATCCTCACAGATGCACAATAAATATTTAGTGGGAATACTTTTTTATTGTCATCCAGGTTCTTAGTATAAAGTGGCACAGTTCAGTGCTCAAGAGACAAGTACATGTATTGCTGACCAAAGTTAAGCGAAAACTAGATATTAACACACAGTGAGAGTGCCAGAGCACTGGCCAGAGAGGTTGTGGGGTCTCCTTCTCTAGAGATATTCAAAACCCATCTGGACACGCTTCTGTATGACCTGGTCTAGGTAATCTTGCTGTGGCAGGGGGGGTTTGGACTATGATCTTTCAAGGTCCCTTCCAGCTTGTAACATTCTGTGATTCTGTGATTCTGTGTTGCACAAAAGTAGTTTGTTCATGCATGTAAATAATGCATCCTTTGAAAATATCTGCTATGCGAATGAACACACACACTATTAAGATAGTCAAGATTTAGTATTGCATTTTCATATGACATAGTTAAAAAGAGGAGCAATGCCCAAGACACATATGAATTTAGTCTCTCTCAACAAAGTGACTAATTTTTTATCCTGTGATAAGCATTACATGCAGAGTCAAAAGTGCCGTGTATAGCTTCCAGCAGAAATTGATGTTACTGTGGAGACCACAGACTAGAAAGAAAGCATGTATATTTTATAATTTTATTAAAACTTTGTGTAAAACCTAAGTCTTGGGAAAGACTGAAAATATACAAAATTTCAGACTTGAGAAAATCTGGAGAATCTGTATTTACCTACTCGTAGCAGGGAAAACCTAAACTGAGGAAAAAGAACAATCATGAAGTGTCAAAATTTGATAAATGAATTCTTGCAGGTGAGGAACTATTCTTACAGATTTTTGGACTACAGGTTTGTGTATCTGATCGTCAAGATGATGAAGGCCAGTGGCCTCCCACAGGGGTCAAGAAAGTACAGGCATTCCAAATGGTTGAGTCCTGAGACTGCAGGTAGAGCTATGAATGAGAGTGAGCTCCAGGATATGTTTCATAGAAGGGAATGTACCATAGAAAGTCTTATTACCTTAACTTACTTTTAATCTGGTCTTAGTAACAACTATTTTAGGAAGCAGTTTGCAAACACATGCCTTGTTATACTCACTTGTAACCCTGGAAGAAGAAAAAATAAAAAGAAAATGAGGGCAGTGATTTTCAGAACAAGAGGCATCATTCAGAAAACATGGCTTGACCAGCCTCTTCTTTCTTTGGTGCTGTGTATTGCAGAGTAATTTGAGCCTTACCATAACAGCTGAAACATAACAGGCAGTGTTCACTAAATGTAACACTTGTTAGGCAAATCTTAAAATTGCATAAGGCACATGAACAAACCCTAGGAATACATAATCAGTAGAAGCAAGGGTTAGCTAGAATAAATATATTTCCTTGCTTGGAATAAACCCCTTAATATTAGTTTGATTATAGTACAAATTTATGACAGTTATTCTTTGGGTTATAGTGTGGATTTTTTGCGTAAAGATGATGATCTTGGATAGTTAAAGGAGTACATGGGTTAAAAAGTAAGTGCTCTTATCTGAATTGCCTTAGTTACTAAAATGCTTTTATTTTGCATAATACTTTGCTTGGTTAAACATATGTGGAGTTGAGAATGTAGTGTAGCTAAGTTTTAGAAGGTGAGTAGGTATCCAAGTTATATTTAACATGTAAAGATGGTATCCAGTTCAGTTTGAGAAGCCATCTGCAACATTAGCCTACTGCAATTCTAGTATAACTATTTCTATTGAAGATTATTTAAAATTAATAATAACGCTGTTCATCTGTTTTGTAAGAGGCTAATCCATAGTTTCTCTCTTAATACAGAACACCAAGTAGAGAAAATGACAGTTGAAAGTGATGACTGCAGTTCTATATATGCTTGCTTCATTTCACTTTCAGCTCACATCTTGAAGGAGAGAAAAAAATGCAGACTTTTTTCTCCAAGATTAGGTTTCAAGCAGAAAATTCATGACCTACTAAAATGGTTTTGGTTAGATCACCATTGCTGTGGATTCATGTCCACATTTGATCTATCAAATTTATTTGCACAAAAGATGTGATGAAAGTAAACTCTGAACTTGCAAACCCATATTATTAGGAAGTGATTCTATTAATTAGACCAACAGATGTTATGTTTTTCTGTTAGGCTTCTGCTTCATTTATAGTGGATAAATTAGATTACCTTTGAGGATAAAATAAGACTGTAAAATGCTCAAGACTCCTGCTTTCTTTCTTTGTGAAATTGAAATGTACATATCATGTACAGGATCTTAGAGAATAGAAGGACCCTCATGTTATTCAAAGAGCCATGTGCTGTCCAGGAGAACAGGATTTATTCCTAATTTTTCTGTACTTAATGGTCCTGTTTGGGTCAGATGTATGATATGACTAAGGTGTACTGTATTGCCTGAAGCTGAATGCCTAAAATTATAATCAAATATGCAGCAGGTGAGCATAAGACGTACTAGAAGTAAAGTGAGACTGAAATATTGAGGCTTTGCTGTTCATCTTGGCAACCAGTTATGGGAGATACTTGTTCTGCAAACAGCAGCCTAAAGTACCTGTGCCTTGTTCAATAAGTCTTAATTTTTAAATTAATTTTGCTTTGTACTCTCAATGTAAGTAATAAATAAAAAAGAAAGATAACATTAGCAGTTTACAGGTACAGTAAGAGAAAAAAACCACTAAACCTTCAACCCCCAACCCCCACAAACTACACCTCCCCTTATATTCAGTGCAACATTTTGTACATATTATGAGTGAAGACAGTAGTGCAAAACAGTGAAACATTGCCTAATAACTTTGTCAGTGAGAGACATGGTGGGACAGCTCACATGACTGGAATATCGTCATGGATAGCTATGCCCTTTTTAGGAAAGACAGGTCAACAAGGCTTGGTGGGGAAGTTGCTTTTTACCTGCGAGAGCAACTAGAATGTATTAAGTTCTTCCCAGGGGTGGAACTTCTTCCTTCTGAGGAAAGGCTGAGGGGGCTGGGTCTCTTTAGCTTGGAGAAGAGTAGATTAAGGGGTGACCTCATTTGTGCTTATAAATATGTGAAGGGTGGGTGTCAGGGTTCAGGATCTTCTCAGTGAAGCCCAGTGGCAGGACAAGTGGCAATGGCTGTAAGCTGAAGCATAGGAGGTTCCACATGAACACAAGAAAAATTTTTTTCCCAGTTCAGGTGCCAGAGCACTGGAACAGACTGCCCAGAGGTTGTGGAGTCTGCTTCTCTGGAGATATTAAAAACCTATCTGGACGAGCTTCTGTGTGACCTGGTCTAGGGAACCCTGCTGAGGCAGGGAGGTTGGACTAGGTGATCTTTTGAGGTCCCTTCCAACTCTTAACATTCTGTGATTCTGTGTAATTCTGAGTAAAAGAAATATTTGATAATCTTGCTACTTGAGTGTTAGGGTTTTTAAAAAAATGTACTACTAAATCATTTAGGTAGGAATCTTTCTTTACTACCATAATCATAAATCCCATGAAATAATTTAATATTTTTACTAAATATGGGGAAGAGCAACTGACATCCTTTACCTGGACCTGAGCAAAGCCTTTGACACTGTCCTGTATGACATTCTGGTCTCCACCTGGTGGAATGCGTGGCCAGCAGATCAAGAGAGGTGATTCTGCCACTGTACTCTGCTCTGGTGAGACCTCATCTGGAGTACTGTGTCCAGCTCTGGAGCCCTCAACACAGGAAGGACATGGACCTGCTGGAGCTGGTCCAAAGGAGGGCTACTAAAATGATCAGGGAGCTGGAACACCTCCCCTATGAGGATAGGCTGAGAGAGCTGGGATTGTTAAGCCTCGAGAAGGGAAGGATTCAGGGGGACCTAACAGTCACCTTCTAGTACCTGAAGGGGTCATATAGAAAGGCTGGGGAGGGCCTGTTTACAAAGGCCTGTAGTGATAGGACAAGGGGTATTGGATTTAAATTAGGGAAGAGTAGGTTTAGATTAGATATTAGGAAAAAGTTCCTTACCATGATAGTAGTGGAATACTGGAACAGGTTGCCCAGGGAGGTGGTTGAGGCCCCGTCCCTGGAGGTGTTCAAGGCGAGGCTGGACAGGGTGCTTGGCAACCTGATTTAGTTGGAGATGTGCCTACTCACTGTAGGGGGTTGGACTAGATGACCTCTAAGGTTCCTTCCAACCCTGATAATTCTATGATTCTATGATTCTATGAATATGGGTTTGATGGATGGACCACTCGCTGGATACGGAATTGGCTGGATGGCCACACCCAAAGAGTGGCTATCAATGGATCCATGTCCAAGTGGGGGCCAGTGACAAGTGGAGTCCCTCAAGGATCAGTACTGCGACCAGTCTTGTTCAACATCTTTGTCGGCAACATGGACAGTGGCATCGAGTGCTCCCTCAGCAAGTTTGCCGACAACACCAAACTGTGTGGAACGGTTGATACGCTGGAGGAGAGGGATGCCATCCAGAGGGTCCTGGACAGGCTGGAGAGCTGGGCCCATGCCAGCCTCATGAAGTTCAACAAGACCAAGTGCAAGGTCCTACATCTGGGTCAGGACAATACCAAACACCAATATAGGCTGGTGAAGAATGGCTTGAGAGCAGCCCTGAGGAAAGAGACTTGGGGGTGTTGGTGGATGAGAAGCTCAACATGAGCCGCCAGTGTGCGCTCTCAGCCCAGAAAGCCAACCGTATCCTGGGCTGCATCAAGACAAGCATGGCCAGCAGGTGGAGGGGAGTGATTCTCCCCCTCTACTCTGCACTCATGAGACCCCACCTGGAATACTGTGTCCAGTTCTGGAGCCCCTGTTACAAGAGGGATATTGAAGTGCTGGAGTAAATCCAGAGAAGGGCCACGAGAATGATGAGAGGACTGGAGCACCTCTCCTATGAGGACAGACTGAGACAGTTGGGATTATTCAGTCTGGAGAAGAGAAGGCTCCAAGGAGACCTTATTGTGGCCTTCCAGTAGCTGAAGAGGGCCTACAAGAAACCTGGTGAGGGACTTTTTAGGAGGTCAGATAGTGACAGAACCAGCGGAAATGGGTGTAAGCTAGAGGAGGGTAGATTTAGGTTTGATATTAGGAGGAAGTTCTTCACCATGAGGGTGGTGAAACAGTGGAACGGGTTGCCCAGAGAGGTTGTGAAAGCCCCATCCCTGGAAGCTTTTAAGACAAGGCTTGATGGGGTCCTGGGCAACCTGGTCTAGTGGATGGTGTCCATGCTAGTCAGGGAGGTTGGAACTAGATGATCTTTAAGGTCCTTTCCAACGCAGGCAATTCTATGATTCTATTCTATGATTCTATTCAAAATTTTGTAATCATAACCCTTGCAAGCTTCCTAATTGGTAGCAATCAACTGATGTCTTAAAACTGTTTACTCATGAATGCCTAATGAATGTTCAAGATTATCTCCAATACCTTGCAGCTGGCAATAAAGCCTTAATAAGGCTATGTACATTTGAGAAGTGAATGCACTTGGTAAGGTCTTTTTATTTCACATCAGTATACATTTTTGCTGTAGCACTAGATCAAAATTAAGAAAACATAAAAATTTGTGAGTTAATGCACAGGTCAAGATACATAAAACACAGCCATTATCCTGACCATACATCAGAAGAATTAAATAACATGTCACCTAAACCAATTTGGCCCAAATAACTTTTCAGCCTCTGTCTAGGGCTAATTCTGAATAGTCTGGGGAAGCAGAGTATAGGGGGTAAAGTACTGATGTATACTGAGGGGGTGGGGAGGGCAGGACTGAATTACATAAATACTCCAAAGGTAAATGCTACACACATTGAGAGACAGAGAAATGTCTTAATCAGCAGCTAGAATTAGTGCTAACTCAATTCCAGTGCTTCAAGGACACGTATTCATCCACTCTGCTGTCAGCTGCTGTTTCCCCTCACTGAAAGAAAGACACTCCGCTGCTGGAGCTTGTCCAAAGAAGGGCAATGAAGCTGGTGAAGGGTCTAGAGAACTAATATTATGAGGAGTGGCTCAGGGAACTGGGATTACTTAGCCTGGAGAAGAGGACTCTCAGGGGAGACCTTATCACTCTCTACAACTACCTGGAAGGAGGTTGTAGCGAGGTGGGGCTTGGATTCTTCTCCTAGGTAAAAAGTGACAGGATGAGAGGAAGAGCCTCAAGTTGTGCCAGGAGACGTTTAGGTTGGATATTAGGAAAAACTTCTCTAAAAGAGTGCTTAAACATTGCAACAGGCTGCCGAGGGAAGTGGTGGAATCACCATCCCTGGAACTGTTCAAAAAATGTGTAGCTGTGGCACTTAGGGACATGGTTTAGTTTCTTATTCTTTCTTTCTTTGTATTTAAATATTTTCTATGTATGCATGGTTTTCCAAAGGTTTTTGAAAAGAAAGACTTTCATTTACAGAGAAAGAAGAAACTGAGCATTTTTTTCTTATATAATTCAACTTCCATACTTTATTTAAACCTCAGGATTCTTTCCTCATATATTGAATAGGATTGGATTTCTCAAGTTTTGCCATTTCATGCTCACTGCTTCAACATTTGCTGCAGTACATGCAATTATTTTCTGCCTGTAGCCATTTAAAATTCTCTATTGAGATATAGCCATTACCAATGGGTTGTTTGTTTTTTGTTTCTATCGAAACATGCTATTTCCATTTGAAATACATAAAATCATGCTTTGTACAGTTACTTCTCCCTATACAGGCCTTTTCTTCAGTTTATCACTTCTTTTATTTTAAATCCTATTCAGTATGTTTCACTAGAAAAAAAGATCATAGGAATCATAGAAAAAAAGTAAGTTGAATGAGACCTCAGCAGGTCATCTTTACCACCCCCAGCTCAAACCCGGGCTAGCTTCAGAGTTAGTTCAATTGTGCAAGATATCATCCAGTTGAGCTTTGAAAATTCTCCTGGATAAAGGATTCAGAGTCTTTCTCAGCAACCCCATCCTGTGTTTAACTTCCATCACTGTGAAGGATTATGTTCTACTGGAATACTCTGATTTATTTTTTGTAAAATTTGTAAATTTTTATCAGAATTATCTTCCTCATATCCAGGAACTTCTTACGTTCAAGTCTTGATAATAAGTTACAGTAATGCCTGGGAATCAGTAGAGATGTGGAGAAAGACTTTTGAGTGAGTGCATCACTTGCCACTGTACATGTTCCAGGGGATTTCTAGGGGCAGTAACTGGAATTCATATTATTTTAATTGGAAAGACCTTTCTGATTTTGATTGATAGACATACTCAAAACTGCATAAAGTGATTTTAGTCTTACCATAATCAATACCTGTAATACTTTCTGCTCTTCAACTGCTGTCGCAACTCAGACTTTGTCCTGTAATGAAGAAGGACATGGAGCTTCATGTGATTTGACTCTTTTTTTTGGAGATGTTGTGTTTCATGGATGTGATGTTGTTCCCAGTTCCTGAGGAATGAGGTTGGATCACATCTATTTCATTGCTCTCCTTGGGCAGCAGCCAGAAAGAAAAAGGAGATCCTGTCTGTCACTTTCTGGGTTTCTGTATGTTATAGACAATAAAACATCTGCAAATACTCTGATAATGAGCATTCTGCTCTGTGAATAAGAATGAAATTTCACCAGGAGAAGGATTTTTATGTAAGTGAATTTAACTATTGTCAAGTTTCTGATGTGGCACACATAAAATCTGCGCTATTATTAGGTAAGTTTTCCTGAATATTAGTGTGGGGATACCAATGTCAGTGCACAGATGAAGACATGATATGAATTAATTACTTCTGAATGATAGAGGTCTGCCATTTGGACATGAATCAAGACTGATCAAAGGGACAACAAGTTTTTCTTAGTCTTAAGGGAATCCAAAAGGGAAAAAGCCTTGCATAACACCACCCACTCTCATGCTAAACAGTCTCCTATGAAAGTTATAAAAGATTAAAACATCTATGTAGAGCACTGAGAACGTGTTAGAGGCAGAGACCTACAGAAGTAGGGCTTCCACTTCTGTATAACCTTCAAACCTGCTACTCAAAGCTGAATTTTGCCCTTAAGTTTCTACTGAAAGTGATAGAAACTGAATTCAGTTGTGGTTATTCTTAAGAATATTATTTTTTAAAATGTTTGCTATTTTAATTTTTACATGTATTACTATTCATTTGTATTTGGTTGTTTTAGTAAATACCTCATTATCTAGATAATCTAGATATCTCATTGCGTAGATAACTCAGACAAAACCCTATTTAGATGTGATTATGATTGCTGCTGCAGTTACTATCTCCTTGATCGTGACTAAAGCAATTTTACTTTTTGTAAACAAGATAAAGTTGGTGCTATTTTTGCCATCTTTGTGAAGAACAAATGAGCCTACCCTGGGAAAGGTCATCACTCTTCTTTTTGGGAGGACAGTTACTGAACTTATTTTTCTTTGCAGAAAAGGATTTGTGGCTGAACAAATGCTACCTCAGACTACTATGTAAAGCCAATAACAATGGAGCTCTGAATCATGGAATATTTTTTATGTGTTTATGAACACTCTAATGAAGATGGCAAAACAAGTTTTCTAACAGAGCTTTTATTGCTGGCACAGTTTTGGGCTTGTTTCTTCCTTTGTAAATTGCTATCTCTGCTCAACTCACTGCTGGAACTTCTCTCTGTGAAAATGCATCTCCAGAAATCCAGATAAATTTTTGGGTTAGAATTTTTGGAGTTGCAGCACTAAAACACACTAACTCTGGAAATTAAACTAAATACATAATTTATTTCAGATATCTGCAATCCTGAAAATACCATTAAGGATGAACTTAGCCCAGAGAAATTAATTTTATAGCTAATGTTTTGCTCAGTTCTATAAGTCCATGATATTTACTTGTATATCAAGTTGCTGTAGAAATAGGCATTCATTTGTACTGAAGAAATGTCATTTTCTTAAAGTTTTTTTAGATTATGAGATGTTTTTCTTACAAGAGAAAAAAATCGAGTGTAGTGAGTTTGATGTTAATGTATAGAAGTTTAACTCAAGTTAAAATTTTTATATGAAGATATTCAAGTTAATAAACTGATTACACATCTCAAAAATTTTGGCAATATTTAAATGTTGTTACCTCACAATTTTAGTATTTATTTGATATAGTGACTTTATTTAGAAGAATATGTTAGATTTTTCAATTTTTATCCTATAAATTAAGGATAGATAAAGACAGTCTCAAGTAAATAAATATGAATGAACTTTTAAAGCACTTTGTTAAACCACATTTCTGAGTATCATAATGTAGAAAACTACACTACTATGAAAGCCTTGTGCTTACGAAATACTGTTGTTGACTTAGCTTATTTTTTAAATTTATGAAATTTAAAAAAATTGTTTATAAAATTTAAAGATGTAAAGATTCTTAATTCAAATTGTTGGTGTATAAATTTAAATTAGATTAGCTAAACAATTTCTTCCTGAATGGATGCTTTTAAGAAGAATTAAAGAGGTTCTAATTTTGTCCATAGTATGTGACTTTGGATGTAAATAAACTTAAAAGCCATTTTAATTCTTAATGGAAGTTCAAACAAGATTATAATGCATTTTAAAGATTAAGTGATATTATTTTTCCATATAGCAGAAGTCTTTGAGTATTTGTTTTCCTGTACCTTGTTAAAAACTGGTCTAGGGAATCCTGCTGTGGCAGGGGGGTTGGACTAGATGATCTTTCGAGGTCCCTTCCAGCTCCTAATATTCTGTGATTCTGTGAAAAATGTGACAGGGCTATGTGATTACAACTCAAAAAAACCCCCAAAACCAACAATGCCTAAATATAAAGAAAAAACCACAACATCAAAAAAACCCACAAAAAACCAAACAACCCTCCCGAAAAACAAAACCCCAAACCTCTACTCAGAATGGCAGCGGTTTACATCACAATTTGCTCATACTATGAGCATTTATACACTTGTCAGCTACAGTGCCAGGTTTTACAGTCACATCACAGAATCACAGAATGTTAGAAGTTGGAAGCGACCTCAAAAGATCATCTAGTCCAACCCCCCTGCCACAGCAGGATTCCCTAGACCAGGTCACACAGAAGCGTGTCCAGAAGGAGTTTTGAATATTTCCATAGAAGGAGACTCCACAACCTCTCTAGGCAGTCTGTTCCAGTGCTCTGGCACCTGAACTGGGAAAAAAAAATTCTCATATCAGTATAATGCCATACTGGCGTATCTAGAAGCAAAGGAGTTGAGCTTTTTTGTGGTTGAACATGAATTGCCTGTAAATATGACAACAAATGTATAAGTTTGAGCTGAGACTCAGAGTGTTTGAATTCAGTCATAGAAAATCTATGCTGCATTGCATTTTTATATGCCTTTAGAAATGAACCACCAAAAATTGCTTGGGAAACATCAGAATGAAACTGATGTCATTAGTTCATAAAACTGTTGCAAAAGAGACAGTAAGAACTCTCTGTAGCATGGACTCGATGGTGATAAATCCAGCAGAAGGTTTGGAGCCTTATGCATACCATCTGACTTAACACTATATTTGTCATTAGCTGTCAAAGATGTGACAGCTCCAAATAGACCTCTTGGCTGTAATGAGCTCTTGGCTAAAGTTTGATTTCCTGAATTGATAATATATCTCTGGATCTTGCTGCTCCCATACTTAGAAACATTTTAATTTCTTCTGAAATTGCACTTTCCCCTCCACAACCATCTGTTCACAACCCAGCAAAAACTTCTGGCTTAGTTCTTCCTTTCCCTGTTTTGTTTTTGATCCACATCACTTTCAGCATTTGTGCTGCCAGTCAGAGTGAGTTGTGCTGCTTTGGGTTATACCTTTACCATTGAGAAGCATAGCATAGTGACACCTGAGCTGGTGCCAAGCAAGGGGCTATGGCACAGTACAGGACATTGGTTAGTAGGTGCACCATGATGCTGTTGTGTCTTTATTGCTTTTGGTTTGAGGTTTCACAGTTTGGGCTTTTCCACTCTGTGCTCAGCTAAAGATGTACTCTTCATCTTACCCTCTGATAAGCTTACCCTAACTTTTTTTGAATAATGGACTGCTCTTCTTGCCCAGAAGAAAAGAGATAGTATTATAGCATGCTACACTAGCTAAACTGCAGTTTTGTAAGGATTGTTTGTTCACACTTTGTTTCCTGTCTAAGCTCTGCTCCTAGAAAGGTCAAACATTCTATGAAGAACACAAAATTGATGTTGCAAAAAGATTAACTTTTCAGTTGCACTCCAGAGCTTTTCATTCATGGTTAAATCACTTATCTTTTCATTAATTTGGATCACTAATTTATGAAGGTCTCAAATGTTGGAGTTAAGTAATAAAATGCTGTGAAACTCAATTAATGGGAATAAAATTATATACCTTTGTATGTTTAACTGACTGAAAGGAAATATTTATTGTTGTAGGGTTTATATGTTTATTTGTTTGTTTTGTTTTCACTTTCTGAAGTCTCTCCTTTCATTGAAACAGAAGATAAATGCTACTGGGATTTTCAAAACTTAATAATTCATTAAATTTGTTGGACCTACATGACAATATTACACACACCAACTCATAACTTTAGAAGATTATTAAAGTTTCCTAGATAAAACAGGTTAATTAATTCCTTGAGGGAACTAATGAGACTGTGCTTTTGGTCTAATTATGTTAGTTTCCTGACTGTGTAAAGAAGAAACTTACAATTGGACGAATGCAATAATAGATCCTCTCAGAAAGCTGTATGATTCTGTAAAGTGCTAAATTTGTTAATTATATGATTAATATCATGCTGGCAGTCTGTATTCAGAAAATAACAAAACTGGTTTACCTAGGTGAATTAGATTTCATTCCTACCAGTACTGACTTCTGTTCAAAAGTATCTGTTGACACTGCTTAATGACAAAGGAATTAATACTTTATTTCTGTTGAAACTTTGGATCAATCCCTTTGTTTCAACTGACTATCAAGTTATTTAGCTTTTTCTGATGGAGTAACTGAAGCCATAGCAGAAACTTATTTGTTCACACTGACAGGCCTAAGAAAATATATTCTGAATGGTTTTAGTTCCAATGTCATTTTACAAAATTAATTGAGATGTAGTAATACTATATCGAAGTTGTCAAGCATTTAATTCTTTATGGATCTATAACAAACATACAAATTACATTCCACAAGAACTAAATCCTGCAGAATAACCAGCCCAAAGCTAGGGGTATATCTAGTAAGTGTTATTCAGACTGACTAGACTTTTAGGTGCCTTGAGTACTTGGATGAAGAACTGAGTTTAAAAAAGCCCTCAGTATTTTAAGTGCTAGACAGTTTAATATAAATGAATAAAACATCTACCTTAAAACCAACGATGTAGCACAACTCATTTCCTGAAGAGTCAGCTTTTACTAAATAACACACAATAAACATCAAAATGACATATATTCTGATCAAAAACCATTTTCTGTCCTGTAGTGAACAGATGTTTACAAATTAATTTTTCTTATAAAATACTCCTTAAATCAGGAGGGTATTTTAGGGTTTTAAATGAAGACAGAATTACTGCACAGGTTATGTTTTGTTATCCCTGTAGCATCAGTCTCTCGCTCCTGAAGACATTTTTTGAACTACAAGCATCAGTTTTTGTATTATTGCAGATGTTGCTTCAATTTACCTGACAACAGAAGGAAACACAATATTTTAAGAAGTCCTATAGTCTTTAGAATGAGAGGGGTATTTCAGTCTGAAAGATTATAACCTTACATAAAGCAAACATAAGTTTAATTAGAAGAACATCTCAAAACTCCAACTAAAATAACATAGCAAGTTTTAAGACACAAATTTTATAACACAGATTTTCTTCCCCATAGGTTAAAGAACAATGAAAATAGTTTCCTTTCATGTTCCCTTACTCTCACTTACCACACAAAATACACCACTTGAAATCACAAAGTTTTGCAATAGTGATTTTGATTAAGCCTTTATAAGCATTCTGCTGTTATTAAAAAGAGCCTCATATTCTCATTTTAGAGGCATTTTGGTTGCAGAATGAAACGTATTTCATAGACTTATTTTGTTCTTCCTTTTTTCCCAGAGTGCAATTACACAAGATAAGATTTTGGGTTTTTTTCTTTTTGTTTAGTAAGAGACACTTTTTCTTTCTTCAGAAAAATGTTGTATAATTTGAAATATAAACAGAAATTCAAGCAAATTTCAGGGAAGATATCATGAAAGTCTGAAAAACAATAGTACCCTGCTGTTGCAGGGAGATTGAAAATGATATTATTCCTAAACAAAACTCAAGACAGAACCATGTGAAAAATACCTGTCTATACTTTCAAAAAACGCTGTTAATATACTTAGAAGAAATTTGAAGTAAAACAAGAAACTTCTTTCTAAAACAATTGCTCTCTACACTTTGCAAGGAAGGACTCTGAAAGAGCTGACTCTGGGTTCCCACTCCAGGCGGAGATAAAACTTTACCTCTCTGACTGCAGTGTGATGCATACACTACAGGTCCTGTCTCAAAAGCTTATTGGCATGAATACCAAACTGCTCTGTGATGCTGAAGACTTCCAAATCCAGCTATTATCCTTTTTGCATTTTTGTCATCCATGATTGTCTCCTTCAGTACGAAATTCACTTTTGTTAAACTTTGTTTTCTTTGTGACTCTAAACATAGAAGAATGTTTCATTGTCTTGGTATGAAGGATGACAGCACTGTCTTATAGGTGTGCTCACACAGAAGCATAGAATGGTTTGGGTTGGAAGGGACCTTTAAGATCATCTAGTTCCAACTCCTGTGCCTTCCACTAGATCAGGTTGCTCAAAGCCCCATCCAACCTGGCTATGAACACTTCCAGGGACTGGGCATCCACAAATTCTGTAGCCAACCTGTTCCTGTGTCTCACTGCCCTCACGGTAAAGAATTCCTTCTTAATATTCCAAGCTGATGTCTTTCTTATGCTGGGGGCTGAACAC
Organism: Galbula dea; assembly: GCA_013399015.1. Lineage (NCBI taxonomy): Eukaryota > Metazoa > Chordata > Aves > Piciformes > Galbulidae > Galbula > Galbula dea. Next base: position 28,669 of record VWZX01000627.1, read on the forward strand.
TGAGCTGAACACTGTACTCCCAGTGGTGTCTCATGAGAGTGGAACAGAGGGGGAGAATCATCTCCCTTGACATGCTAGCCACACTTCTTTTGATGAAGCCAAGGATGTGATTAGCTTTCTGGGGTGTAAGTGCACATTGCAGAGCCATGTGGAGCTTCCCATGAGTCAGCACTTCCTCCAAGTCCTTTTCTGCACAGCTCCTGTCAATCCACTCATCACCCAGCCTGTATTTGTGCTTGACATTTCTCTGACCTATGTGCAGAACCTTGCACTTGACCTTGTTAATCTTCGTGAGGTTTGCATGGACCCACCTGTCAAGCAAGTTATGGTCCCTCTGGATGGTACCCCTTCCCTCCATGACATTAACCACACCACATAGCTTGATGTCATCAGTAAACTTGCTAAGGGTACCCTCAATACTGCTGTCCCTGTCACTGACAAAGATGTTAAACAACACCAGTCCAAACACTGACTACCATGGAATGTCAATTGTCACTGATCATCACTCGGACATTGAGCCATTGACAGCAAATTTCTGAGTGCAACCATCCAGCTAATTCCTTATCCACTGAGTGTCCCATCACTCAAATCTATGTCTCAAATCCATGTCTCTCCAATTTAGAGGCAAAGATGTGTCAAATGCTTTGCATAAATCCATATAGATGATGTCAATTGCCCTTCCTTTAATCACCAAAGCTGTAATCCCATCATAAAAGGCCACCAAGTTTAGCAGGCACAATTTGCCTGTAGTGAAGCCATGTTGGCTGCCACCAGACATCTCCTTATTTCCCATGTGGCCTAGCATAGTTTCCAGGAGGATAAGCTCTATGGTCTTACAGGGGGCAGAGGTGAGACTAACTTAATGCTTGTGACTATGCTTAACTTCTGATTCATAGCCACATAGACTTAAACATGTGATATTATGTATTCTGAAAATTTAATCTACTTGTGCTCTACAAATCTGTTAAATGCAGTACTACTGCTCCAAGTGAAAGCCAAGATTCTGAACTTCTGATATGATTACATCTAAGTATTGCAATGTCCTTCTAGTTTCTGATTCTATTGTATTACTGTCCACTATGTAAATATCTCTCACAGCAAATAATTTTCATCCATATATTTATTCTTTTATAATCTTTCAATTTGTGATAGGTATATATTTTTGTTGAATAGATATCTTTATTTGAATATTTCATATTTTTAATATATTGCAGGAATTAAAGTGAGTCCAGTGAACATGTCTGAATTTCAAATATAATGGAAGTTTATTATTGTTTGCTTCAACATTTTTATGACTGAACACTATTACAGCCACCTAAATCTTCTGTTGGTTTGAAATAACTTGAGTAATTTTCATACTGATCAAAATAAATGTATCTTTACATTATAATTAGATTTGTTAAAGTTGTTGCTTCTGGAAAATTATAAGCATATAATTAGCTATTTTTCCTAATGGTTCATGTGTTTTACTGGGTATTCTCACACTAAAATCTGAGATTCTCTTGGAAATCCTTAAGCAAATATCTTTGACAACAGCAAATATTGTTATAAGACATAGATTACATTTGGAGATATTAGACTTTGGTTTCACAATATTATTTCATGTTCTTTCTGCATTACTTGTCCAATAGTTTGCAAAGTAATAACAAGTTTCATGTAAAATGTTAGGAAAAAAGATGCAGAGATGTCAGTTTTAGCCTGTATACTTTTAAATAAGTTATTTCATAACAAGTTTTCATTCTAATGTTAAACTCTTAGAATATTGCTGTTATAGTTGCATCTCATGAAGGGAAGAAAGATTTTGAATCACTGCTTGGATTACAACAGCAGATATATAAACTCTGGAATAAAAAGAAAGTCAAATTACAAATGATAAGCAATATAAAATATGATTTCTGGTTGATGTTTCCAGGAAATCTTCTTCAATCCCTTATTGAACTCATAAACAAAATAAGAGCAACAACAATCGCCTCATTTCATAAGCAGAATAATATTTTGGAGAGTCTAATTAGAACGACAGAACATATTATGGTTGGAAAACACCTCTGAGATCATTGAGTCCTACTGTTAACCTGACACTACCATGCTCACCACTAAACCATGTCCCCAAGTACCACATCTACATGTTTTTTGAACACTTCCAGGGATGGTGACACCACCGTTTTCCTGGGCAGCCTCTTCCAATGCTTGATAACCCTCTTGGTGAAGAAAGTTTCCTAATATCTAATCTGAACTTCCCCTGGCATGAGTTGAAGCCATTTCCTCTTGTCCTATCACTTGTTACTTGGGACAAGAAAGCAGTTTCCACCTTGCTACAACTTCATTAGGCTCTTGCAACTCATTATTAAAGGACAGCAGAAGATTTTGGGTTTTATTTTTGAGATACTAACCATTATCCCTTGTCCTATTGCTACAGACTGTTAAAAATGCAGTCATGATCTTCCTTATAAGCTCCCTTTATGTATTGAAAGGCCACAGTAAGGTCTTCTCAGTGTTTTCCCTTTTCCAGGCTGAGTAACCCAAACTCTCTCAGCTTGTCTTCACAGGAGAGGTGTTCTAGCCCTCTGACAATTTTTGCCGCTCTCCTCAGAATCCACTCCAAAAAGTCCGTGTCTTTCCTGTGCTGAGGGCTACAGAGCTGGACCCTGTACTCCATGTAGGGTCTCACAGGAGCAGAGTAGAGCAGCAGAATCACCTCCCTTGACCTACTGGCCATGCTTCTTCTGATGCAGCCCTGGATACATTTGGCTTTCTGAACTTTGAGCACACATTTTTGGCTCATGTCTAGATTTTGATTTACCAGTACATCCAGATCTTTCTCTGAAAGGCTGCTTTCAATCCTTTCATCCTTCAGCCTCTATTGATAGTAGGCATTGCACCAACAGAGGTGTAAGACATTGCACTTGGCCTTGTGAGGTTCACACTCACACACTTCTCATGCTTGTAGAGATATGTTCAGTAATGAGTACACAAAGCACAATAAAACATGCCATATTAAGTGAAATGATATATATCTGGAAAATACTTAAAATCACCAGGTAGGTACATACAAACCCTTTCCTAGATCAGAGTGCTGCTTATGTTGGAACTTTAGCTGAAGCACAGAACTATCTTCCATATATTAGACCAAACCCAAAATTCAACATATTTCTGTTTATTACATAATATAAATGAAATAGCATCTCCAGAATTACTATTCCTCCAAATTTTAAAAGTAGTCATAAAGCAAGTTTCTTACAGTGTGGCTAGACATTTGTATGTCCACTGCATAAAATTCTATTACACTTTCAAGATGTGATGTACACATATTTTCCTCTTAATAGCAATGTACCATTGTCCTTGTAACAGTCACTCAATCTATTGTCCTTTTTTTTGTGCATCACCAAATCTGAGAAGGTAAGTTAAAATCAATAAGCAACACATTAATTTGCTATATATGTTTCATGTTTTTCAGTCATTTGGTGAGCAATCAGCTCCTTGACAGTAAAACTCTAAACACCTCTACATTCATGTGACCCCTGTTTGATTTGAACTTTTAACACACTTAGGACAGCACCTTAAAATCAGTTCTCTGCTGTGCTCAGGTTTTAAGATTTTTTAGAAGAGTGGATAAGCATTCAGTAGTTGTAATATGAGATAAGAGTTTAGTAATCACCCTAACATCAAGATATTCAAGTTAGCCAATATATTTTTTTAGCTTCTGCAGCCTGTTTATTCCAAATTCTCTTATTACACCTACATTTAGCAGGCTAGCAAAAATTGATTTTTTTTCCTCTGAAATTTTTCTAAATTGTCATGAATAATTGGCTCTCAGCCTTGGCATTTTTTAAGAGAAACTATTATTCTTATCTCTTAAGAGGAATCATTTCTATTGCTGGAGTTTGTACATGTACCTGTAGGTTGGATGATTCTTCTTTTTCTTATACATACTCTTTAAAATGTAGAACAAGTTATATGATTAAAGTGGATCATGTAGATGTGTACAGAACTGGGAAAAAAACAACTCCCAAAACCAATACCTGAAGGATAACTAACTTATTTGTCCTTTTGCTCATTTGTTTCTGTTTCCATGTCTGGTGCAGAATGAAAATACACATGGTGTCTAACTAAACATTTACTTTTAATGTAGAGGTGGTTCTACCAACTTTTAATTGTAAGAAATAACTGCAGGAAAAAAAAAATTCTCCCCTTTGACTTTACTGAGTTCAGAAGATAACTGAGAACTAAATAATTTCAATATATTTGAAGTGAAAAAGACCACTTAACTTTCAGTACTGAATACGTGTCTGTTCACCTGTCTGTCTAGTTGTTTTACTTACCACTATTGTACTACTGTTGTGGTTTAGGCCCAGCCAGTAACCAAGATCCATGGAGCTATTCTCACTCACTCCTTCCCCCAAGCAGTGGGATTGAAAAAAGAGAATCAGGAAAAGAATCGAAACCCTTTTGGGGTGATATAAGGACTGTTTAATAGAAAAATGCAAAAAGAGAAGAAACAACAGTAAAAAGACTAATGAAATAATATATAAAGCAAATGACATACAACACAAGTTCTCACCACCCAATCACCAGGCCCAGCCATTGCTTGCTCAAAACACCCATGCTTGTCCCAGCCAGCCCTCCCCTTATACAGTGGACATGACATTAATAAGGTATTAAATAAATAAATAAATAAGAATCCCATTGGCTATCCTGGCTGTGGCCCCTCTCAGCTTCTTGTGAAAATTAGCTCTATACTAACCCAACCCAGAACAATTAGTCTTCAATATTCTGCACAAAATGTTAGTTGATACAGGGAAGGAGAGGGACAGTGAATCCACATAAAGTCATTGGACCCACAGTAACAAATCCCTTTATGACAGATGAACATTATTTGTACAAAGTAGAAGGCTTACTCATAGAATGGCACACCAGTATACTAGCCAGTAATCTTGGTGTTGTGTACATGTGGAATGGGTATAGCATTGTAGTACTGTCATATTGTGCTTGTGCTGGAAGAAAATAGTAAGAGTTTGTCAAGTGTATCTTGAAGTATTGTTTCATTCAGAACCAAACTCTCATTCCTGAATATCCTGACTTCTTGTACCTATTGTGATAAATAAAATTGGGTTGGTTATTTTTTATTTGTTTTGAGGTTTTGTCTTTTGGTTTGATTTTGTTTGCTTATTTTATTTTGTTTTTTTGAGATAGGACACATTGAGTGAGATTGAAAAAAAGTAGTCAAAAAATAGCTACTATCTGAAAAAATCTTGGAAAAATAGCATGACCAAGATGTCTATCCTGTTTTCTCTACAGGCAGCATTGTGTCAGTAAAACAATCTTAAGAAATGCAAAAATGCATAGTAACCTTATCTGTATTTTTACCTGTGATTTTCATTAAGATTTAAACTCTGTAATTATATATGAGAACTAATTGGTTGATCTATACTTTAATTACTATCCATTGCAATAGTTAAGTTGAACCTGCTAGCAAATAAACTTAATTGATTTTTCAATTTTGAAGCCAAAGAAAAAGCACTGCAACAATGTTACCCTATTTAGTTTCTTCTTGTGAATGTGATCGGGGTAATATCAAGTTTTCAGACTGTGCTTCATGTGCTTTATTTCAACAATTTTCACACATTTGAAAAAAATTAATATTAAAACACTAATGATGCAAGATAAATAAGTATTCTCTTTGCATTCACAGACTTCAGCTAGTCCATTGATTAAATTAATACTCATAGATGTTTTAAACAAGCAGGACAAAAGTGTAATTTCCCTTTCTTAAAGTATTATTTCCTTTTTTTTGTTGGTTTATTTTTTGTTTGTTTGTTTTTTGTTATTACAATAGAACCCCAATAAAAAGTCCTTCTTAAACACCTTATATGTATTATCTGCAGTGGAATGCAATACTATGACAATAAATGGAAGTATATAGATTTGAGAAATAAAGTCTGTTTAAGAAAGTGTTTATTTCAAATAGTTTTATGTAAGAGTACAATGGAATATATTTTCCTAGATGTTTGTAAAACATTAATGTTTCAAATATTGATGTTTAAATATCACATATGTTTTATACTTCCATATATGAGTGTAAGTAAATGTGGAAAATTACTTTTTTTTAGCAACATATATCTGAAGTAAAAATCAGGCTTTTTAAAATTGTTTTTCAAATTATCTTAGAAACAAAAATTTTGTTTAATTTACACTACCACTAAAAGGGTAAATAAATATAGTCAGAGTAACTTAAAATTAATCAAATTCTATGATGAGTCTATCTCATACAACATAAGATTATGCTTTCTGAAGCAGGAGAGCTTTCATAGCATTTTATTTCTAACAACTCTTTGAAATGATTAAGTGGTCAGTCATTTTATTTTGATTATTTTGCAGGTGATTTTGTAAGGTTTACATGTTGACCTTTAACTGTTGTCGACCTTTCCAGTTATAGATAGAGGGCCATAAATTGTTGACCACCAATGTTTCTTCCTCAGCTCATACTGTTGGAGCTAGGAGATTACCTGGTTTTCCAATTAGAGGTGTTAATCTGACAAAAAAAAAAGAATGAAAGACACTTTACATGTGTTTATAGGTGGCAGATAACACTGCCTATGAATAACGCTGTGCAATGCTTCTAAATGTAGCCCATTTTAAGACTAATTGTTAAAAAAGAAAAGAAAATGTTTGTTCTCCTATTGTGAAAAGTGATGTCTTTAATATTTTTTCTGTTCTGTTGGAGTCCAAGGAGAAACCTGCAATTCTTCCAGGAGCTGGCCTTTTCACCTTTTGTCATCCTGTTTAAAGCCCAAGCATCAATAATAAAATTTTCAGTTATAAGCAGAATGCATATCGCTGTTCTTAATGTCTTCCTGGACCTCAACAGTTTACATCTCAGATGACTTTGTTCACACTGACTCCATGCCAGCTTTTCTCAGATCACGGTGCTACAAAGTCCAGACAGCCCAATGATCTCCACAGTTCTACAAGTAGACAGGAGGAAAATGATATTTCCCTCTAGTCTTGAATAGGAAAAACAGTAAGTGTTGAACCTCAGATAGTGTCCCAATTACCTAGATGCCACTTCAGGTAAAAGTGAGTCAGTGTTTCTCAGCCTTTCACAGTCAATAAAGTGACAGAAGGTACTTCCTAAAATCATGAGAACATTTAAGCACAAAAAACCCCATAAAACATCTAGGGATGCACAAAACTAGAGACTTCAAAAAGCAGAAAGAAAATGAAAGGAATACTGAAAGGGCAACCTAATTTTATTTGGTTGCAAGTGAAAGCTTTTTTAGCAACATCGCAGAAGATGGCCCTTGCCTTCACCCTTTGCATCCCTCAAAAAGGATTAAAAAAAAAAAATATTTAAAAAGAGCTTAAAAAAGAAGGAAAGCAAAACACCACCTGGGTTTCAGTGTTGATCTTCTTGAGGGTAGGGAGGCTCTACAGAGGGATCTGGATAGGCTGGATCGCTGGGCTAAGGCCAATGCCATGAGATTCAATAAGGCCAAATGCCAGGTGCTGCACCTCGGCAATAACAACCCCCAGCAATGCTAGAGGCTTGGGGAGGAGTGGCTGGAGAGCTTCCAGGCAGACAGGGACCTGGGGGTGCTGATTGACAGCTGGCTGAACATGAGCCAGCAGTGTGCCTAGCTGGCCAAGAAGGCAAGCAGCATCCTGGCCTGTACCAGGAACAGTGCTGTCAGCAGGAGCAGGGAGGTCATCATGCCCCTTTACTCAGCTTTGGGGAGGCCTCACCTCGAGTACTGTGTCCAGTTTTGTGCCCCTCACTACAAGAGGGACATTGCGGTACTGGAGAGGGTCCAGAGGCAGGCTACCAAGCTGGTAAAGGACTTAGAACATAAACTTTATGAGGAAAGACTGAGGGATCTGGGCCTGTTTAGACTGGAAAAGAGAAGATTGAGGGGAGACCTCATCACTCTTTATAACTACCTGGAGGGAGGTTGTAGAGAGGCAGGGTCTGGTCTTTTCTCCCTAGTGGAGAGTGATAGGATGAGGGGAAATNGAGTACTGTGTCCAGTTTTGTGCCCCTCACTACAAGAGGGACATTGCGGTACTGGAGAGGGTCCAGAGGCAGGCTACCAAGCTGGTAAAGGACTTAGAACATAAACTTTATGAGGAAAGACTGAGGGATCTGGGCCTGTTTAGACTGGAAAAGAGAAGATTGAGGGGAGACCTCATCACTCTTTATAACTACCTGGAGGGAGGTTGTAGAGAGGCAGGGTCTGGTCTTTTCTCCCTAGTGGAGAGTGATAGGATGAGGGGAAATGGATGGAAACTGCACCAGGGGAGGTTCAGGTTGGATATTAGGAAGAATTCCTTTACTGAAAGGGTTGTCAGCCATTGGAACAGGCTGCCCAGGGAGGTGGTTGAGTCATCATCCCTGGAGGTGTTTAAGAGACGGGTAGATATTGCATTGAGGGGAATCGTTTAGCAAGTTCATAGGGCTAGGACAAAGGCTGGACTCAATGATCTTCAAGGTCTTTTCCAGCTGTGACTATTCTATGATTCTATGATTCTATGCCTAGAACTTCACTCAATCCTGTATTTACTTTGTTCATGGAACCTGTGACAAACAATTCCTCTAAGGAATTGTATCCAAACTTTAATTCCAAAGGAAAATAATTTCATTTAATGTAGAAATAAAGATGTTTTTACCAATGCTGCCTACAGAATATGACTACTTATTTTGTAAAGGTCTGTGATTTATATAGGAATATACCACAGTTTCTTACACTTGTTTAATAAAAATTACTTTCTCATAATTTTTTTTAATTGTACAGCCTTCTTCCAACAACATGTTTACATGATGAAAAGGAGGGCTGATAAGGATATTCACAATATATTATTCTTATGAAGTCAAAGAATCAGCTACTTAATAACGAAAATCTACACACTATGAAAATTTAGAGTAGTTTACCTAATAAAATAAATGCTTAAGAGCTTATAAATTTTATTCTAATTTCTTGGGAGTAATAAAAGGAGAAAGTGCAAAACTAAACTAAACATATGATGGCTAAGGAACTTTGGACTGAAGAAGTTCTCTTTGCAATAACTTATATTATTCACATTTTGCTCTGTTTATTTGAACTTCTGTGATGCTGCAAAATTATGCAGAAGAAATTGAATCACTGGATCCACTCACAAGAAATCTAAGCTGAAGTAAAAATGTAATTATGTAAGTGACTGTTATAATTATCTCAGGAAGAAAATATTATAAAACTTGAATGATTTTGATAGTTTTCATTCAGAAACTTCTAAGTAAACATATTCTTTGAGAAGTCACTTGTACAGAAGTATCTTACCCCACAGAAATATTGTTCTTACAATTAGACAGCAAGTACAGAAAATGAATGGAAATCTGTCAGAACTCTGATTAAAGGCATATTTTTTACTTGCTGCCAGATACTTCAGGAAAAACTACAAAACAAAGATGTCAATATTATTCTATATCAGTGTCTCTCCACTCCAGCTCTTTCTCCTCTTCCATCTCATGTGTATAGTGACATTTCTCTTTTCTTTTCAGAAAAGTGTTGAAGAGCCTAACTGACCCTTTGCTATTAAAAAATAGCTAAATTTAAATTTTAAAGAATTAAATTAGGACAATGAAACATTGCTCCTCCTTTTCCAGGAGGTAACAGGCTATATAAAATGAAACTTCAGTTCTTTCTTATTCATTTAAAGTATACATTTATTTTCATTAATTACCCATAATTACATTCAGTGCTAATCTAGAGAGGAATTTATGAAGTCATTCACTGCTTCTCTTGTCCCTATCACTATTATGAAAGTATGAAATTCATAGAATGACCATTGACGTTAAATTGTCGAAGGTGTGATCTAAGGCTTGCATGTGAACTTGATCATTAATTCCTTGTCACAAATCATGGAAAACTATTGAAAAAATGACTAAAACATAAATATATTGCAAAACATGTTACTAAAAACTCACCTAGCAATCTTGTTTTTCCATGTAGATTCCTTTGAAGGATACTTGCCCTGTAAGTTCCTGCTAGTTGTATTAAACAGTTCTTTTTTCAGCTACATAAGTCTTCCCTTACATTCCGTGCTCTGCAAGTGGAAACATGGCTTAGCAGAGGTATTTCTAAAACACATTATTCTTACTCAGGAGCTTTGAGTCTTGAAAATAACTTGAGTCTTAAGAGACATTTTTACTCATCTGCATTAGCTCCTTTGTGACTCTATAGATGCAGAAAACTAGTTCACAAAAAGATGAAGTGATGCAACAACTCTAAAGTAAGTTTCATGGGGAATATAACTCAGATTGCTGCAAGTCTCAGTCAGTGCAAGTGCAGACTAATATTTTCAGCATATATTCGTAGCAAGTGGAAAAAAATGCCTCTAAAGATTTACCAAAATGAAGCATCATTTATCTTCACTGGTATTTTGAGTATTTACATTGTGAGGGTCGTTGCTAGAAACTCTTTTTTATGACTTTGAAGATTATTTTCTTTTCACTCTGTTTAACCTCTTACATCACTTGTTTTGTTTCACCTACACTATATTTTTCTTTAATATCTCATTCTTTGTTATCAGCCAAGAAAACCTTAGAAAATGCTTTTAAAATAAAAGAAAAATGTTTCAGAGGGGGGAAGAGAAACTCTGTTCCAAATTATTATGTTCTGGTTTACTTTCATTTTTGCAATATAAATTTTCAGTCACAAATAAATAATATTATTAAATATGTCTTGATCTTAAAATAATTGGCAAAGAATCAACATTTCTTTTAGACAATAACTTTTTGTCTAACAATTGAAATGCTAAACATGGGTGTACATACTAACAGAAGTAAGTTATATAGTAATCAATAATGGAAAAAATATTTTCCCATCACAATTTCTACCAGTATTCAGAAACTGAAAAATATATATCCCTTTCTGAGATATGTCTTCTTTGAAAAGAAGCCTTGATGATTAAAAACAATATAGAAAACCTTTCTGTGACACATGATGTCCATTTTCTGAGAAATTCAGAGAAATTTAAATAAGACTATGCCATTAAAAAGTACCAAATGTCATAGTAATTTTATTGCTGTTCTCAGCTATAATAATGGATTACATCTAGGCCCAAACATTTCACCTGTAAATTAAGTCACATCCCTTAAATGGAAGAATTTGACCTTGTAAAGATATGGTAGTCAGAGGATGCTTACAGCAGAAGATGTCTGACATTTATTGCACAGATTAATATTCTGCATCTTAAAAGAAGTCGAACTACAGAGCATAATAAACAGAATAATCACTAAATTTAAAATGAAATCAGTTTCATTGGATAATTCCTAAACAAAAATCTATGAAAACTACTGGTCTGTTTTCAACAAGAATTAAAAACAGCTAAAAGTCTTTTTCTGCTACTCATTCTGTGACAAATGAGAAATTAGTTATTTCTGTTTCTTTCTAATAATGGTATACAAGTATAAAGAAAAACATTAAGATTTGAATTAACATTTTGTGAGGGGGAAAAATTTTCTGTCAAATAGAATTTGTTAAGATACAATTTTCACCCCCCCATGTCAGAGCAAGACAGATCTCTTCAAAATGAAGAGCAGCTTACATGTCATTGTCAAAAAGTCAATTGCTCTTGTAAAAAAACCCAGATACTGAAGTATAAGTGTTTAACACAATTTTAAGTTCAGATGACCTGTAGAGAGTATTAAAAATGTCATCTATGTCTCTTAATTTTCTGTTAGGTATGAATTGCACATCATTTTTCATCATTACTATAACAATTGATAGTAAATGTTTAAAAATTGTAAATAAATTATTTGTCTTCTTTCTTAGTCTTTAAAGGAGAAATATTACTTACACAGAAGCAATGGGAAAAAGGAGTAGGATGTTTGGGGTTTACAGCTTTGCTTAAATGCTTTTAAGAAGATACTTCCTTGAATCAGGACTTATATTTTGAAGTAATAAGGTCTATTTCAAGTCTTCTTTTGAGGGAATACTTTTCTCTGCTGTTCTGCTGTGATACCCCAGCACTGTTCAATGCATACCATTTATTTCACTGACTAAGACAAAACAACCAGAGTTCATGGAATGGAGAAGTTCAGATGTAGGCAAAGAAGTGGCTACTGGAACCTAAGCCATACAGGCAGTGTGGACATGAATGTCATCACAATTTTCTTCCTGAAGAAACCATGCAGCAGGTTCTACTCTCCTATCTGCTGTCCATCTCAGTCCATCAGGGTATAAAGGCAAAGTTAAGCATTCCTGAGAACAGTTCTCATTATATACTTAATGTATTTTGAACACTCATTCGGGTTCCTTCACATACAGACTGGTTGCCCTGGAGACATCTGAGCAGCAGTTTTCTAGTAGATCAGCACTGAGCAATGACATTTGAAATTGAAAAGGCTAGTCTGCCTGAGGTGTGTAAGCCCACAGTTTAAGTTGGTGGTCTTCTGTAGCTCAACATACACACACCTCTGTCATCCTGATCTGTACTACACTTTTGAATGTGGAAAGATGAAAGAGTTGTGAGCCTTTGCATCCTGGATCAGAAATAGTCTTTATACAATGCCCAGAAAATTCAAAGTCTTGTCCAGGTTTCAGCAATCTCAGGTTGATACTTTTTCACCCTTTCCCATTCATCCTTTCATCCTTTCTCCTCAAGGGATGCCCTCTTCAAGGGTGAGGACTTCAGCACTAGCACAGCATTAGGTTAGGCACGGATTTTGCACCTTGCTTTGGTCATGATTGCTTGAGGAAAGGAGGAAACACGAGTGATGTTTTGTGTCAACTGTCATCCTCCAGCACCTCCACAAAGCCACAGTTTTTGATGGTAGGGAGAAGTTTCCAGAGTCACCTCTGCGCTCCTACCCCCAGTTCATGTCATGTGGTAAGTGTATACTCACTAGCAAAATGTTCTTTATAGACATACAAGAGGTTTCATTCTAACATACAGCTTGATTCCAAGACAAAATACTCTCTCCTATGAACTGAACATTCAAAATCTATGTCATGTCCCTGTAGAGTGGCTTTGTCATTTACTGAAAAACTGAGTCATTCATGTCAGTGACCTAGATAGAAAATGCAGCCCATCATCTCTCTTGTGCCTTGTCAGAAATCACAGAACAGGACTGTTGCTGTCTCCAGATATCTGTGTAACTGTAAATATATATTTATTGTTCTTGGAAAAAACATTTCAGTGTTTTAAAGAAAATAGATTCACTATCACTTCAGTATTTTTCTTTTATGATGTATCATTGCCCAAAATAACAGAATATTGTTATGCTTGAACATAGTCTTTCCACATTTTTCCCAGAAGACCAGTAAAATGAATGTTTCCCACAGATCTTTACAGAAAGCTGCCCTAAAATTTTGCTTTAAAGCAGAAAACTGAAATCTAGTTAAAATCCAGTGCTAAAAACTGTCACTTTTATAATTATGGTGTGACTATGTAGCTAAGCCACTTATTGCTAATCTGTTTTTATATGTGTCATTGTTTTATATATGTGGTTTTATTTTATGAAATCAGATATTCTCTAAAATGTCTATTGACAGTGAAAGTAATGGCAGAATCAGTTACCTCTTTCCTCCTCACAAGTGCTAAGGCTTCCTAGATGCAGCAGCCATTAAAACCATTTTCACAGAAGATAGAGGCTGGAGCTCCAGCAGGTCTGCGTAGGTGGGATTTGGGGTTCTGCAGGGAAAGAGCAAGTGCTGCTGTTCTTCTCCATCCTCCTACACAACTTCCAAGCCAAGGTCACTGCCAAAAATGACTGTTGGCTATATATCCTTATAAATTAGCCAGGACTCATATGCAGACAAGGATAGGCTAAGTTATCTCAGGAACAACATTAGCCTCATAAATAACTGATCTCCACTGTCTTGAGAGGTGTTGCACATTGCCTTAGGTTGCTTCACATTTGTATTTTGAGAGTCTTCTATCTACAGCTCCGTGGACGGGTTTCCAGGAGCAGCTCCATACCCCTTCACCCAAGATGCCAGGGGAATATTTTCTAGAGCCTCAATGGCAATGTTTTTCCTTCTGATCTCATGCTCTCTTGCTGTTACTCCCATGGCTTTGCACCTGCAGACCCCAACAGTGTTGCTACAATAGATCTCCTGAGCAGGGACTCTCTCTCCTCTACCTCTCCTCCTCTCCATCACTTTGTGTTTTTAATTTTCCTCAACCATAACTTCCCTGTTAATAGAATTTATATGAAGCTCTTTTGTTTAACCATGAATCAGCATGGTGCGCCAAAATGGCATTAAATTGAAATCTGATAACTTGCATATGTTAATTAAGTCAAGAAATTTGTATGCAAACATGATGAATTGCTTCAGATGTTTTGTGGTATTCTAAATGACAGCAAACAGTAATTTATTCCGTCAACACTAGAATTAAAGTTGGAACACTGATTGTATTATTTTTAATTCCTGAAGGGGTATAATAAACCATATCACATGAATGGACATCAAATGGCATTATTTGGCACTCCAAGAACAACTGAAAGATTTTGTATGTATATAATATTGCAAATAGTGTTTTATCATACTTTTGTCTGATAGTATTAATACACAGAAAGTCATGAGAATTTTGAGAAGCCTCTATAATTAAATGCTTTATTTCAAGAATGGAAATAAATTGAAGATACTACTTTAATTATAAAATGGAACACAAGTTTTCAGCTGATGGTATAATTAGATAATACAATTTATAAGGTTAATTTATTCAATTAACATGTGCAGAGGAGGTAATGAAACCGATTTAACTGTGTCTTTTTAAGATTTACAAGTTTGTGATACGGTACATGCAAAGAGGAGATAATGCAAGATTACTGCTACTGTCACACACCTTTACATTTGTAAATGTTATGGTTGACTTTATACAAACAGTTTCAAATATACTGCATGATACATGAGCTATGCCATTTATTTGAAAAATGGGAATCAGACACTTCAGGGGTGAAAACAGAATTTGGATGACAATCTGTGTGTCTGTTTTTCCAAGAATCGAACATCTCACCTTATTGCTGCCAAGGCAGTGAGCTGTGGGCTTGACACGTACGTACGTACGGCTTATGGTAGATGGTGTATAGAATAAAGATTTATCTGGTCAATCTTTATCTAGCAACCAACAATATTTCAACCAACAATCACTTTGACTCTCATGAAAGACCATGCTCACCATGTTTAGTTGATCCAAACATATATACTTATTAAAGACCATATTTAGGCATCAGAAAATTTACTCCTTCAGGTATTTATTGAGTTAATAATTTTCTATTATCAAATATTTCCTCTAAAGATAAGTGAAAAACAATATATTTCAATCTTTCATTTTGCAGGTCATGTATGGCTCCCTGCCTGGTGTCACCTTCCCTGAATTACAAATCCTGGCTCTGTAGTGCCCAGCTATGAAGTCCCAGAACCAAACCCCACAGGTCGGTGTAGCAGTTTTTTTCCAGACCCATGTACCTGAAAGCAGGGCCCCTGGAGCTAGGCAGCTGAAGGACAGTACTGTTCCAGAATCACCCCATACCGAGGGCAATGATGAACATAGTAGCCACTCATGGTTCCCAGGTTCATTGATAAACTGTTGTTTTTCACTGTGTTAACATGTTCATCCAAAACATCTCTAACGACAAGATTCCTAATTCCTTCAATTTCCTTTTGGCTACTTCCATTGTTGGAGCTTTCTGTGCAGATCTGGATGCTCACTATACTTTCAGGAGCACCAAGAGCTGTTGCCAGCCTGCGTCCACACTGCAATCCAGAGTTATGAAGTTACTGGAGATTTACCTAGTCTGGTTTTAAATTAAAGAGCTCTGACATCAGGCAGCACTAACTTACAGAGTTGATTAGTTGTTACTGAAATGTGGAAATCTGCCAAAAACACGTTTCAGAGCTTTTTACATTGAACTAGTCTCATGTTCAGAGTTCTGCTGAGCTTTTGGAACTCATTAAGCTGATCAGGTGATTCAAATCAAATCTAAATTTCCAAACTGAACTGAGATGTTCTTGTTGGTGTATCAACATCAATATTTTCCATATTTTGGGGTGGGAATAGGTCTGTGTAAGTGCTTCATTTTAAGTAGTAGGTTATATTTTCACAACATTAAATAATAGGTAGCTTTAACCACAAGCTTATGGTTGTCATTATTATTCTTATATTACAGATGGCAGCTGCTAAGGACAAAAAGGTAAAGGTCACTGTTAAAGTATGGCTAAGTTAAGACAGTTAAATCAATATTTACACTCAAAAATTACTGAATTTTGAACATGCAATTTATTATCCAGCAAAACCACCAGAGAGAAGCTAGCAGTATGCTCCTATTAAAAGCCATTTAAAAGACCTCAGTGACTGTAGGTCTGAACCATCAAAAAGATTACACGTTGCCCATGTATTTCACTTGCATTTTTTCAGATATGCTATCTTTTATAATCTCCATTTTAACAGTAGATGTCAAGATGGCTAGTGTCAAAGGGCATCTGTGTCTGTCTTATAATGGTCTATTATTCTGAATAATTTTGATGTTTCTATTAATTTTAATTATAGTGATGATATAGAAATAATAATATTTTAGACTATTAATAAACAGTAATGTATAATAAATATAAATTATAACACTTTAAAATAATTTTTTAATTCCTTTGAAAGCAAATTATCACATTGTCAGAATGCAGAGGGCAATGCTCCTGCTGTATAACAATAGAAGGAACATGTTTTAATAATACTTACATCACACTAGTATTGTTTTACAACATAAACAAAATAATAATAAATCTAATGCTTAGTAGAGTAATTTATATTTTGTTATGCATTATATATGATTTTATTAAAATAAGTAATCTATTCCAATGTTTTTTCATTAGCAGTTATTTAAAGTCTCTGTCACTTACTAAATTCATATTTTTATTCCCTAATATTATAATTTTATTCACATTGTAAATCCTAGAAATAAGTTTCTTTTCCTTTTTTCTTTTTTCTTTTCTTTTCTTTTCTTTTCTGTTTTCTTTTCTCTTTTTCTTTTCTTTTCTCTGTTCTTTTCTTTTATTTTCTTTTCATTTCTCTTCTTTTCTTTTCCTTTCTCTTCTTCTCTTTTCTTTTTCTTTGCTTGTTGGGTCTTTTTAAGGATGCTAGTAATCAGGGGAATTTTTTTATCCAAAATTCATTTTCTACCAGAATTACATTTTTTCTTTCATACACCATTTACAGCTTGCTTCATTTTAGTCCCAAAAGCAGTATATAGGTTGTAAAGTAAAAAGCTAGTAGTAAGTAAGGTCCTTTTATATTTGTGGTCATAGTTTTGTTGAGAATGCCACTGGTTACACAATAAATATGGTTACTTTCTGCCTTAAAATAATCTCTAGGATTTTGGAAGGATGTTTCACAATGGAATAATTTTTCTATGAACAGCTCACTGACATATATCAGAAAAGGAGAGAAATGGACAAGTTGACACTCTAAAGCCACACAAAGCACACAAGACTATAGACACAATACATGTGGAAAGGACAATTAAGAATCAAAGCAGTGTTTTGGAAGCAAGAAAGGAATTTTGCAGTACTGTCTGAAGGACGTACTCTGTTAAACAATTTCACATCATCTCTGCCACTGACTTTGTTTCTCAAAGTGAATAACTATACCTGAAGGTAAAAGCTCAAGCATCAGCAAATCCTTTGAATTATGTTAGCCTAAGGGCATCTCAAAAGGCTTCTTGAAGGAATACCTTTTTATATTTCACTACTTGTGTGTACATGTCTGAAGACCAATCTGATTCTGTGTTCTGAAGTCTGGTATTCCATGCCTCCTTAATAGATCTCCTTTTGTTACCAGTAGATATGAATTACTGGTTAAACACAGTTTTTCCACACACAGCTCACTATTTCATGAAGGTTGGGGTTTTTGGGAGTGGGTTTTTTCAGTGTTTCTTTGCAAATTCAAGTTCATTACAAGCACACGTTATAGACAACTGTCTGTCATTTTAGCTATTGACTGCTGCCAGGTTCCCTTCACTCCATAGTCACAGGCAAATGTAACCAATGTTTAAGCAATAATGATATAGTTCAATGCAAATATTCATTAGGATAAGGTATGTATGATCTGCTTCAAAAGAAAACAAACCTCATTCCCCTAAAAATACTCTAAACCAAAAGACAAACTCAAAGATTGTGATTCAAAAAAATCCAGGGCTAGAAATCTTATGCATGTAAAAAAACCTAGGAAGTAAAAAAAAACACTGAGTTTTAAAGTCACTGCACATTTCAGTCATTCCAATAACTTTAGCATAGTCCAAAACATCATCAAGTGTTAAAATTCCATTAATACTAAAGGACAGGTACAGACATACACCAACCTGATATTTTCATTTTCCTCCTACTGAATACTTTGCTGTTAAGCAACTGAGTACTTTAGACCTTTAAAAAATATTTCAGGATTTTGTAAATAAAAGAGGACTGAGTGAATTAACAATTTGTAAACATTAAATAAAACTGTATTCTGATCCTTTAGATATGATTAGGTTTTGATTGCTTGTGATACTGATGAAATAAGGATGAAATATTTTTTACTAGGAATTTATGGCTCTATAATAAACCAACTCTGATCCTGTTAATATTTGCTGACAAATGAAGTTTTAGATGCCCTATTGCTGGAAACATTTCAGGTCAGGTTGGATGGGGCTTAGAGTAATCTCATGTAGTTGAATATGTCCCTGCTCATTGAGGGAGTATTGGACTATGTGACCTTTAAAGGTCATTCTAGTTTATGATTCTATGATTCTAACTCAGGAAACCAAATATCTGGACAGAAATGACATTGTACAAGAGTGCATTATATTGTTGCATCTGTTTTGTCTCTAATAGGGTACATTCCTCTGGACTGATAATAGTGTAATTTAAATTTGTTAGAAGCAGATGCTAGAGTTTCATGTATTTTGCTACTTTTATTATAAAGTTAAAATCATCACTTCATGAATCAATTAAATTTTAAAAAAATAACAAGAGGAAGCTGAATAAATAAATTTCCTTTTTGTCACCTTAGAAATAAAATTCGAAATCTTTGAAAAGTAGATCCCAGAAAAGATACTAAGCTGATACTGGGTCATATGATAGTGATCATATGGAACTCCAGATAGCCAAATGATTTTACAAATGTAATCAGAAATGGCAACTGGTCAGCCTTGAGAAAAGTCTTTTGGAAAGAGGAAATATGCCAAAACTAATAACAGACATTATGATCCCTGGTAACATTCATCATATATAAGAGTGAAAAATAGGTGGAAAGCACAAAACATTACCAAACAACTAGTAAAGATAGAGAGGTAAATATTAAATGTCACAAACTTAGAGAAATAACTACTTATTGCAAAGACTGTGTGGTAAAGATATTATTATATAATACATTATAATAACAACTTTATGAGGTGAAAAAGTCTGCAGATAATCATAGCAATGTGCAACGTACTCTATAATTTTAGCTGTTTCCAGTGATGTTCTTTTGTTAATGTGCCTGTGGCCTACAGCCTTCCATTCCAATAGTAAACCATACCACTGATACAGTCACCTCTTTGCATCTTGACACAGATTACTTTCTTCTAACATATTTTTATATGTCTTATCTAAAAATAAATCTGATTTCGCTGTTATGAATGATGTTAATTTCCTTTCAAACATTTTTATTTTTCCTTCTCTATTTCAAATCCCCTGTGCTGATTGAGCTTTTCATTTTCTGTTCCGTTTTAAAACATTTCTCTCTTTTATGGTTGCTTTCAAATTACCCTTTGGAATAAAGAACTCTCTACTCTTCATTTTCCTTCACTCAAACCCCTCATTATTTAACCATGCCTACTTAAAATAAACATAAGAATAGAGTTCAGACTTACTGGTCACTCCCATTCCCTCCTAATATGAAGCAGGGACTACTGTCTCTTAGTCCATTCAATATTTCTTATACTTTTTTATTTTCAACATATTAAAAACGCTATCCTAAGGACAGCAAAGAATAAGTCCCTAGTAGTGTGAAAAAGCATAAAATCAATAAAAATTATCATAAATTAAATGGTAAAATTCATTCAAATCACAGCAAATGCTACTAGAGAATTTTAATATCTAACTTGTAGTAGCGCTCAACACAAAAAAACCCCTATGAAATTATTTCATACTAAGTTATGTTTTGTCTATCATATTTTAAAAAATAATTAAGTGATTTTATGAATGCTTTCATTTCAAGGACTGTTTAGTTCAAAACAAGATTGCTGCACCTCTGAGTCTCTGTGTCTATACTCCTCAAACAAGTCTGTACCATAAGATCCATGTTTCCCCCCTCCAAATAAAAAACACCCAAAAACCAATAACCCAAATTTTATTCAGTTTAAGTATTTATCATGTTGTACATTATTTGGGACTTCCACTCTATGGTATGTGAGAGTCATTCAAGTAATTTAAGGAACTGTTGAAAATCCCCAGTATGTCATTCAAATGAAGATTTTGATGCAGATAATCTCTCAAAATCAGGATTCTCTTTCACACTATTTCCCTTCTGAATATGCACCAAAAGAGCAAAATGAATTTATCTGCTCAGAAACAATCACTTGTAGTTCATCAGGGGCTGAGATGTTGATTCAGAGAAACTATGCATGAAGGTAAACAACATTCACTGTCTTGCTGCATTAGTGCATACACAGGACTATTCCAGTCAGAAAACCGTTTCTCTCCCTAGCCAATTTTGAGAAGTTTAATCTTTAGCAAAGTCAATATTAGGTCAATACACAGAAGTCAATGAGTCACTTTAATACTGTATTTTTAATTGCTTCTTGAGACATTAACTCATTCTGAATTGTAGATTACAAATCTTGTTTCTTATTTATTCTGCCACTGTGAATAACTGCATTTATTATGATCCAACATCTCTTCTTGGTCTATTTCCTCTCTGTTCTATTACTGCCAAATTGTTTTGTAGGTTGGTGCTATTCACTCTTCTGTTAGCCGATCTACCATTTTGAGTCTACCTAGAAAACTCAGAAATCATACAAAAGTTGATCTTATATGAAGCACTAAGAGTGAGAAAACACATGTGGGGCTTTTCAGAGTCTTCACAATTTTGTTGGTCAAAAAAGCCACTATGAAGTTGCTTCCAGCTGGTAGTACAATTGCTTGAAGACTGACAGATGATGCCTCAGGAGACACTTACCACACTGGAAGGTGTGTGGTAAATAATCTGGAAACATGCCATAAAATCCAGCAAGAAAACTACTGAGCTAAACCTTTTTATCCTGCCGAGGGCTGCTGCATACACACACATACATACACAAAGACACCAGAGGGATTCAGTTATGGTATTCACAGCAATTAACTTACATCAGATACAAATCAGCATGTTAGAGGTGAAAGTTAATTGCTTGTTTGTCTTATTAAACAGGGGAGTAGAGGGAAGAAGTTTATAAACAACCTCTTTCCTTCCTCCATGTATGGTGGACAACCCAAAGCACTGAGACAGTCACTTCTGCCTGTACACTGTGCTCTATAGTGGATTTCACTGAGTGATTCTATGTTTCCTGAGTCCTAAATACTTTTGGAAGTACACCATGGCCAACATATAAAGAATTCAAAATAAAATAAGATGAAATATAAAAGAAAAGTCTGCAGAAAGCCAACATTTTAAGCAGTCCAATATCTGAACCACTAATTGGCCAGGCACACTGGAAAACACAGGCTTTGCCTGCAACTGTTGTATACTCTTTTAACTTTGTTAAGGATAATCTAGAGAAGCTGATTCATATGAGTCATAAACAGTTTCAATCTGACTAAGTCTTCCTCTGAGAAGAAAGAAGTGAGGTTGTATTGAAGAGATAGGAAAGAAATAGGTCTCACAGGTGATACCAGAGCGTGCTGTGCCCAGTCAGAAAGTAAGGCCTAAAACTTTATTAAATGGGAAGGTGGTATCTTACCATAGTGGTCACCCATCAAGTTCTTCTAAGCTTTTCTTCCATAGAATTACGCTCTTGTTTTCAGCTGGTTACAACTGAGATTGTATGAAGGGATACACAGTCTAGATTAACTTGTTTCTTCTTGTCATGACAGCATACAGAATTTCAGAGATTTCTGGATATTTGTCTTCATAGATATTGGGTACTCACATAGCTATGATGGTTCTATGCGTATTTCCTTACGGAGAGGACTTTGAAATGAACCACATTGCATAGGAACAAAGACATTGCACAAAAGTGCCATTTTCCCAAGCTGGGGATTGGTGTAGAATTATAACCCTGGTAAGAATCAACTTGCCCTCCAGAGATCATGTTGTTGATATTAAGACCTTCATTTTCTTGTGCACTTTCTTTAGTTCCTAGATAATAAACAACTATGAAGATAAAGAATATGTCTTCTGCTTCATTTTATAAATAGTAGACTACCATGAGGTCTTTTTTATGCCAGTAGTATCTCCTAAACTTCAGGTGCCAGAAGATGCTATAACTGAAACTGGGTGGAGCTGACCCTTTAAACCTTGGAAGTGAAAACTAGCAGGATTAAACTCTGATGTTAAATATCCTCTCTCTGGGGAAGAAATAGTGCCAACCAAATATATAAGGTAGCCATTTACTTTAAGAAGTTTCTAAAAAATGAATGAATCACTGATATTGTCATGATGAACTAGAAATTTCCTACATCACATGTCATTAGAAGACTAAACAGGACCAAAGGAACAACACAGCAGAAAGATGTTTCAAGTCTTTCTTTTAGTATTTTTATAAATATAAATACATACATAACTACAAATACATACAAAACTGTATTTATGGGTCTAGAAAATCCAATGCAAGAAATAGAAAGGCACTAATAGATTTTAGATAAAAATATGTCCAATAAAGATAGAAATGCAGCTACACACATAAGCTGATTTTGATTTTCAGAAGCTCCATTGTTATCTATGCCAACAAAAATAATGTTTGTGAATGTAGGGGTCCTACACATTCAGAAGCTGCCGTTCCTATCAACATTCAAAGAAATGCACAAAATAAAGTTCATCCATGCATGGAAAAGGGCAAATCTTTCTGTTGAACTGTAGCAGGCCACTGTCTAGTGAGGACAGTCTTTTCTCATTTGTGTTATTTATCACTCAGAATTAACTTACATTTTATAGCTGGGAGTTGATATTTGTTTCAGGACCTATTAGCTCTCCTTCCCAATATCTGTCCAAAACCAGTCTTATTGGCATCAAAGGAAATGGAGAAAACGTGTAGTAGTGACAGCAGTAGAAAATTTATGGGTCATTAGTCTTGCTGAAATCATGCTTTATTAATTTTTTAAAAAATGTTCAGTATTTATCCACTATTTTACAAAAATGCAAACCAGTTTCCTCTCTTATCTTGCATAGCATGCTTGTTTTAGTATTCCAGTATGTTCTACAGTGTGCTTTTAATTTCTCAGAAATAATTTTGTAACACAATTAGCCATAATGGCAAACTTATTTCATAAAAAAATGGGACCACAACATCCAGCAGACCCAGGTTAAAAGAAAAAGGAATCTAGAGCTAGGAACAACTGAAAAAAAAATGAAGCAAAAGGTAGAACAACAGCAAACAAGTACTTAAGGACGCACTTCTGTGTGACGTAGTCTAGGGAATCCTGCTGTGGCAAGGGGGTTGGACTAGATGATCTTTCGAGGTCCCTTCCACCTCCTAACATTCTATGATTCTGTGATTCTGTGAATTTCATCCAAGAATTAAAAAATGTAACTAAAATATGTTTGTACCACAAAGGAAAAGAAACAGAGAAATACATTTATCTGTTAGTTTCAGACCTGTTGTACACTGTAAAGTTATTTAAATCTTGGAAGGCTACAATATTATTTTCACTAATTATTAACTTTAACTTTTCAAGAATCAGTAGAACTATTAAGTGAAGATTTGCTCTACCATATCTCACTGCTTTTAGTGGGTTTTGGATCAGCCTAAAAACAAGGTAATATACAACACAATGTGAGCATTAGAACCTGGAGCAGATTGAAGAAGTTAAAATGTTATTTCTCTTGTATTTTAATGTCTGGATGAATTGAATAGACAGACACTGCATAATGTTAAAGCTCATTTTCAGTCATGGTTTCACTATAATCCATGTACATGGCCATGTAATGAACATTTGATGAAATAGATAATAATTCAGTGCATTGTAAATGTGTTTAGATTACTATATCACTTGTGGGGTAAAAAAAAATAATGTTAGATTGGTTTAATACAGTAAAATTTGCATACATTATTCACGAATAGATTTTCAAATTATGTGTTCAGATAGGAGAGAAATTAAATAGCATTTTTTTCATATTTTCAAGATATTTTTAACCCTTGATGCAATACTGAAAACACACAATGTAAAATAGCCCAATAAGCGCTGTTTATAGGCTGCACAGTACCTTCTCTTGCTATATACCCTTTCAAAATATCCTTAAAGGTTAAGGCAAATCTAATACCTCACATACCAAGGTCTGCAGCAAACAATAGTAATGAACATAGCCCTCTAAGTAAATAATTTCTCATTTACAATGTTAATACTAGTTTTCCTTGTAATATCACTGCCAGTTCTATAACAGGCTGACAATTCAATTATTACACTATTAGAATGCAATTGTGCATCTGAAGTTTGAGATATTTTTTCCTTTCTCCCCCTCTTACTGAAGAAAATCAACCTTTTCTATCTTGAGAGACTGCACAAGGTCTTCTGGCTATTTGCTGTTGCCATGTCAACTACTTTTCTCTCAGTTACTACTGTGTCCTTATATTCTCATGTTGGAAATTTACTTGGAAAGATACAGAGACAATCTTTCCATACCCCATGTTATCAGCAAAAGAGATGAAACAGGGCTTCACTGTCTGTCCAAAGGAATATGATAGCAATAAGTTAAAGGGAAGGTTAGAATATAAATTCCTTGCATTTGTATTTTTATGTGGTTCTTTCTCTACTGTTCACTTCTATACTATCTTTCTGAGATAAACGTGTGAATTGTTTGTTTACTGTAGGGCAAACAACTAGGAAACATGGCACTTTGTACTGATTTGGGCTGGGATAGAATTGATTTTCTTCACAGTAACTTTTATGATGCCATGTTTTGGATTTGTGATCAGAACAATGTTGATAACTTATCAATGTTTTAGTCACTGCTGAGCAGTGCTTACACAGAGCCAAGGCCTTTTCTGCTTCTCACACCACCTCACCAGCAAATAAGCTAAGGTTGCACAAGTAGTTGAGAGGGACCACAGCTGGGACAGCTGACCTTAACAGACCAAAGGGATAATCCATACCATATGATGGAATGCTGACTCATTCTATAGTGTGGCTCTGGTCATATGTCCTTTGTTCCATTATTGTAGCTTGTCAAAATATGGAACATGTTTGTTAAGAAAAACTCAGAACAGAAACCCCCAAAATAATAAACTTCAGTCAGACCACATCGTTTGGTTTGTGTACATCTAATGTCAAGTCTGATAATGACTGATAGAAAGCATCTGTTTTATTTGTCTTTATTCCTTAAAAGTTGCTGTGAGGCATTAAAGGAAGGGTTTAATGCATATTTTAATTTATATTTGCACATTGTTATTAATATTTATTAATATTCTATGCATACTTTTATTCTTATTCTTACTTTTCATGTTATTTTTAAAGCAGCAGCCTAGGTTGCAAAGTATGAGCTTAAAATGTACTTTCGTTCTTGCAACTAGTTCAAAGCTTTGGCTTTTTAGTTTCTGAAGATACAAATCTGGTGTGTCAGACTTGGGTGGACAGTTGGAGTCGATGATCTCAGAGGTCTTTTCTAACCATAATGTTGTTCAGCATTTGAGAAGTTGCAAGTGAGCAAACAAGGGAAAATCATGTTTCCTGGAGATTGCCTCAATCTTAATACTGATGCTCCCCTACAAGGAATAGCAACATGAGCATTATATGAAAGATTTTTATACTTGAAATTTTAGACTGTATAAATCTTAAGAGTCACTGTCATCCTCTCAGTGTGATCTAATCCATGATGTCCTTTGTATAAATTAAATACAAGTGTTGGATTAATGAGGCCTGTAATATATGTGTTAGTTAATTTGACTCTGAATGAATTCCAGTTGGAACTTGTGTACATTCATGTCATATAGAACTCAGAGCAAGGTTACAATGAGTTAAAAATTATTCCCAAATGTACCTTGTTGGTTCTGTAATAAGCAATGCTTTTTTTTAGAGTCAAAGCTTCTACATAAAAGCTTCTATTGTTTGGTCCATTAGGGAGAATGGGTGGAAAAATATGACTTTTAAAGTGTTTTACAATGCTTTCTTAGTATCTCGGGGAAAAGCATAAAATAAAGGGTAAAAGGATTTGAAAATTTGAGTGCTTGTTTTCCAATTCTTTGATTATTAACAACTCTCTAGATGAGTACAGGGCACCCAAGAGCCAGTCTCCTGTGGTGCTAATAACTCTTCAGTCTTGCATCAGAAAAGATGTAATGGAGAGGTTTCAGTTGTGCAGGCTGTGTCCTGATCGTATTACATTTAAAAATATTGCTTAACTCTGCCATATTTCTTCTTATTATTATATCCTTCAATATTTTACAAGGATTCTCAATATTATTATTCCAATTTCAAAGACAGAAGAACATTGAAAGATTATGGCTAAGATTAGGTGGCAGGCCATTTATAAAACTGGAAACAGAACAAAAGGACCTGTAGTCTACAAACAGTGTTTTACCAGTTAGAAAATACTGTGGATTTACCAAGTCTTCCAATTATTAGACATGTCTACATTCACTGTAACCTTTTTTGGTAAAAGAATAAAGGTGGGACAAAGGAAAAACAAATAGCACACTTTCTTTTTATATCGTCATTTTTCAAATGTGTAGGAAAATAGCTGAAATAAAATTCTGAAGATAGGAGAAAACTAATTTAATACAAAAATCAGACTTTAATGACAAACTGTGAATCCATTTAATTAATCTAACTTTCAAATCACCTTCTCTCCAGGATATCTAAATCCAACCCACAATAATCAATTGCAGGGTGAATACCTCATATTTCACACTATTAAAATGCAGCACAATAGCATGTTTCTTATCTTTGGAGGAAATAGAGCTATTATATCTATCAATATGCATCTCCAAGGGCAAAGAGTTTTCATATTGGTTTAAGCAACAGGTCTTTCACAGCATTAATGAGAAGAAGATGAAAAAGAATGTCTCGTAGTTATTGTAGGATATGGTGTTAAAATGTAATTAACTATATAAACTTTTTGATTAGATCTTTAGATTTATGTTTTCATATATAAAATATACTTTCAAATATACAAGTTTTAAAACTTACTGCTAAAAAATATTAATATTTAAGAATATGTTGGCAATAGCTACTGTCTCAATAACTGTGCTAACACACTATTCTAGCTCCCAGCGACTTAAGCTGAGTAGAGGACTCACTAACACAGATGTGTGAGGAATATTTCTCCATCTTCTTCCTCTTTTCCTCTTAATTCCTCTACATAAAAAAAAATAATTTATTGTTCTTAAGATTAGTTTCTAGCCAATCTGAGTTCATCTATTACATGCTCTCTGTGAAACACTAGTTAAGGATCTCTTTTTTTGCTGACTGGATATACATAAATAGATGTAGTAAGGAATTTGATTTCTGGCCTTGGCTTATTCCCTCTGCTGAGAGCAACCCTGCCAATTGCGAGTAACTTCTCCACAACTGCCTCAAGGCTATGCTCATAGGTGGTATACTGCAGACAACAGACAAATTCAGAAATGCTTCAGAGGTACTGCCCTTATAGACACAGTCAGAAGGGGCATAGTTCACTAACCAAATAGCGCCTTTCTCTGTTCCCTTAAATGCGGACATCAACTAACTAATTCTGAAGACAGACTGCAGAAGTACCATGGGTTCAGTCCTCCAACAAACTGAAGAATCCCTTTCTTATGGAGTAAATAAGAGATTAAGTAAACCCTATGTATACTTCTTTTGGTCACAGAAATTCCTTTAAGGAATATCTATTATCTTTCTTTTCTCATCTATTTCTCAATTATTTGACATTCTGCCTTTCTACATTTTCCACTTTCCCTGGTTAGTTTTTCTACGCCTCAAGAATTTCTTTTTCCTCTCTCACTAGGTGTAGTCAGATGAGGACTCTTTGTGTATTTAAAGCACTCACCAGTGCAAGACAGTTTTGCAGGCACCCATCTAGTTGCCTAAATAACATATGATTCCTTCTTAGCATGTCTCAATTTCTGCTCCAAAGATATTAAAAATGAATATGTCAGGTAAAGTTCATTTCCAAGGTAGATTTAGAAAGACAGGAAATTCTTGCAGTGAGATTTCTTTTCTTTGGGGAACATAGACTGAGCTGTATTTTGCATGTGTGGCAGGTCAAAGCAAGGGTGTTTGAAGAAAGTGAGAAACTGCTATGAAGCAGTGGAGATGAAGTTAGTAAGAAAGGCAAGTAGTAGACTATAGCCCTTGCTAGCGTCTGATGGGAGGTGTCTCTGGCTAAGGCAGAGTAGGGTGGAGTGTCTTCTGGTAATGTCATACAAGGTTTTGACTATGCCTGTATCCACTTTTTTCCTTGCTATAAATGTTTATACTTCTTTTCCATTTGACTCTATTTTTTTTTTTAAAGGGTTTCTTTGTCATTTCCAAGCTATTATTTAATGATGGCTTCACTGTCTTTAAATGTGATCCATTTTGGACAATGAAGGCAATTCTGTGCATTGATGCATACACACACAGGGACATGCAAAATTTACATTCATATTCTTGTCTTCTGATTTGGTATATACTTATCATACATGCCTTCTTTGCCTTTTTCTATTGGAAAAAGTGGTGAACATTTATCAGAAAATGTTATTTGAAATTCAGTAGGTATTTAGCAGTAATGAGAAGTGTCAATGCCATTATTTTTTAATACCATAAATTGCATTAATCTTAATGCATCAAAATAAGCAGAATACTCTCAAAGGATTTCATACTTCCAAGTGGCACTGCTAATGAAACACAGAATGCATTATTTTCAAAAATGGTGAGTAACTTTATCATCTCAATGTGAACACCAATATTTGAAGTGTAATTCTAAATATTGAACTTTAAAAGGTTTCTTCAAAGTCACATCAGAGACAGAAACAGAAGAAAAAAAAGCACAGTTTGAACATATAGTTCCTGCTTTCTCCCCTAGAACACATTGATTTTTGCTTGTTCTTCTTTTTACTCTCATCCTTGTCACTTAAACTTTGTTTTTCAACTTCCAATCTGCAAGAAAGAAAATATTTCTGGTATAATTTTCTTTTAGCAGAGTATGTTTTAGATCTATTTCCTGCCAGTGGAGGAAACATACCCTTGTGCTGGTAAAAAATATATAAGATTTGAAATTATCAAGTCTAAGACAGACTACTGATGTAGATCTCCGCAGGGAAATCTGTACTTAGCAAGTGTGAATAAGAGTAAATATTTCTGCTTCGTCAAGAAGAAGGAGTATTCATGTTCTTCAAATTTGTATGTGTGAAAATAATGTTCAGTGACATCATAACTTAGATTTAATTCAAAATATTGAAGTTCTATATTCTGTGGTAGTTCCATAGTTTTGGGGAGATTATTTCAAATCCGATTCTCTCAAAAACCTGCAAAAAATAGCAGAAATATTAAAAAGCTCTTAAAATACAACCTTTTGGAGATGTTTTTAAAACATCAGTAAACCTGATACATAGATATCACCAAATAATCGCCCAGTTTCAGGCATTAATGTATTTACCAAGAGGAAAAAAAAGAAATTTAATTAATCTTTTAAAGAAGATTTATGATAAAATATTATTTTGACTCTGGTTTTAATATCTGAAATACATATTCTGGATATAAAAGTGCATTCACAACTTTGGTAGACATTACATATATATTTATCTGCTTCTAGAAAAACCCTCAATGAAAATAAGATTTTTCATGCTCAGAACATAAAAAGATTCTTTTTGCAGTCTGATGCCTATTGGTTCTATTGTCAATAGATCTACAACGGAATCAGTTTAGTGCTATTGAAATATATGAAGGTATCTTGTCAGTAGTAGTTATTTGGTCATGATATTCTGGTACTGAATAAGACTATCAGGACAGCAGAAACACTACAAACAGCCAGTAGAGGTGGTATACTCTCTGATGTAAGAGAAATAAATCTCTTACATAGGCACTCTAATAGATCTAAACTGTCTCTAAATTGAGCCCAGGATTAAAATACATATGTAATAATGACCACTAGTCTTTGAATATAAACATATCAAGGAGACTAAATTACATGCTTCAAATTTCAAGGAAGTCTTAGCTGCAAGCCCAGTTGTTACACATAGGAAAACAAAAGTTTCAGACTTTTTTTCTTTTAAAAAGAAAATCCAGTATTTTAAAACCAAATTGAGTCTATAAAGACATTTTCTATGTTATGTTAAGAATTAATAAAATTGTTTCTTACATAAAAGTTTGTTATAATTTTAGTGATAATGCTACAGGTAACTACTTCTATATAAACTTACCAAAGTAGTAATTTTTCAGCTGGAATCTTAACATGGATCTGTTAATACATAATCACAGAAACACAGAATGTTAGGAGATGGAAAGGACCCTGAAAGATCATCTAGTCCAACCCCCCTGCCACAGCAGAATTCCCTAGACCAGGGCACACAGAAGCACGTCCAGATGCATTTTGAATACCTCCATAGAAGGAGACTCCACAACCTCTCTGGGCAGTCTGTGCCAGTGCTCTGGCACCTGAACTGGGAAAAAATTTCTACGTGTATTCACACGGAATCTCCTATGCTTCAGCTTACAGCCATTGCCTCTTGTCCTGTCACTGGGCTTCACTGAGAAGAGCCTGACCCCATTCTCCTGACACACACCCTTCACATATTTAAAAGCATAGATGAGATCACCCCTTAGCCTCCTTTTCTCCAAGCTAAAAGAGACCCAGCTCCCTCAGCCTTTTCTCATAAGGAAGATGTTCCACCCCCTTCATCATCTTTGTGGCTCTGTGCTGGACTCTTTCCAGCAGTTCCCTATCCTTAAACTGAGGGGCCCAGAACTGGACACAATATTCCAGATGTGGCCTCACCAGGGTAGAGTAAAGAGGAAGAAGGACCTCTCTCCACCTACTAACCACACCCCTTATAATACACCCCAGAATCCCATTAGCCCTCCTGGCCACAAGAGAACACTGCTGGCTCATGTTCATCCTTCCATCCACCAGGACCCCTGGATCTCTTTCCCCTTCACTGCTCTCCAACAGGTCAGTCCCCAACCTATACTCATACATGGGCTTGGTCTTTCCCAGGTGCAAGACTCGACAGTTGGTCTTATTGAATCTCATTAAATTTCTCCCTGCCCAACTCTCCAGCCTGTCTAAGTCCCGCTGAATGGCAGCACAACCCTCCAGGATGTCAGCCACTCCACCCAGTTTAGTGTCATCAGGAAACTTGCTGAGAGCACACTCTGTTCCCTCATCCAGGTCGTTAATGAATAGATTGAAAAGTACTGGTCCCAGTACCCACCCCTGAGGGACTCCACTAGACTCCATCCCATTGATCACAACTCTCTGACTTCTGTTCTTCAACCAGTCCACAATCCACCTCACTACCCAATCAGCCAGACCACACTTTCTCAGTTTAGCTGCAAGGATGTTGTGGGAGAAGTCCTAGAGTATAACTGTAACTTTTAATTGAGTGCAGCTGTACTGACATTTTAAACCAACAGTGAGAGTAAAATTTTTCTATTATTATTTCCTGATGAATGTAAATGAAGACAAAAAAGTGAAATAAAAAGCAGTGTTCCTCAAACACAAAATCAGTGCATGTAAATTGCAAAGGTTTTCTAGCAGTTTTCTAACAATACTTTTAAGAGGTAATTAAAAGGAAAAGAAAGGGTTTTCCTATGTCTTGGGGACATCTAAATCGTTTCTCTTGTCTTGGGAAGATAAAAGAATTCTCTTTCTTTTAGATGTACTTTTGTGCACTGCCTAGGATACTTATTTACTTATTTGACTTTTAGTCCTGTATTAGGACATGGCCTTTTTCATCTTTAAAAGTGACAGGTTAATATCAAATTCAACAGCACCTTATCATATGTATGGGGGTAAATTCAGCAGTTACACAATTCAATAATGATACAATACGCATTTCTTTAGTTGTAGTTTAAATAAGTATGAATGTGACTGCACAACACCTAGCATCAGAAGCCTAAAAGCTTTTTACATTTATTAAATACAGCCATAATGTGGAGCTAAAAGGCATTACTTACAAACAACTGAACAACTGAAACAGAACAATAGTAATAGTGAATGTAAAGAACACATTTATAGCTACATAAAATATAGCACACAATTTTAGAAGTGAAATTAACTCCAGAGCAGTTACCCATCAAAGACTAATAAAAAAAAAAACATTCGAAACATGTTTTAAAACATGATAATTAATAATAATAATAGTATGTAGAACCATTCTATAAGTATATTTTATATGAAAATTTTAACATTACTTTTTATATATAATTTTAATGTACTGGTTTGTAGTGCATATTTACTAATTAGTAACTCTGACTGAATCACAGGTATGCAACAGTTTACTTGAAAGCACAATAGACCAGAGATCATCTAGAATATCTTAGAAATACTTTCATTTCAGTGAAGCCAAATCTTCTTACAAAGACTACACTTATTTTCTGAAAAGTTGCTGACAGCCCTGACTTCTGAAGCATGGTTAAATGATTGAAAGTTTTTCATTTTCATTAACACTAATTTATTGCCATACAGGAAGAGCTATGCTACACACAGAGACTTAATATCTTTACGATCAAAAAAAAAGAGAAAAATTTCATTGACACTAGGGCAAAAAGCTCCTAATAACATATATAAACTTGCAAACATTAATGAAATATTTTTATTTCACATTTATTGAAAATCTTTTGTTTAGAAGCAAATATCTGAGCTAAAATACCCTTGAAATGCATTTTTCCAGAATACCAAGCACAAAACTGTCTCTGTACAAGCCATTCTGTCCCATCTTTCTTTATTTGTAATGGTAGTTAAAAAAATACTGAAAATTATCTATCAAAACTTCATGGAAATGTTTAATTATGGTGATTTTATGATTTTGCCTTAACTTCTTTGACTCTTATTATTTACTTTTTAAGGCATCATTTTAATTGCTAGTAGATGAAATGTGGCTTGTCTCTATAACAGATAAAATTGATATCAAATATTTTTATTTATGTTACAATAATTTAAAGAAGAACATGATGCCAATTTTTAACTAGATTAACTATATTAAGTAACCATAAGAACATTCAGTAGCCAATTAGAATAAATTTTCAAATTCTGATAAATCACAGAACCACAGAATATTAAGGGTTAGAAGGGACCTCTGGAGATCATTTAGTTCAACCCCCTGTCAGAGCAGGTTCATCTAAAGCACATTACAAAGGATGGCATCCACGTGGGTTTTGAATGTCTCCAGAGATGGAGACTCCAGCACCTCTCTGGGCAGCCTATTCCAATGCTCCACCACCCTCAAAGTAAGAAGTTCCTCCTTATGTTTAGACAGAACCTCCTATGTTCCAGTTTGTGCCCATTACCTCTTGCCCTGTCAGTGGGCACTACTGAAAAAAGACTAACCCCACCGTCAAGACACTCACCCCTTAAGTATTTATAAGTACTAATAAGATCTCCCCTCAGCCTTCTCTTCTCTAACTAAACAGCCCCATCTCTCTCAGCCTTTCCCCACATGAAAGATATCCAAGCCTCCTCATCATTTTTGTAACCCTTTTCTGTACCCTCTCCAGAAGTTCCTTCTCCTTCTTGAACAGGGGATACCAGAACTGGACAAAATACCCCAGACATACTCCCCACATACATTAGGGAATGGGAAATAAATAACGTAGAAAACTAATTTAGAATGTAAAAACCACCTGTGATAGCACTTATTCAATGTGCTAAAGCAGTAATCAAAAGCATGCTGGCAAAGGGAAAGTCAATGAAACAGCAAGAATTACACAATTAATACAACAGACTTTTCAATATTCCTCTTTCAGAACAGCAATAAATAAAGAGGGCACTGCTCCTTTCAGTGACCTTCAAATTCATTGAGAATGAGGTGTTAAAATCTATATAAGACCCAAATATTTTTTTTAATTTTCTGCTTCTTGTCACATAGATTGTTCATATATTGTATTTTTTGCAGTATTATCTTCAGTATATGTTTCAGTTTATATCAACTATCCAATCAAAGTTCTGAAGGCTATTAGGACTAGATGAAAAAAGAGTCTGTCACTCAAAACTAGAGTTTAAATTTCCTCCTATTCCTGAAGTCAAGACTTTTTCTGTGAATGAACTTTCTCCAGAACTCTTGAATTTATATTAAAAAGAAATTAAAAGGTGAAATACTTCCTTCATATCTTCAGGCAAAGATGATTTTTGGATTTAAAATTCATGTCAGAAGTCTTTGGCAACCTATCTTTCCTTCATTTATTTTAAGAGAAAATACCTGATTTTTAAACACTAGTCATTTATTCGCTTTGTAAGAGCAAAAAAATAATATGTAGGAAATGTCCAAATCATATGACTGAAACTAACAATTCCTCTGAAGGAATGAAATTTCCTGAGCAAGTTAAGCCTGCTAAATAAATTTTATAGGCAAATCATTATCTCTTCTCCTTTCTAAAGGATAAGTGCTTGTCTCTGGGATTCTTTGTGATTCATTGTCAATATATATAGATTTAAAGATAGTAGCTGGAGATAAATGCACAACCTACTTAATATCTAGTAGGTATTGATGATTTTCAGTCAATTTTTACTTGCAAATATGACTACTGCTAATGGCAAAAGCAATCAAAAGTCTTCCAGTTCAATATTCTTCAACTGAGCAGGCATAGGGAGACATACTCACTTCTTTCCCCCTATCCCCACAGTTGTGGTTTGAGCTCACCCAATTTGCAACAAAGCAACCAAAAAACCACTTGCTCACTGCTATCTACCTCTAGGTAGGAGGAGAAGATACAACAAAAGGCTGGAGACAAAGGACAGAGAGGGCTTATTTATCAGTTATAGTCATAAGCAAAAAACAGACTTGACTTGGGGAAACAAAATCAGTTTAATTAAATTTAAAAAAATACCCCACCACCTATTCACTAATTGAATCAGAGTAGGACAGTGATAAATACAAATCAATATTAAATACACCTTTCCTTCTTCCCAGGCCTAGATCTACTACTTCCTCCCCAACAAATTAATTTCAAGACCTTCCAAATGAAAAAAAAAGGTAAAAAATCCTAAGGAAGCTTCCTGCCTTATTCCAATTAGAATTTTGAAGTACCTTTTGATGGGGAAGTGAGAGTCAGGAGGAAAAAGATGATGAAGTTGAAGGTGATGGTGGTGGAAGATGAAGGACTTGGTTATGAAGAAATCTAGAAGGAGTTCCAAAGGCAGAACAGAACTCCACCAGCTACCCAGAGAGTGGTGTAAGGAGAATGCACCTAATAGGATTGCTGCTGATATTTCCACTGGGTTACGAGCGATTCAGACATAGCTCAGTCTTTCACTCTTCCCACTCTATAAAATTCTAAGAGTGATTCTCAGCTTGGGTGATGTAGTTCACATACAACCAGGGCTGAGATCATGGCTGACGTGTCACTACGTAATGGAAAAGCTTAGAAACAGGGTCAAATGCAACAGTATTTAATAGAGGAGCGACATAGCTCTTGTGAAAAGAGAGATATCAGAGAATGGATGGTTAAAAAATCCATATGAAATATTGCTCAATGTAGATCCTAAGTTATCTGTATATCTTAATACAAAAGTAAATTTATGTAGGGAAAAGTTATATTAAACTACACATACATTTCAAATGGAAAAAGGTGTTAACAGGAGTCAGAAAATTACAATGACATGCATTGAAACTGAGAGAAATAATGTGGTATATTTAGAAAGAAGAGATAAAATATGCACATTTCTCTCTTACCCATGAAAAGAAAATGTAGAAATACAATGAATAATGATTCCTTGGAAACTGCCAAGTATTCACAGATACATGGATTAGCAAGTGGTTAGAAAAAATGCATCCTACATTTTGCTTGTTTCAACATACACATTCTTCGCTTTTTTTGGTCTGCTTTCAGTGTCTGGTACCCAAAACTATTTTCAAGACACCAGTACCTCAGCACGTACTCAGTTTTCAAAGTCCTTACTTCCAACATCTCGTGATATAATCTGAAAAAAAAATGATAATTTTATTGGAAATCGTAGGAAACACGAACTCCTTTATAAACAGCTCCACTTGTCCACCATAATTGTTTTAAGTTCCTGCCCGTTCGGAGGAAGCAACAGCTTTCAGCATATGTTTCAACATATAAAATCACAGAAATTTATTATATTTACTATGGTTTCAGTGTTACTAGTCATATAAGTAGTGCTACACATGAGGTATTTTGTGTACCTGGCATTTGTTACATGTCATATGCCTCACCACTTTTCTCTTTCTGCCAGTCAATACCTTGCCTATCTTTCCTATAGAGCTTAATTCAGAAGATATATTTGGACTTGAAAAACTCCTAATACTGTAAAATCACCTCGTATTTACTCAAATGTCCTAGCACTGGACAGTGTTTTGGGAGACCCAGATAAAGAAAAACAGAACTCAAGACCAAGCAAAACTACAAAACCCAACAACCTCCCCCTGAAAATCTCTCTTTCCTTTAAAGATCTAAAATCACCTTTTTTAACTGAGTAACAAATTACAACCATTTTTTTCTGCCTCAGTCTAACCTAATATTTAATTACTCAAAGTTGGACAGATAGCAGAAAAATAACAAAAAGATTCATTTTGGAATGTGTTTATAGGTACTGTACTATTATGTGCTAGAAACATTTCCTGTTCACTACTCTTTGGGCATGGGAGGTATGCATGAGTAATTACATTTAGCTGGTTGTGTATTGGCTATATAAGAGACTACAGCAAGCTCTCCCCTTATTTCCAAATAAGACACCAGCTCCAAAAGAGGGAGAATCTATACCTAGGAACTCTGAGGGGTGGGATACTTAGATCCTGGTGGAGGGTAATACTGAGACATCTGTATTTAAGAGAAGCGATTGACAGCTTTATAGTGTAGTCTTAAATACACATAAAGGAAAATAGTAAGTAGCAGGAGGCCTAGAAGTCAAGCACATAGGAACCAGCATAAATGTGACTAACTCCTTTATGGATGTAATATGTTATGACTGAACTGAATTATGCTTCATCATACAGTTGTTTGGTTTTGGGGGTGGATTGATTTATTTATTTAGTTTCTAGAAGGAACAGATCAAAGCCTTAACTCAGAAAAACCTCAGAAGGTTTTTTATACGTTACCTGATTTAAATTACACTGCAGTAAATAGGAAGCATTTTTTTAGCACCTTAGACCTGATGAATCTAACATATTCTGTGGCAAAACCATCAGCGACAATTTCAGGCACTACAAGCACCAACAGCAGAGAGGAACTTGTGTGCCAGCCCCAGGGAGCCTGTAACATAACATTATTATTTCTATTTTCTGACTTAGGTATCTTTTTTTTTTTTTTTTAACTAGGAAGCTTGTTTGATGCAGAAGAAATGAAACACTACCTGATGTTTTACCTGAGAAATTATCAACTCCCAGAAAAGAATACTGTTTTTCTTTTTTATTTCCCTGATCAGGTATTTATTGGTGTTATTTTACATCTCTACTGCCAAGACATTTGTAATATCAGCATGAGTTGAATGAGTAGACTGGAGTTTTGCATTTCTACTTACATTTCAACAAAATATGTGACTGTCACACAGCAATACTTTTTATGCAATTTTGTCACACTCTGTCTATAGCTTCCTCTGACTTCATGACCTTATGACTGTGCTTCTTATTATCATATTATGACATTACCTGTGCTATATGTCTAGGCAAGGCATCAATAAGGATGCTTAGAAACAGCAAGTTACAGCAGAATTAAAGATAGAATTATTCATCAACTGTGAATTCAAAAATGCCTCACTCAAATAAAGCTTAACAAGTCGTGTCAAGTAGTGTATTTTGGTAGCAACGTCTACAAAGTCCTTTAAGCATTCTGTCTTCTGCATTACACCCTAGTGCTGTGCTCTTCTGTTAGTGTTTGAATATAATAGCATAATAAATATTTAAATTTTATTTTGTATCTCCTGTGGTGAGCCAGCAAAGACTCATGTAAAAAAGAGTTTAAATTATTTTTTTTACCATATTTCTAAGCAGTACATGTATATTTCCAAGTTCAGGGAAAGCAGATCGCTATGAGCATATTCAAACCATACATGGCATTCAAACCTGAGCCTTCAAAAAATGTAAGATAAATAACAGAATATAACTTCCCAGATGCATTAGATCTGGAAAGAAACATTACTTAATAAAAGCCAGTGTTAGATTCTACACACAGATTACGCATTTCTACAGTAGATGTAGCTGTGTCCTGCCCCTTGAGAGCAGAAACATTTTCCTGTAGACAATATTGTCAACTTTACTGCATTCTAATACTATGTGCGTGTGTGCATGGTTTACATGAGTTGTCATTTATGTCTTCCTCTAAACCAAAAATCTTATGTGTAAAGAATGGTAGAAGAGAAGAAGGACTGGGCTGGGAAACTGATTTGTGTATGGATCCATAGTCTTTGGAAAGGTATTTTTTTTTCTCTGAATCTGTATATTCTGAGATGTATCTGGAAACTGTAATAACAAAAAACTAGGCTCCAGATATGTTACACTGGTAGGCAAAGAGTACTAGATAGGACCAACTAATCTATCTCTATTAAGTTATGACATGATTCAGCTTTTTCACAGAGGATGCAGACCAGAGACCCTGATAATGTTTTGAAATATCCTATTCATGCAGGTCTGTTCAACTCCTTTTTAAGTCCAGAAAAAGAACACATTATCCACAGAAAACTTGTCCTTAAAGGATTTTAGGATGACCCAAAAAACTCAGGCCAATAGAATTGCACTAATTGTTGATAAAGCATCATATGGGCAAAGGCATTTTAGCATAGCTGAAGGATTTCTGATCCCTGTACCCAGCAGTACTAAAGAAAGGAAGAGGGAGAGCAGACTGATGCACCACATGGCCTTTAAGAAAAGACAGGTGCTGTCTTGGTCTCTCTGACTGTGGGTTTTGCTATATGGTAACATATAATTATAAGCAGTTAAAAGAAAACATATTCTCTTGCCCTCTGGCACTGGACAGAGCTGAACTCTACACAGGAAAGGACCCCTTCGCTCTGATCAAGATGATGATAATGAAAGAAATGCAGCTATGAGGTGGCAGAACTTTGGGAGCAGACATCAATGGCAAGTTGGATGTCAGGTATGAAGTGGTATTGGGTTTGCATGGTGAGGTTTTTGCAGTGGGGGGGGCTATAAAGATAGTTTCTATGAAAAGCTGCTAGAAGCTCCCCTAAATCCAGTAGAGCTGCTGGCCAAGGCTGAACTAATCAGCAATGGTGGTAGCACCTCTGTGACAGCATAGTTGAGAAGGGTAGAAAAAACCCTCAAAACTGCTGCGGGATAACAGCTATAGAGAAGAGTGAGAATATGTGAGAGAAACAATGCTGCAGACACCAATTTCCCATTATCATACTCTGATTTGATTGGTAATAAATTATGTTAGTTCCCTGGGTCAAGTCTATTTTGCCCCTGATGATAGTTACTGAGTGATCTCTCCCTGTTCTTATCTTGACCGAGGAGACTTTTTTTTATGCTTTGTCTCCCCTGTTTGACTGAGGAGGAATGATAAATTGGATTTGGTGGGCACTTGGCATCCAGCTAAGGTCAAACCCACCACAAATACCAGTGCATGTGGGTGAAACTGAGGATATGCATATGATACTGGTGCTGAGACTGTTGACACAGCCACTCGAACAATCTGCATGTGTAAGTATATAGGGAATGCAGGCTTACACTGCTTCACATTTGGCTTAGTCACATGGATTGGAGGTGAAATCAAACCTGTTTTGGTGTTGCAGACCTTGCTCCACTTGTTGAACAAGACTCTGCAGCAGTTGTCACAGATTTAGCCCCAGGATCCAAGGTACAAGGGTGATTATCTTGACAGTGACACAATCAGCTATTCTTTCAGGAGGCCAAATCCCAGCCTAAGCTAGTAGCTTTACTTACTTCAGCTTCTGTATAGCTGTAAGCCCTGCTGTTAATACCTAATAATGATATTGGCATACAGTTCTCTGATTAAAGTAACTCAGAGAGGAAGAAAAGTAGTCTTTAAAAATCTCTGCTAACATGCTGACTGTTCTTTCTGTTCATGTCATGCTGACTGTTCAACTCTGAGCTCTCTGTTTCCCTTATTTTCCTTTTAAAACATTGTCTAAGGCATTACATTATAATATGAACATTATAATAATATATTTCCTTTTTATTTTTTTTCTTATTTAAAATTTCATTGTGGGTATGTATTTCTGTAGTTACACAGAGGAAATACTAAAACAATAATATAAAAATTAGTTGTCCTACCATTTTTTTTTTGATGCAAGTATATTCTTAGTAATTTTTGTATTTTAATTGTAATAAGTGTAAATTCAGATAAAACATTTGGTTTTACTACCTTACATACATTTATGTGAATGATTACAAAACCATTACTTTTCACACAGTTGTAGACTGTGCATTAGTATGGGATAGTCTTAAGCAGCACAAGTATCTGGAGTTGATGCTAATATATATGTTTTATACATAACAACAGAATGTTTCTTTTAAAAAAGACTGTTGCAACCAATATAGAATTCACTATAAAATCTATTACTGAAACAATTGGACAAAATATTAAAAAGGTGGAATACGTTGCTCTCAGTGTCTTTGGGCTGGATGCAGGGAAGAGAAACCATATAAACGTTGTATTTATTAATGCATGTGGATTTTTTAAAGTAAAATAAACAGGAATGGAAATCAATTGAACAGTGTCTACAAATGAAAGATACAATAAAGTAAATTGACAAACCAATTACAAATATAAAGTATTAATTGAAATATTGGCTGCTATAAAATATTTACTCTAATTCACTTCAGATATGCACCAGTGAGGAAAGGGCATTGCTTTTCTCAGAAATCCATACATTTCAGGGACTATTTGTAGCTAAGTAAAATAGGCTGAAAAATACAAATAGTTAGTTTTGAATAAAGATAGTTTAGATTTTGTATTAAATACTCTTGATGAAGCATATGTTCTGTTAAAGTTGATTCAGTTTGTAATTCTTGATTTAAAGACTAATCTTTCTTCTCACTAAGTGACAAAATAAATTGCACTAGACTTTTTTTTATAAATTACTGTGCTTTAACCTCTGTAGGCAGCTAAGCACCATGCAGCTGCTTGCTCACCCCACCTCCCTCCCCCTAGTGGGGCTGGGGAGAAAATTGGAAGGGTAAAAGTGAGAAAACGTTTTTAGAGGTTGGATTGGTTTAAAGATAGTTTAATAGGTAAAGCAAAAGCCTCAGGCACAAGCAAGTTAAACAAGGAATTCATTCACCACTTCCCCGTCGGCAGATTGGTGTTCAGTCATCTCCAGGACAGCAGGGCTCCATCAACCGTAAAGGTTACTTGGAAAGACAAATACCATCCTTCCAAATGTTTCCTGCTTCCTTCTTCTTCCCCTAGTTTTTCCCCATGTCAGTATGGTGTCACATAGTATAAAATGTCCCTTTGGTCAATTGCAATCAGCTGCCCCAGCTGTGCGCCCTCCCAGCTTCTTGTGCACCCCTGAGTCTACTTGCAAGTGAGGTGGAGTGAGAAGCAGAAAAGACCTTGACTCTGTCTGAGCACTGCTTAGCAGTAATGAAAGCGTCTCTGTATTATAAACACTGTTCTAATCACAAATCCAAAACATGGCACCATGCAAGTTACTAGGAAGAAAATTAAGTCTATCCCAGCCCAAACCAGTACAATAATATTCTTACCATTTGAGATAATGCCCTGCCATGTGTCATGCCCTGCCTTGGTTTAAATATGGGCAGGAAAGGAGATGTTCAGATCTCTTAATATGGAACTCAAAGACTTTTTTCAAAAGTGACAAAACTGATTTTGTCCTGGCAGAGATATGTGCATGCAGAAGTTTTCTCCTTATCATTTGGTATACTGGAATATACAATAACTACATAGTACACTTACAGGGATTTGCTAATGAAATAGAAAAAGAAAGATGGAGCCTTTCAAGAATGCTGATACTCAAAGGCAGAGGAAATGTGGTCCACATGAATACATGATTGTGTCGCTGACTCTCCTCGTAGTGGAACTAAGAGACAGTCTAGATGTTCAACATGATGTTTTGCTGTTGAAATGAGCTGTGGGTAAACAAATACCATAGTAGTATAAAATAAAAAAGAATCACCACAAGAAGGTGGACCAAAAGCCCACCTAAGCTTAATTTTCTTTCTATGTTATCATGAGACAGCAGATAAAAATGGAAAAGTGTAATAACATAGCACAAGTACAGAACTTATATTTCTTACATATTTTTATGGTTTCTGGCAATCAGGAAATAACCCCTTATTGAGTTAAGAAACAACAATAACACCTCCTATCGGGAAAGCTGTCAGACTGCATATATAAGAAGAATTCCTAGTCATGGTAGTGAACTAATGTTTAAATGGTGAGACTTTTAACCTCTTGGGCTAGGCATGAGCTGAACAGGTAGCTAAATGGTAGTTAAAAAGTCTAAAGGTTTGTATACAACAATATAGGATATATTATGTTAGATATAAGACCTAAAGAAGTCAAAGAACATGGACAACATGCAAAAAGGTAACCTACCCCCAAAACAACAAATAAAAACTATATGGTAGCAACAAAATGTTTTAGTTTATGCTGCATTGAAAGGTATAGGTTTTTTTAATTCAAACTTCCACTGCAATCAATTCCTTGTCTTGCCATTTCTTATTTCCTCATTCCTTATCTACTACATGAAATACGACATGAAGTGAGAATGACAGTGCTTACCTACTATTTACTGTAAAGAATCACAGCATGTGCTAACTCTTCTTCCACATACAGGATATCTTTTACAGCCTTTCCTCTTGAAATCTCATCTAGATCATGTCACTGAATAAAGTGCTCCTTAGAGGAAAAAAAAAAGATGTTGTGCCAAAATGTTGAAGAATAAGAGATTCAAGAGCCACTGCTCTTGCAGTTATTAGCTCTCAAGCCATGTGTGATGTTAAAAAAAGGTGACTGTATAAAATTGCAGTGATAATCTGAAGCAAAATTGTTGCTTTGAGCTGTTAATGGCTGTAGTAGTGATTAAAGATGAGTGACAGATCATTTGTCATCATAATAAAATCCATTAATTTTATTTTTCACTTCATAATCCCCCCCCAAAAAAGAATTAAGGAAAAAAATGCTCTCTGAGAAACTACTCCGCTACCACTTGAACACCATTTCTCTATAATTTATTAAGATAAGAAAAGTAAAAGTTAGTTCTTAACGATAGGCACAAAGCTGAAAAACAAAAATGTCATATTAAGCAATGTTATTCCACATTAACTTGTCCTAAATTAACGTCGTAGTAGCAATTACACATCTAAGTAATCTACTTGTGCACAATTATAACGGATTCCTAAATAATCAAAGACCTGCAATCACAAGGAGTAACAAAATGGGAGACAGGCTGCAGATGTAGGAAACTCTCTTGTTGTAGGATTGGTGAGAATGGAAATCTTTTGTTTGCGTATCTTACCAAAATATATGTGACCTTACATATCAGTTACTACAAAGCTTGAAATAAAATTATTTTCTTAAGTCTATTAGTCTGGTCTGTCACCCTGGAAGGGTACTCCAGAGTCCAATACCCCGGATAAGTTCATATCTACTCAGGGAAATTCACATTTACTAATGCTTTTATCTTTTAGATTGCTAAAAGTTGCTTGATGTATTTATTTGCAAAAACTGTTTCGATTTCAGTGTCCGCATGAAATGTTCCTTCTAGTTTACAGGAAATTGAAATTTTTCTGCTTTTGATTTGATTTAAATGGAAACCAAAATGAAGATCAAGTCATCAACTTTCATGTGAATTACTAACCTTGGTTTTGTCTGCTTGTACTAGCCAGACACCTCAGCTGCAGTGCTGAGAGAAGTTGGAAGCATCTGGTTATAGTCACAAATTTCAGGCAGCAGTAAAACTTCAAAATTGAAATGAACTTGATACATTGGAGATTTTATTCTATCTAAATCCTGTGAATTCTGAGCACAAGTGAAGTATAAAAAGATTAGTAGATCTATAATTTCATATCAGGATTTCATTGTCATTTTGCATGCTTCATTTGGAACCCTTCAGAACACCCTTAAGAGCTAGAACAGTTTGCAGAACAGAGAGTCAGTCTGTATAGAAAACAAACATTTTTTGAGAATACTTTTAAAAAATCTGTGATCTGTGAAATGATTTAGTCAAGTTCCTGATCACTTATGAATTATTCATATGCTAGTAAAAATAAAAAGTTTGCATGCCTTTAACACAACCAAGTTTAATATCAGTGAATGTTTGGTGTTTACACATGCAATCTTTGAAACAGAAAATTATTAATTGTATTTTTTTAAT
Source organism: Galbula dea (assembly GCA_013399015.1). NCBI lineage: Eukaryota > Metazoa > Chordata > Aves > Piciformes > Galbulidae > Galbula > Galbula dea. The sequence goes on from VWZX01000627.1 coordinate 73,240, forward strand.
TAGTCACACAGTCAGGTGTTTTGAGAGTAATGTAGCAAGACTTCATTGTTCTCTTGTTAATGCAAGTAAAATACTTTCTACTGTTACACATTGCTAAGTTATTTTTCAGCTTCTTCAGCAGATGTTAAAGCTCCATCTGCAAATCTGACATGGCTTGGTTTTATTTTTTATTTCTTGTTCCTTGTTTTTGTTATGTTTTGTTTTATTTTTCATTTCACTTTGAGCTATGAGCTAGAGGGGAGTGCTGCTGGACCAGATACTCACTAACAAGGAAGGTCTGGTTGCAAAAGCAGATGTTGTGGGTAACCTTGGCTGCAGTGACCATGAGATGGTAGGGTTCAGGATCTTGTGTGGTAGGAACAGGATACCTAGTAGGATCACAACCCTAGACTTCAGTAGGGCCAACTTCGATCTTTTCAAGAAATTGCTAGGGGAAATCTCATGGGACAGGGTACTAGAAGATAAAGGGGCCCAAGAGAATTAATCAGCTCTCCAGGAACAAGGAATATAGGAAAAGCTTGTATTTCTCTCCACAGACTTAGCATGGACTTTCCTTATGAAAAGATAATACTCAGCAAAATACCTAAGTGATCAAATTCCTTACTTAAACAGCCCCAAACCCTTCTGGGTCAGGTATCATGTATTACTCTTAATTATAGGCTGAGTTTCAGGAAAAGGCAGTGTGTCTACCACTGTCTGGTTTTTTTAGACCACACATTATCTCTCTCTGTGCTGTGAGAGGTCTGGTGCTCAAGCACCAGTCTGCTGCTGTCTGCATTGCATTCTGCTAGACTCCTTGGTTGTTAACATCTAAACCAACATGTAAGAATTGTGCTGTACTGTGCATCCTTGAGACTGGCTCTAACAAGGCAGAACAGTCTACATAGCACGAGGTGTGGCTGTCTCCATCTCCCACACTCCTCGAGTGCTACAGGCACCAGACTTCACACCATAAAGCACTCCTCAACGTACTTGCATCATAAATGAGAGCATACAGACATCTTTTCAATTCACTCTTGCAGTGAAACTCACATGGGTTATGAAACAACTGCCAGGAACTTTGACTAGAAAAATGAAAAATAATACAAAATAAATATGGTTTTAGGCTTCCATAATGTGAAGTTGTAATGCATGACAAAACAGTGAGGTTATGCTTCTTGGTCTTTACTCTTGCTCTTGTTTTATTTACGATTATAGAAGTAGGCAGTGTTTTTACCACTGGAAGAATCAAGAACAATGGATTATATATAGTAATTGCCATCCTGAGTCACACTAAATGCCTGTTTCTATTGTTTCCAAAATAAAACATATCATAAATTGAAATCTAGGGAAGAATAAAAAATTAAGAAGTGTATGTGACACTTCCCTCTAATAGTCTTTCCAAAGATCTTCAGTTCTGGAGGTAGAGAAGGTATATATGCATTTAATAGATGTCTTTGGAGTCCTGTTCTGTGAGATTTTCTAACATCTCCTTCAGCCCATGTTCCTAGTGTCTCCTTCAGCCCATGTTCCTAGTGTCTCCTCCTGCCCATGTTCCTTTACATGTTTCCAAAATCCTTTGGAGTTGTCCCATGAGCCTACAGCTGCTGTGTGAATAATTGTTTCTCTAAAATTGTTTAGAACCTGACTCCTATTAACTTGATTTATCCCTCCTTTTATTTTGAACAATTTTATATTTACAATGGACTGTCAATCCTTATCCAGCTTCTCCCAGGCACTCTTTTTTAAAGCCTCTTTCTTTCATCGTCTTTTTCCAAGCCTGACAGTTTTATCATTTCATTCTTTCAAACAAAGAAACAGTTTCATGCCTTTGACAATCCTTGTTCTCCTTCTCTGAACATTTTCCAGTTTCCATAGATTCTGTTTCAAGTGGAGGAAAGAGAGATGATGCCAGGTACTATACAATGAGATGCTCAGTCAGTGAAGAACTCAGCACTGGCAATAGCAAGTTCTGTGGCTAAGTGCTAAACTGAGAAGGATAGGGGGTTCCCAACACCAGGGAAACTGAAGGAAAAGCAGACAAACATGTCAAGATCCAAACTAGTGACGTCTGGGTAACGTTGGTGGCCAAGAACAGGGCAGGCACATCGGCCATGGCATGGCACAGCGTTTACTCGGCAGTTCGTGTGGCAAGGCAGATAGGGAGGGTCCTGCATGCTGATTGTAAGTCCATAGCCCGGGGAAGTGTTATAGGTCAGTGCCAAACTTGTGGGCACTCACCTAATAGCTAAAACCAGTGTTCCTGCAGAACAATTCTCTGAGAATTCTGATGCATCCACCCACAAAGACCTGGACATGTAGAATACTTCAGTACAAATGGAAAGTTGCAGCTAGTGCCTAGACCCTTCTCATGTAAAGCTTAGTATCTGCAAAAGGTGCTCAGGTCATCTACAAATATCTTGAACAGAACAAGTCCCAAAACAGGTCTGTGTGGAATTCATAAGTAATTACACTGCAAAAAGTGGTTTTACCCTCTGTTTCATTTAATGATGGCATAAAATGAGGGGTTTTATCCTTTATGCTGTGATTGCTTAAATTCTTTAAAACTTTGGATGACAGGTAGTGCTAGAAACCTTGTGGGACTGCAGGTAGGATTTATCAGGCAGAATACCTTTATCCACATGCTAAACTTTCAAATAACTCCAGTGTGTTTATGAGGCAGGATTTCCCTTCAAGAACCCACATTGACTTCCCCAGTATATGGTCAAGTTTATCCATGTGCTTATTAATATAGGTTTTTTTATAGTCTCTACTACTTTTCCCTGTTAAGGTAACGGGCTTATGGTCCCTGTATTTCTTGGAATCTCACCTGTGATCAGTTTAAAAGGTACTTTCATGTTCTGCCAAATACTTAAAGTACCGGGAGAATTTTAAATAAAGAATGAGAAACTTTGGGTGCCTAACATTTGATCTTACTATATTTTCACTGTTCATATTATCATAGTTGTTGCCAAATTCATTCCACTGAATGACGCCTAGATGACTGTCCTCTTTCCAGCAGATTTCTAGCATGTCTGTTGTTTTGTATTCATGTTACTTAATCTAACAATTCAAATTTTCTGTTGCTACTGTACAGGCTTGATTCTCTTCACATTATCCTGTTTAAATCATACTCTGTTTTAAACTAATACCATCTTGTGCTCTAGACTTCTTGGAGGCTCACAGAATTTCCGTAAGTTCATGCATAATATATACATCACTTTCAGCTCTGTACTGTTCTGTACATCATAAAATCATTATGGTTGGAAAAGACCTCTGAGATCATTGAGTCTAACTGTCTGCCCAACACTACCATGCTCACCAAACCATGTCCCCAGGCACCACATCTACATGTTTTTTGAACACTTTCAGAGATGGTGATTCCACTTATTGTTCAGACCAAGTACACCTTTCCTGCATGTCCTATCATTATGCTAGAAGTGTCCCCACTTTATGATGCATCTGAACCCTTGCTACTGGCTTCTCAGCCCAGCATTAAAAGTTTGCCTCTCTTCCTCCTTCTTTGGTCCCACAGGAACTACTGAGCACATTGTAAACAACAGTAGTTTAGTGGGTTTGGTATCCTTAAAACATTCTCGAAGGATTAAATTCCACTGTTCCCCCTGTAATCTCTCTCTTGCCTTTCACTCTGCTATTTTTATTCCCATGCACACCACCTACAGACCTCTTCTGCTGTTCCCTAGCAGTTGGTAAAGACATCTCACAAGGTTTGACATACTTGTGCATTTGGCAAGCAAATCACCATGAAATTTTCTCTATAGTCGCAAGCTTAGCTTGGTATTTTTCTTGTAGCAATTGCCCACCACTGCAATCTGCCTCATGCTCTCTGTAAAGTCTCTGCTTAAAGAGGCATTTCCTTGGTGCAGAGTGGCAAATGAGCAACTTTCAGCAAGGCAAACTCCTGACTAGGATGCTTTGCCCTGTGCCTACCTGATGCCTCCCCCATGAGCCCCCAGTTAACACTGTTTCTTTGGTCTCAGCCTTTTATATCAATCTGAAGTGAAAATATTAATCTCTCTGTGCATCTATCCTCAGCAGTACTGGTTTTGCTGGCTTGAAAAAGAGACTGATTAATTATCTGAAAAAGTTCTTGAAGAATCTCTCCAGACAATGAAGCCATTCAGTTCAACCACTCTAGTCTCCATGATAAGGTGTATTTTAAATTGCAACTTACCTACAATATATATATCTACTACTTACCCATGACATACACATACATATGATATTGAACACAGTAAAACGATCTCTTCCATCCACCCTCCTGATAAAATCCACCACCTCTCTTGCTTATCTGTGAAAGGATGAGAAGTTGATTCCTAATGTGATTATGCATATTGAATTTAACAGTTTTTAAAAAATAACTAAACTTTAACTTTCCCCTAAATTCATACACAGTTTTCAGAGTTTCATTCTAACTATAAGTGGTTTTCAATACATACTCTTCACATAATAGACTAAACGAAGAATAAGTTACTCAGCTCTATATCAGCATAGACATTACAGGGGGCACCCAAGTATTTTCAGAGAAATTTAGTAACTTATGTAACTTTTTATCATTTATTCATACATCCATATTTTAGTCAAACTCAGATAATCCTCTGTAGACCTAATCATTGAGCTTTGATAGCTATATAATGCATCCTTGTGCAAAACAGCTGCCTCAGTACAGCCATACAATGTAGCACAAGGAGAATGATAAAACTTTCCTTTGACATCATACACTTATTCTTAGGGACTGGATTACATGAGGAGGTCTTCATGACCCTAAGGCTCTGGCAGCCTTGTGTGGAGCCTCCACTCAATACCTTCTGCCCATGGGCCCAGGAGCTTCATTTAAGCTCACAGACCTGGCCTTTACCTATGTTGTGGTCTTCAGTCCCTTTTCTGACCCTGCCTCCTTGATGAACCTTGGACACACAGTTTAGCCTTTTCTCAGTAGAGTGTGCTGTTGCTCTTGACTGAACTCCTTAGAAAAACCCTGAATCACCCCCCTTATCTGGGGCTGTTATCATCATCTGGCTGTTCTCACCTAGCTCAGGTGCTACAGAACTGTGCCCTGGTGAGTAATGACCTGGTGTCATAGTCACTCTCGGCTCCTGGTTCTTCCTTTGAGGAACAGCCTTGAGCTTGCTGCTCTCTAAGATGTATCTACTATGGGTTGGTTGGTGTTTTAGTAAAGCACTTCTGGATTTGAGAGATATGCAATAAGGCAGTTCTATGTCAGGTCATATAATAACCTTACATGTGTGCCTTTTGCACAGAGCTGTAGATCACCTGCTTTCAAACAGAACCTCTTTCAAAAGACAAAACACAGCTTCTTAACAATTATTGATAGTGTGTTTTTATCTTCCAGTCAAACAAGAAAACTATATTTGTCACTTTGTGAGTTGGATATCAGCATTTGACTGCCATTTAGGTATTTGTCATAACTGAAATGACCTCAGGTAACCCTTCTTTCTGATTTCTGTCTCAACCACTTGTTTACTTCAGTCAGATTAGTTACTAAATTTTTCTCATCACTTTTGACAAAATGCAATAAAATGATTGACAGCAAAGGAGGCCATCAGTCAATAAAGGTGGAAGACAGCATAAATGATGCATTATGCTACTTTCCAAACTATGAGCAAAGTCAGAGAGGGCAGTGGAAAATAGAAATAGTGCTGAATGAAAAATAGGATATTGTGCATTTGTGCAAAGTAATTTCAGTTCATGAATTTATAAAGGTGTCAAATTGTTATCTAAATAAGAGAGGAGAGTGGCTCTGGTGTTCTCTAATTAACTCTTCTGGAGCCACAAACCACAGTCACTTAGACTTCAATCTAGAACTAAATTAAACCCCAATGGCAATTGTAACTTTTTGATAAGATTGAAATCCATAGTAGGATCCTAAATACATTTAATAATAACGATATTTAAAAAATGAAAATAAAAACCAACCAAACAAACAGAAAAAGCACATCCAAAGATTATTACCTTTTCTCAGAAACAGATACATGGACACAAATTATTCTTGCAAATAGACTTTTGTAACAGTACCAAGAAGAGCATTATCTATGACTACTAGTAAAATATGCATCTATCCAGAGCTCACAGGACAGATTCAGAGTTTTAAGCAGGCATTAATGATCTTTTGAACACGCAGACTTCCTCTTCTCTAACCTCTGTATAATTTTCTACATCCCTTGACCTGACATACAGGTAGACGGAGCAAGATGAATTCTTATGGTGACTTACCAGCTACTTACCCAGAAAGACATATTAAGAAGAAAAATGGGATACTGATTTATTTTTTAAACATTGTCCAGGCCTGAAGCAGAAATGTAGTCATCGTGTTTCTTGTGTAATAACAGTGGCATTTTCTAACTGTAGATTTGAGTAAATCAGATTTATTATGCTATACTGGGAGAATGTGTGGTCTCAGGCACAAAATTAAAATGTTTTCCTAATGTGTTTGCATCAAGACAATGTTTGTTTTGAGACCATATGGAATTCCTTGCCAGATGAGATCACACTTAAAAGCTATGATTAAATGAAATGATGTACAATAATATTTTATTTTGGCAAACATAAAAATGAAATAAAATTATGCTTCCTGAAGAACACAATTTAAAAATTATTTAGATTCTCAACAGTTTTCTGGAAAACATTTTTTTTCCAACTATAAGGACAAACAAAAGTTGTATATTTACTAATTACTATATGTATGCTCTCTGTCAGAATGTCAGAAACAGCTTTGTCAGAAACAATTTTCTGTGTGGGACTAAATTTTTTTCACAGAAAGTAAAATATTCCTCAAAATCTCTCAGGGGGATTTTGATCTTTTCTACATGTATAGAACAGATATAGTTTTATTTTGCAGGACTTAGAAGATAGCTCCATATACTAAAATTTAAAATGGTTACTCACTTCCCCTGAATATAACCAAAAAGTGTATGTCAATGATTATAACTGTAGTACTAATGCAACTTAATTTATGATCCCAATATTTTGTTTATTACAGGATATGTTCATGTTGTCATTTCATGTGTGTTTTGTTGCAGACACATACATTCTTCTCCTGCTTTTAAACTGGACATCAACAGTAAGGAATTTATATGTTGTCAATTTTCATTTACAAAAAAACCTTGCACATTTATTTCTTACATTATTCCTTAAAAGGCAGAGAATTAGATTAGAGATAATTTTGGAATTTTAGTGCTTGTCTAACATAACAAACCCAGTTCTTCTTTATTAACTTTGAGAAACAGAAACATTATATAAAGGAGGAATATTAAGGTTGGAAGTAGAAACAAGACAAGCATGTTGGAAACTTCACAAGAATGATGAAAACTGAAATTGAGACTTTAACCTGCTTTCCCATAAAAAGACGTATAAATATTTAATGGAAAGCTTTGCACCACTCCAAATATAATTGTCAGCCTACCATAAAGAAAATAGTTTTCAGGCTATCAAGTTGATAAAGTAAAATATAACATTTTTCTTAAGAATTCAGGAGTCCATTTCATGAATTTTTAAAGAGTAGATATTGCTTCAGAAGTGCAATCAACATTACCATTGCACAATTTAAAGCTAAAATAGACCATTGTTCCCTACAAGAAACTATGTGTAATTCACATTTACTCAACAGTTAGTTATTTTTTTTAACATGTCATCTATACAAATGCTTATGTGCTTAGACTCATCCAGTGCAAGATGTCCCTATGGTAAGTGGGCAAAACAGATTAGATTTCAAAGCATTGTATTATTTTAGTTAACCGCAGAACAAATCATAGCACACTGGTGGCCTGAAGTAGCCATTCTCATTTAGTTTGAACACCAAATTTCTTCTAGCTAGATTGTATTCTTCAGGCTGTGTAATTAACACAGATATCCACACAGTGAGTATTCTTTTTATGTGAAACCAGAAAGATTTGTTTGTAGTTTATAAAGTATATTCTTATTGATGTCAAATCTTCCTGCTGTTCCATGCAGAGTATATGTAGGGGAGCACTTTTGTTGCTATTTCTCTTTCTTTCAATAAAAAGTTGTTTCCAAAATAGGAGAGAAATTAAAAGGAGATGTAAGGCAAGTATCTAAGTAGACTATTCAAATAAAAAATCCCTGATTACAGCTGAAATAGCTCTCTTTCCTGAAAAGTGTCCATACAAATATTCTGGTGACGCTAAACAGTCACCAAAACAGCAGTAACCTATAAAGGACATACAATCCCCCCAAAAAGTTGTCCCAGCTCTGGGTGTTTTACAGATGTCACAGTGTCTGTAGATAAATGTGTGACGAGGAGGACTCAGGTCGGTTGTGCACAGCAGATATGCACAATGGAAATTTTGCACAGCTGTTTCAGTAAAGAAAGTCTACTTGTCTGCTAAAAGCAGTGTTCTTCTCCAAGTCAGGTTTCAAGATAGTCTGAGTAAAAGTTCATGGGGAAGAAGAGACTGAGTATACGCCTCTCCAGAAACCCGATCTATTTGGTAAAAGACCCTCGGTTCAGCATCCCAGAGAGAGTCCTTCAGCACAACAAATAAGTTCTGGAAAATATAAACAGGGTGCAACACTTCAATGGTTTCATGAAAATGTGTATCATTAAAAGTAAGAGGTGTATGCCTGTTCTTTTCTTGCACTGTTGGAATGCATTCATTTTGCTCAAATTCAGCATGTTATTTCTTTTCCTAGTTAAGCAGCAGGAAATTGTCACTTGAAAACCTTTGACATTTTCCTGCAGCAGCCCTCAGGCCTACAGACTTTTTAACTTCTAAGATGTATCAAAAGAAGGATGTCTGGAGGCAGCACAGAGGCAAACAGGATAAAATTAGTGAGCATTTCTAAGCAAGAGAAGTTATTCACCATCACCTTCATTTTCACATTACATAGAAGAAAATTGGTGCCGATGAGCAATGAAGAGACCCAGGGGAGAATTTCTGTCAATGGAGTCTCTGGGGGTTTAGATCACAGACCTGGTGGTGGAAACTGGTAATGAAATACCTATATATAAGTATCTGAGATGTCTCACTGGCTTCAGGGAGGGATGACCCCAAACAATTTTGCTGCTGTGAAATTGAAGACTAGCTTAGTGGTGATAATTGAAAATAATGCTGAGGAAGCCAAAGTTACTACCTGATGAACTGGTACTGGTGAAGCGGAGAAAGGCTCTGTTCTTGATGAATATTATCTAAAACTTAGCGAGTTATAGTAGCAACAGATTGGATTTCAAAGTGAGCTTGAACAGCTAAACAAGACTCAAAGACATCTGCAGAGTGTTAGGAAATCTCATTATTACTGGTGATACCTGGAAAGGAGGCAAAAAGGAAAATGTCTTTCCCCAAGGATTCTGGAGGTGATATTTCCAAGGGCATTGGGGATCTTTGGAAGAGTCAAGCGCAACAGAAGGCTTCACTTGTTGTTTAAGTATGGATCTCCAGAAGCTGAATTTTCCCTTTTGCTTGTATTGGAGAGGATTTGAGACAGAGGCAGCTATAAGACTTTGTGGGCATGTAACCCTCTCCAAGAGGCTATGAACCACAGGAACATGAGTTGGAAAATGAAAGGTGACCTTGCTGGTGACAATAAGATTGAAGTGCATGTTCAGAGAAGGCACTAAAATCCAAACAAATACAGGGTAAAAACCTCTATTCAGTGAGAAAAATCAGCAGTGTGCTCTGACTAGGTAGGCCGCTTGGGCAGACTGAAATGAAATGGATGTGTTTCTTCTTTTTAGTGTAAGCACTGAGCAGCAGCAGGTAGGGGCTATAGTATAAAGGGAAGACATGGATTTACTTTCAAAAAATTTGTGTCATATCCAACTAAAGACTGGATCTTGCAAGTTGCTGAAACCAGATAGGACAGGTGCTATGCTAAAATTCAAGTGGCCAAGGACTTATGCTACACATCTACAGTTACATGTAAAGATAAGGCACTTTAGTAAATGTTGGCGAAATCCTACTATTATTTGTATTCTATTCCTTCTCAGATAAATTTGACTCCCTAATAATCTAAAGTCTTTATTAGCTTTTCTCATTTTTACCTTCCAATTCTCTCCCTGATCCCACCAGAGGGGAGTGACTGAGAGGCTATGTGGGGTTTAATTGCCGGTTGGGGTTGCACCATGACACATTGGAATGGCAATATGCTACAGTTACTGCAGTCTAAGTCAGTCACAGCTACATAAGAAACAACACAATTAATTTTGCACTTTTTGGCTTCCTGGCACACTTTTAGCAAAAACCTTGCTTTGATTTTTCCTCTAAAATTGCATAACTTTTTGAGCTCTTGGTTTTAGGAAGGACTGTGCACTTTAACAGAAAATTTCAAGCTTAGTTCTTCACTGGTGTGATGTGTCTGATATGCAGGCTGAAATTTGTGTTTTCTGCACTAGAAGTGTCAACAGTATAAAACATTAAAAGTTTAAAGCATTAAAGCATTCTTGAGGTACCTGTAGGATACTCTGAATGTAGCTATTTTCAAGTTGGTTTTATTAGTACACATGAGGAGGAACTTTGCCTTTCTCACTGTCTTGAGTAAAATAATAGAGCCTATGAATATTTGCAATACATCAGATATTCTTCTCCATTTGAGCAAGTTTGAATTTTAAGGGTCGTGGGCATTAACTAAAAGTAGAGATGTTGAGAAAGTCCTTGATGATGTTAAAAGTCTTAGGTCTGGAGTAAAGTGTACTCTTCTAACAATGCATCACTGTTCTTTTAAAATGCATTGTATAAAACTACCTTTCCTTACCAGGGAGGTCCTTCTGAATATTCTTTGTGTGCATTCTTTGCATACAAAGCAAAGCTTTTTAAAATGGAAATTTGTTTGCATCTTTTTATTTCTAATACAGAAAGAAAGATTATCACTTTCAGTTTTACAGAAAAATATGGAATGCTGTATTATTAATTCATATTTTTACTGTGTTCCCCATATTGAGGATCAACATATATTGCATAATAAAACATTGAGTTCTACATCTTCTTGGTATTTTTATATTTTCTTCATTAAGTGATTTTCTATTTAATGACAAACTAAACCCTACCACTGGAATTTTTCTATAGAAATGGTAATTAATTAATTAAAAACTAACATTTATTAGAAAACAGTTTAAAATACAGTCCTTGTTACCACCGGAAAGACGAATAATGTGAAGGAAAAAATGAGTTTCTGTATGTAATGCTACCAACAGAATGTGAATCTGAGAATATAGCATTGCTTATCAAACACAAAATGCAGAAAATATTCTTGTCCATGGCAGAGGGATTTTGTAGTAGTAAATCAAGCTTTGCAGTCATGTCTCCCATACAGTTCAATTATATTTTATAAAATGAGTTTATGTGGACTTAATGAACACCAGTTACACACAAAAGTGAAAAGGATGTGTCATTTCTCCACTTAAGGTTGCTTTCCTAGGTGCAAGAAAGGGCATTGAAGGTTGAATTGGAAGATTCCCTTAACAAAGGATCATCTGAATGACACATCTATTCTTATTCTTTTTTCCTCAGTGCTACTATTTATGCCAAGACAGGTTTATCTTCCAGAGAAGCAAAAACGACTAGGTTATCACAGCAGATTTGTATCATTCATGATGCTTCTCCATGGTTCTCAAATGCAAGTTGGCGTGAAGTAGAAAATCTTAGAAGGCATATCTGATACCCTGCCTGGAATGCACTCACTTATAGGAAGGGTCTGATGCTAAAAGTAACATAAAGCCTGTCTTGTCATTCACACCTAAAAAGTCATGCTGAAAAAGAAATAAGAACAAATCTTCTAATGATTAAGTAGGTTTATATTACATTTTATGGACCTTTCCCTTTACTACATGCTTCTGAAACTGCCCAGTGTTCTTCACTGGTTAAGTTTTTTCTATGACTCTAAATGTAAGCACTTCCTGGTTTTGCTGTTTGGTTTTTTTAATCTTTTTTTCCCCCAAAATATCTTTTTTTCAGTCAGTCCTGATCCTTGAACAGATATTACTCTTTAATTCATATTGATTTCTTAACCCTTACTAAAATAAGTTTTCTGCCACTGCTATGTGGGAATATTTGATTGTGTTATTTTTTGTTGTCTAATAGATTATATCAAAGTGCATCTCTCCTATCCAATTCAAGTTATTTAACTAGAGGTGCTTTGTCCACTCTTTCTATAATAACATACTTGGGATTATATTAAACTCTTCTGTAAGGTGCCCTCACACCATGGAATGTTAAGACACTTTATAACTTGAAAGAATAAAATTTGTAGTACTCAAGAAGAGATGATTATACTCTATTCATTGTGCTGCCAAGGAATCAAAATGCTAGCACTTTGATATGTAGTGATAAACATTATACCCTAATCTGAAAGGTGCTCCAAAGCCATCCCAATCACTACTTTAAGAAAGGATAATTTTTCAAGAAAAAGAGAAAGTACACATGAAAATGAGGGGTAGGTCAAAGAAAAGATACCCCAAAAAATGTAGTAGGGTGAACTTCAGATATAAGCACTTGTCCGGTGCAGAAAGCTACAAACTGCTTAACATTTTGAAGCAAGACCTAGCAAGACTTAAATTATTTTTAACTATTTGTTATGACCCATTGCCTAAGGGTTAATTCGATCCTTGAACACACACTGCAAATCTAGCTGTTCATTTCTGTTTGCAAGAAACATTTTGAAACTTTATATTTGTTATGTAGTACAGTAAGGCACAGATGGATGCATAATTGAAAGCTCTCATTCCTGCAATGCAAGAGAAGATTTAAGAGCATAAGTTCAAATCCTCACCACAGTGTACCCAAAATGATTCTAATAACTGATTCAGTATGATTTTATCAGAATATTCAAATAAGATGGGCATATCCTTTTTGCTGCAGGTGTGCTCTGTTGGCATTTATGGAATTGTTTGTGCTCTGCGAATATTTCTATATTAATTCTTTGCAGGGTATGCACCTTGAATGAGGTTGGTCCAGTTTGCTTTTCTAGTGCACCATTTCTTTTCCCCTTGTCTGTTCATATCAGCTCAGGTGTTGAATACCCACAGGCAAGGAACCAAACTTCCTACATGATTATAATAACATAGTATTATATAGATCAGTTCTTTCAAAAGTACTGTGCATATTCTATTAATTTTATTGGGAAGATTTTTTTTAAACCTGAAAATGTATGTTTAGGGAGTTAGTTGGAAGAAGGATACTTATTTTCAAAGGAAATAAAAACTATAGGTTATTAGGGAATTAAATTTATCTGAAAAGGAATTGAATATAAATGATAGCAAGATTTTACCAACATTTACCAAAATACCTTATCTGTATGTGTAACTGTAGGTGTATAGCATCTATACATTTGCTGTGAACCGGAATTCTTGAGAGCTTAAATTATAGTTTTCTTAAAGAGGACATAATCATTCACCACCAAACACTCACTTGGAAACATAACTACTTAATTTCTTATAATTCATATACTGTACATATATTTTACAAGGAGATGTCATAATAATTGAAAAATGTTTGGTCACAGGAAACCACAGCACTAGATAAAAGGAAGCAGAATTTTACTCTAGAAGATGCAGTAAACTAATTTATCTACTAGACTTGGGCAAGCTGATAATTCCTACTGGAGCAGTTAGATAATAATCAAGGCATCCACTTCTATCAGATAGTCCAGATAGAATGAAAAGAAGAATTAAAAAACATGTATGCATCATAAGTAATACTTTTTAACAGTCTGCAGATGACTAATCTGACAAAAGACCCATATACTTATTGCCAATAAAGCAAAATGCTGTGATTTGAAGAAATGCTACTTGTATGTTATACTTAGGTGTCCCTTCTGCTTGCTGGAATTGATAATCACAAAGAAACTCAAAGGACATTTGAAAATTCATACTTGCTAGTACTCCTGTTCTTTCTAGCTAACTATATTTCCTGGCTTGTTTTCCTAGCCAAGTATCTCAGTATCTCATCAAGAGAATTGTCTTTCTGCCAGTACTACCTACCACCTCCTGCATTACTGAGGAAGATATTTTATATATAGTGCAAACCTGAGGTAGTAGTCAGGACTCCCTTTCCAAAGCACTCAGAGAATCAGCATAAAAAAAAAAAAAAAAAAAAAAAAGGGGGGGGAAAACACCCAAAGTGCCAAAGTGGAGGAAGGAAGATTCTTGTTTAGTTGGCCTCTTCTCCCTTGTGACTAGTGACAGGACTAGAGGGAATGGGCTTAAGCTGAGCCAGGGTAGGTTTAGATTAGATATTAGGAAGAATTTCTTTACTGAAAGAGTGGTTAGATATTGGAATAGGCTGCCCAGGGAGGTGGTGGGGTCACCATCCCTGGAGGTTTTTAAGAAGAGGATAGATGTGTTTCTTCAGGGGATGATTTAGGGGTAAGAGTAGTGTAGCGCTATTGGTTGGACTAGATGATCTTGAGGATCCTTTCCAACCGTAATGATTCTGTGATTCTGTGATTGGCTTTTTAATCTACTATAAATGACAACCCCCCCTCCCCAAAACAGCAAAAACAAAAATCCAAAACCAACCAAATGAAAAACCCACAACTGTTATGCTTTTACAATAGTGAATAAAAATTCATGCCTGAAACTGTATCTCCAAGTACTCAAAGATCTGGTTTCTACCTTCTAGATAAAGCTTTTTAAGCTAACCCTTTAGGACCCTTAGCCCACGAGTTTTTCTTCTTGTCACAATAGTTATGCATCCAATCCCAAAATATCTCTCTTTTTTTTCCCCAGAAAGTGAGGTATAGAAGAAATGACATTTTAGAGGACCCAGGCTCCTCCACATTCTACATGTCTTTTAGAAGAACAAGCATGATCTGCAACTGGTACTATCAATGTGCTAATCACCCAAGAAAGAAAGCAATTTCCATATTCTGTTTTCCAGAACGTTAAAAACTAGTCAGTCTCAGCAGGGTGTGACCAAAGAATTAATTTCCCTTTGAATAACCTAGTTTGTTACCATAAACAGCCTACAAACTAATCAGTTCTAATCCTAGACATTATAGAAAAACAAAACATTGGACAATGAATCAGCATTATAGGACTTACCTACATATGTTTTTAACAAAACAGGATTTGCAAGGCAAATAAATGCTTTCTTGCAACAGTTGCAGTCATTTTTGAATGTCAGGCACTAAATGGTGAAATCTGTTCAAGTCTGTAACTTGCTCTGAAGAAAATTTTTCTTCAAAATAAATACTATCACTGGATTTATAGTCAAACAAGCCAACAAAATGTCACAGGCACTTCCACACCCATAACATTAAATTCCACAGTATATAGAGTAGATGCATTATACTATGTCAGACACTGTGTAGGCAGTGTTATATTCATATTTCAGTTATTACCATAAACACATAAAAAAGGATCCATCTTTGGTTTTCCTAGTAATTATATATTTCCAATGCAGAAAAACATTTGCTCAGTGGATCTCAATTTTCAGTATCTGTCATAGCCTAACAGAAATGTTTCCCTGTGTTGTTTATATATTTTATCTTATCATATATATGTCCCATTGTATAACTGGAGTGCCTGTTCACTCCAAATCATATGTCGACTTGATTTATGTCCCTAATAGAAGCCTTAAGAGTCAGACCTTTTCCATTATTTTGAAGTAATTTTTGTTAGTGTGTTTCTTGACATATATTTTTATGTATTTTCCTGAACATTATTTGCTGTAGTATTTGATATTTCAGTGGATTTTAAGAGACCTTGCTGTGTTGGTGATACTGTAAAGCCAAAAAACTCCCCACAAGAGTTCCTGTAGTGGCTTTCCAATATCCAAATGAATCAATGGCTAAAGGTGCTCTCTGCCTTCAAAGAGCTTTCCAAGAAATAGCCACTGAAAAAATGACTAGAGAAATGAATGTATAGATATAAGATATTCTCTTGAGCTACAGAATATTAAGAAAGAGGAAAGAAAAACCCCACCAGTTTTCAGTAAGGTCAAAAGAGATCTCATGCATGACACAAAGAGCAAAATCTGCCTGTTCCAGGGATTTATGAACATAGGTGGGTCGAGCTCTCAGTGGAAGTCTGGGCAAATGAAAATTTAAATGTATTAGGTTAGGACTGTCAGTAACCCTCTGAATGGATCTGAAGGCAGAGTTTACACATGGCATTCTTACTGTATTACTAAGTTATCCTGAAGAAAATACATTTGAATTTAACAAAACTCTAATGGTCCAAAGCAGACTTAATTCTTAAGGAGTGCTTAGAGGCAGGCATAAATATTAAGTAAATGCTTAGATGGTCCTCCTCTGCTCTGCTTCCATACTATGACTGTTCTGCATTTCCATTTTCTTCCCTGTTCCTCAGTTTAGAATCAGAGTACCTGACATGCATTAGAAAATATATCCACAGATACAAAATTTACAAAAAAATGCTCATTTAAGGGGGAGATGTATAGACTAAGTAAGCAGGATAGCTTCATTTATACAAACTCTTAGGAAGAGACTTCACAGTAAATCTAGGTGTCTTGGAATGCAGTTTACACATGAAACATTATACTTCTTGCTATAGACATACTTGGTATAATTTGATAGTCAAAAGCTTTTTGTTCTTCCTATGAACTATTTTTAATCCCCTCAAAATCTATCCATGTATATTGTGTTTGCATGGCAAGGTTTTGGCATTGGGGGATAATACATGGCCAGTTCCTATGAGAAACTGCTGTAAGCTTCCTTTATGTCCAAAGGAGTCAATGCCAGTTGGCTCCAACATGAACACACCACTGACCAAGGCTGAGCTCACCAACAATGGTAGTAGTGCTTCTGTGATAGTATATTAATGAAGGTGGGAAAAAGTCTGTGCAACTGCAGCTGGAGAGATGAGTGAACATATGTGAGAGAAAGAGCTCACTAAGTTCAGTGAAGAAGGTGTTCCAGGTGTCAGGTGTATTTCATTTCAGTAGGAACATAACAGGTAATTGTGCCAGTGGAGTGTTGGATGCTAACCATCAACCCGCACTGAAAGCTGCAGGGCACCACAGGGGCTGGGCTGGCAGTGACCTCAGGCTGGGTGCCAGCCCATCAAGGGCTCCCCTGGGCCCATCATAGCAGGGCCTGTCAGTCAGGGCCTGTGCCAGCAACCCAGCCCTGGACAGGCTGAGGCCGGCCTGGCACACAGACCTATGGGTAGGCCCTGCTGGGAGGGTCCCATGGCCTGGCAGGGCATGGAGGAAAGAGCTGGAGACCAGCCCTTCTGCAGCAATGCTGGGGTGGGTCTGATGGCTCTGGGGCCCTGCATTAGGGTCCTGGGTCTAGGGCTGGGCAGGAAGGGTCAGGACTGGCAGACCATGAGAATCACTCAGGCACATAAATACATTGCTGAATCAGGACATAAACAAGAACATGTTGATTAAAATAGTAGAAGACACCATGCAGTGCCTTTCACTTAGCTGTACAGCTTTGTGAATGATTTAATTCTTGTTTGCATTTTCGGTTCCCTCTCTGTTAATTAATTCTGTTTATAGAATAGTTAGGCAACAACTTAATTGAAACAGAAACAAAATTTAGAATATTTCTAAATTTGTAAATTATAATTGACATGCTTATTAAATTGCATTTGCACAAATTATACCTCTATGTATGAAAGGAAACACAGCTAAAGGATTTTGTATTTTAAAACAGATGTGAGTGCATATGTCAGATGCAGTATGAGCTAGGTACATGATTATCATTCATGTGAAAAAGAACATGTTCAAAAGAGTTTTAGTTCAAAAGGATTAAAAATAAGTCCATAATTCAGAGATTTGCACCTTTGAAAAAGTCTGAACAGTTTTCCCATGTTCCATGCTCTGATGGCAGGCATACTTTGTCTCATTTAAACCTTTTTGAGAAGGTAAAACCCAAGGTTGAGGCCTTTTGGTTGAGAATTCACTGCAGGATGTCCAGTCATTATTATTCTTGTACCATGTAGAACAAATGCAAATCATACTGTTGCAAAAGAAAAGCTGTAGACTGAATAAGGATCCTTTGCAGGTTGGATTTTATGGGTCATTATTGGTAATTTGAATTTTATCCATAAATCAAGTGAACATAACACTAAAGAATCGTTGGAAATCCTTGTGGTATCCTGAAACATTAGTTTTTACTGAAAGAAATTTACAGTGCCCAAAGATTTAGGTCTGTCTTTTGGTTAGGCATATAAAGAGACTGGCATGCAATGTATTACTGAATATATTTTGTTATTTAATATGTTCCTAGTGATATCTCTCCTAAAATGAATATATGAATAAGTCAAATGGAAGTTAAAGTATTGCCCTTATGTCAAATCCATAACCTGTAACTATAATAGAAAAATTCTGTAGTCATGCAAAGATAAGACTTGGAATTGAGACTTGGGAATTGAGACTTAGAACTCCTCCATAAAGCTAGAGTTTTCATGCAGGATATTTTTTAGTCTAAAATAGCAATTAATAGTTTAAAACATAATGTTTTTGAAATGTTTCTCATCTGATTCAGAGGATTAACTATGGATGTAACTCTGATGGTTAATTACTATCACAACTAAAAGTCTGCCCTTTAAAAAAAAATTTTAATTTCCCAAAATTTACTTCACAGCCACTGGACTCTGATATATCTTTCCTGTTTAAAATATTGCCTCTAATATTATTTGGCTTCGATGTATCTCCTATCTGTGTTGGTAACTACATAATCAGGTGAAAACGTTACTGGACAACTGGAAGGAACAAGCAGTAAAGTTGTGGCTTGGAATTCACAATCTCCCTGTACAAGAGTGAATAAGTGTCAAAGGAGTAGGGCAGTGGTGAAATGTTTAATTCTGTATCCTTGTTCTTTTAACAAAAAATGTCACAAGAATCATATCTCCTGATTTTTTAAAATGTCTATGAATTTATTTCTTTTTTCAATTAGCATATTTTAAATGATTACTTCCAAAAGACTATAATTTATGCAAAAATCAAGCTGACTTTTTCCATGTAAAACATCCTAAGATGAAATGAATTACAAAGATTTTTACCAGCTTGAATTCTGAGTCACAAATGAGCTTAAAAATGCAATTAATCAGAACTGTCCTCAGTAATCAAAAGTGTTTTTTGAAGAAAATCCAAACTCCTTACTTAGGTAAAATAATTACTAAAATCAATAGCTGAAAAACATGATTTGTAGTAATTTGTATGCTACCTGTTATATTAGCTATATGAAACTTTCAAAATAACAAATTATGGATTAATTAGTTTTTGTCCTCCAATTTTTGAACAAAAACATTTCTGTTCAAGGATAGTGACATTTAAGGTTTAAATCTTTTTACATCTTAAAGACAGGTTTCTTTCTGTCTTCATCTAAATTTAGTTCTAGAGGTTGTGACATTAGAGCAAATCTTGTTTAATTGTACTGATAGTTTTACATGTAAATTAACGCATGTACTTATACAGAATTACAACATTAGAGAATCATTAACAAAACCAATGATGGGCATTCCCCCCAGAATATGGGATCCCTAATGAGCTGTAATTTGGATTTTAAATGAGAAAAAATTACCATGCCAACATTTCTTTGAACACAGGTTGTTTTAAGAATATATTTTCACTCAGCAGAATATAACTGGAAGTAAATGAATCATTTAAGTGCAGAAAATCAAACATGCTGAAATGGAGCTTGCTTGACTGCTCCTTTAAATTTTTATTTATTGGGACAGATCTCTGGAAAGAAATAAGTATAATGACTATAGGTTTTAAATCTCTTTTTACAGAAGAAGAAGAAAAGTGT
Source organism: Galbula dea (assembly GCA_013399015.1). NCBI lineage: Eukaryota > Metazoa > Chordata > Aves > Piciformes > Galbulidae > Galbula > Galbula dea. Next base: position 92,935 of record VWZX01000627.1, read on the forward strand.
TACTTGCATACCAACAAATCATGAAGATATAACGATTTTCATTATATAGTTACACTCAAAAGTATATATCATGGAAACATCAAAGCCACACAACAGCCAAATGAGATACCATGTACTACAAAATAAAATGATAAAAAAAACCCAGTCTGAAACATTATATTCCAGTGTGATATTACTAGATATTCAAGGAAGGTGGCTAATTTTTGTGCTTTGCTCATGCATTCTCTTGCTGCCTTCTGTCATCACAGTAAGTGTAATGAGACAAAATCTGGTTGAATTTTTGAAACTCATTTAATAAAGTAGTTAAACATACATGAAGCACACTGAAAGTGTAAAATTACTGTTCATGCAGTAGGTAAGACAACTCCAAACAGAGTTCAGATCCTCATTAAGAGCAAGTTGATAATTTTCCATGGCTAAAACTTTTGATCAAGCATTAGTGAAAATGTAATATTGCAGCAAGAAATGAAATACCTATTGCAGAAACAAAAGCCAGGAAGCATTAGATCCAGTAATAATCAGACATATTGTCTGAAAACTTCCTATTCATCTTCATGATGTGATCATAACAGTTTATGAAATAAATTTTGAAATATTTCCTAAGAAAGCTGGAGGACAAACATCTCCATGTTCCCAACGGTTGAGTGTTTGGAATTATAACTTACAGGCGCTAGGACAAAAGCTTCCTGTTCTTATCTGCCTATAGCTTTCACCAATCCATTTAGAAAGGATACTTGAAGACATATACTAACTCTTTTTGAACAGTTCTGTACCAGTTGTCTAGCTGAATGTGTGGCATGCACAGAAATGGGTTGAGATACTTCATATCCTCTGAGTAGATATGCCTTTTAATCCATCCCCCTATCACCACCCCCTCATCCATTCCATTTTGTTTGTTGGGCTTTAGTCACACTCTGAAGTTGAAACAGAGTATGTGTACATTAGTGTTGTAAATTTACAGCAGCAATCTGCTTTTGAAGTGAAACTCCTAGTTGTCCTCATTTACCATGCTTTGATTTATATCACAGCGTATCTGCAGACTATGCGAGCTGGATTCATTCCATATGAAAATAGATTGAAAAATGCACCCTAGGAGCCCACACAATGTTCTTCAATCACTTATGAAGATTGAGTACTGGGTGTGCAAACAGAGTAAGTCTGAAATTCACATGCTTTCCTCCCATCCCCACTCAAACATGTGCATTGCAAACACTGAGTCCTCCATTAATAGTTTCACTACACAGATCTGCTCCTACTATGCTGTTCTACTTGCTAATGTACCATGGTCATAACAACCTAAATATGTTGCTGAAAACTCATCCTGGATCTAAAGGGCCAGACTTCATTTTCCCTTTATTTTAGAAACAAAGGTATGATGCATCATGAATTTTAGAACTTTACAGCAGCCACTGGGGAAAAAAGGTATCCTTTTGTATAAATGACTAATGACACTTAATATGTGAGCAGGCTTGTTCAACTAAGCGAAATGAATACATGCATTCAAGTATTTATCCATATGTGTTAAATATTAAATGATGTAAAATGAGGTATATGCACTGAAAAAAACCCATCAATGCCTGTCCCGGTCTGGTCAATGGGCATGGGGTAAATTCGAGGTTTATTTCCCAGAGTGAAATTAAGACACAAACGAGGTCAAATGCCGCAAATCAATTAGGGTTTATTGAAACAGAAGAGTTAGAGCGATAGGACAGTAGGACGGAGGAAAGAGAGGAATACAATATCAAGGAAAAAGTGGTATGTCACGTCTATCCATGTTTACACGTTTCTCATATTAGTATCAGTGACAGAATCTAGCAAAGTCTACTTCTGATCATCAAACATTCCATCAAGTGCAAGTCCAAATCATAGAAAGAATCTGTACAGTAGAGTCAAGCATGTGTATATGTTTATGTATCTTTAGATACAAATGTCTTGTGGTTATTATGTATTGAACTAGGCTATATCATAAACACAATCTTGTCCCCATCTCTGACACACACAGGTGGAGAACTGAATTGCTCTATGCCAGCTGTTCCAATGCAACTTTGAGAATGCAGTCATCTTAGGCATATGCAGAATTTTATGGTGTAACACCTTTTGTGAAGATGATGCTCACAGGCTCATATTCTCCACACAAGTGTGGCTCTAAGGCAGGTATTGATAAAGACATCTTCAGTAAGCACGTCCATCATTTTGATGACTAATTTGCTAAACCACCCTGCAAGCAATCAAATTAATGTATTTTTTTCTTTGATTTAAAAACAAATAGACCATGTACCTTTCGAACACTTTCTAACAATTTGATGGAGTATGATTTAGATGAATATTTACCAGGCAGAGTAGAACCAAAATTTAAAAGTTTTTTTTATATAGAATTACTGGAGGTAAAAGCAGAGTTATAGAACCACGGGGAAAATTTTCACAGAATGACAGAATGTTGGGAGTTGGAAGGGACCTCGAAAGATCATCCAGTCCAACCCCCCTGCCAGAGCAGGATTCCCTAGACCAGGTCACACAGAAGCGCTTCCAGTTTTCACTTGATACATAGACTTTGACAACAGTATCTCATGAACAGTAGATACTAATGTTCAGACTTTAATGGAGCCAATCATTTCATAGCATCAGCTCTACAGGATTTGTTTAATCAAAATTCAGTAGTCTAGTGCAAGTCCAATGAAGGCATCAAAATTACACTGAAATAATTTGGCTGCAACTTTAAAATTAAATCATTTATTCTTCAAAGAAAAGTCCTGCCATTGGCTCTGGTCCTGCTGTGTTCATGGTCTTGTCTTTGTGTCTACTAGGCCCTTGCTCCCAACATCAGTGTATCCCATAGGTTTCCCCTTGCTAAACTAGCCCCTTTACAACAGCACCCCTCACCAGCACTCCACACAGCTGCTTTTTATCCTCAGTTGTACCCATCCCTGAGGATCTGTCATTCTAGCAGTTCAGCAGTCAAACTATCACTTCTTTCCCCATTCATTTTCTGTGCTCTACCCAAGTGGACGGTAACAAGCTGCAGCTGCTCAGGATCTGCAGAAGCCATCTGATTGTCCTGTCTTGCTCCCCCAGTTACACAGATGATCCAGTTCCTTGGGTGGACGTGTGTAGCCCAGTCTTTCTTTTGTCATTCTCTAATGGTAACAATGGGAGCTTTTTCCTTCTGTGAAGTGAGCAAGCCCTCCTCAACATTGGAGGAGAAAAGAAACCAGATCTCTCCATCCCTGTGCTGCAGGTCGCAATAAGGAGCACTTGCTGTAATGACCTCAGACACAGGGATTACAGCCCTTTTATTCAGCAGTGCAACTCTTGCATTTTTCAGCAAGCCAGCTCCGCTGCTAGTCTCTCAGCATTTTTCTGGACTTAGACTAGTATGAAAGAAAGAAAGGATAAGGTTCTTACAACTGACTTAATTGAAGAGGAAAATATGAGCTTTGCCATAGGCTTCACCTCTTTCTAACAGTTGCAGAAGCATTTCTTTATGAAAATAACATGCATGGGGTTGTTTTTAATTTCATCAAAATAAATATGCATAGAAATGTGGATTACTGAAGCAGTGGTCGTAACTGCTGGTTAACAAAACCATTTTTTTAAATCTCTGGATGGCATTGATGTCATAGTCCTGCTTAGAATAAACATACATAGTTTATTAATTATTATAATTATCAGTTTAGTGTCAAAAGGAAAATGTTTTATCTCAGAGCAATCCTGCATCTGAGCTATACAATAGTCACATTGTGTGCTTTTTTAATGATCAAGCATGTCAGCTTTGTCAAGGGGAAACTTGCATGAGGCTGTCTCAAGGCAGATGCCTCTATAGTGTTGCTTTGCCTTTTCTCAGCTGGTAGTTGCATAAACTGCTTCAGAAGAAGGTGCCTCTGAGTAGAAACATAATACATAATCAGCTCAAATAATTACAACAAAAATGCTAACTTGCTGTTTTCACAACATGGATAATAGGCTTGCTTGAGGGCATGGAATGCAAAATCTGTTTTACATGTCTTGTATTTCAGAATCATTAAAATGTGCTACAGCCTGAGTACAGAAATAAATGCCTATGCTGCTGACTGGAATGACAACTGGCACACTGGGAATTCAGCTGTTTCAAAGTGTGGCAGAGCTATCAGACAGAGAGTAATGTGTATAATTTTAATAATTTCTAGCTCTGTTGCAATATTTCAGTTTTTGATTCAGGAGGCAGAACATGACAGCATAACTTTGAAATTCAGAAATTCAGAGAAATGAAACAGGAAAGATGCTACTATTGGTTAAACTTATGTTGAACTTCAAGATATGAAATCAAGGGAGTTCCATTTCACAGCATCAGAATAGTATCATGTAACAATGAATACCATTTAAGTTGTATTTCACATAACAGAAGTGCTTTTATACTCCTAGTAGTTTCTGAACAAACTGTTCTTAAGGCTTGCACTGGTTTTGCCTGAAATGGAGTTAATCTTCTTCACAGTAGCTAGCATGGGGTTATGTTTCGGATTTATGCTCAAAACAGCGTTGATAACACAGAGATAGTTTAGTTACTGCTGAGCAGTGTTTACACAGAGTCAAGGCCTTTTCTGCTGCTTACTCCACCTCACCAGCGGGTAGGCTGGGGATGCACAAGAAGCTCAGAGGGGTCACAGCTGGGACAGCTGATCCCACTGACTATGGGGTGGTGAATTCAGTGGTGAATGAATTCCTTATTTTGCTTTGCTTGTGCATGCATCTTTTGCTTTACCTATTAACAGTCTTTAACTCAACCCACAAGTTTTCTCACTTTCAGCCTTCCATTTCTCCTCCATCCTGGGAGTTTGGGTGAGAGAACAGCTGTGTGGAGCTCAGTTGCTGTCAGGAGTTAAACAATGACATTTTAGACTTCCCTATCTATAATTATTAAACCCACCTTCAAAGAGCATAGGCACTTTGTACTAAAAAACGGTTTCTTAAATAATCACAATAACTTATTCTACTGATTTTTTTTTTAATTACCAGCAACTGCACCTATTACTACCATCAATTTGGCAGCCCTTTAATATACCGAATCTGGCTGTTTGTAAATATTCACTAGAAACAACCACAAAATGCCAGATAGCATAGAATCGTTGAATCACAGAATCATTGAATCATTTATGGTTGGGAGAGATCTCTAAGAACATCAGGTCCAAACATGAACCCAACACCACCATGATCACTAAATCATGTCTACATGTTTTCAAATACCTTCAGGGATGGTGACTCCACTTCCTTGGGCAGCCTGTTCCAAATCTTAACCACTCTTTCAGTGAAGAAATTTTTCCTAATATACAACCCGAACCTCCCCTCATGCAACTCAAGCCATTTCCTCTTGTCCTGTCACTTGTTACCTGGGAGAGGAGACTGACCCCCACCTCACTACAACCTCCTTTCAGATAGCTGTAGAGTGAGGTCTCCCCTCAGCCTTCTCTTTTCCAGACTAAACAACGCCAGTTTCCTCAGCCACTCCTCATGACACTTGTGCTCTAGACCATTCACCAGCTTCGTTGCCCTTCTCTGGACACTCTCCAGCATCTAAATATCTTTCTTGTAGTGAGAGGTCCAAAACTGAACACAGTCTTCAAGGTGTGGGCTCAACAGTGCCAAGTACAGGAGCATGATCACTTCCCTTGTCCTCCTGACCACACTATTTCAAATCTAAGCCAGGATGTTGTTTTGCCTTCTTGGTCACCTGAGCACACTTCTGGTTCATGTTCAGTCAGCTATTGAACAACACCCACCAGCTCCTTTTCTGCTGGACAGCTTTCCAGTCATTCTGCCCCAAGCCTGTAGCATTGCATGGGTTTTTTGGGACTCAAGTGCAGGACTTGGCTCTTGGCCTTGTTGAACTATATCCCACTGCCCTTGGCCCATTGATCCAGCGTGTCCAGATACTTCTGTAGAGCCTTCTTACCCTCCAATGGATGAGCTCTCCCACACAACTTGGTGTTATCTTCAAACTTACTATCCATATACACATATACATACAAATATTGATAAACATGCATATGCATCACTGTGCATAGAGCTGCCTGTGCCATCAGTGAGGACATATATTTACAATATGCTTTTAGTTTATTTTATTAATATTTTACCAAGATGCCTCCATTCTATTGGTAATAGCTAACTAAATTTTAATTAAAAACTAAATTTTAATTAACATATGCTGAGGCTCAGATTATTCCAGTTAAAGATTAATAGAACAGTCCAGTTTCAGTTTGATTTTTTCTCGATGCAAATACTCCTTCTTCCCAAAAGAAACATACCAAAAAAAAGACTTCTTTTCTCTTCTCCCTGCCACTAGATAGTACTTTTGCTACTTAGTAGCTCTCTAGGACATTCTTCTGCTCCTTTAGTTTCTTGGTAAATTAAGGCAAAGCCACTGATGCTCCATTCTTTCTTTTTTTTTTCAGTTATCTCTATTTTCCTTACATACATCCTTCTTTACCCTGACGTGACTAAGAGGATTGTGCTGTTAATGGGCCTCAACTGGCATCATGTAATACAGGAAAGTGTAATGTAGTAGCCTAGAGAAGAGAGCTACTGTCCTCTTTGTTCAAAGATCCCCTCTTTTGAACTACTCTTCCAAATGCCAGTGCTTTCACATGGCAGGAGGAAATGCAAAGTGCAACATTCTCTTCAGACATTGCAGCTAAGCTTGTTTCCTGCAGTAGCTGCATACAAGCTATACACAAGCTGATATTTGCTGTATTTTGTGTCAGCAATTAAGAAGACGCAGACATGAGAGGGATAATTTCTCAGTCTGCACTGTTGGGGTTATGTAATGCAGTTAAAATTTAGGATGAAAAGGAAAATAGAGTAGGAAATTAAAACTTAAAAGCCACACTAAATACATTACTTATTAAATTTACCATATTTATGTATTTTGAACATTTTATTATGTATGAGCACTGCAAAGTCAGGCCAAGAACAACATTTACATAAACAAGGTCAAGTATATTAATGAACTTTGTACACAAACATAACATAATATTTTTTCAACATAGTGTCACCATAGTACTAAATCTTTTGGAAAATGATTTAGTTGCTAGTCTGGTTAACTTAACCTAACATCATGGGTAAGGTGCATTGCAGTGGTGAGTTAGACAGTTTTGCTTCTGCATTTGTGCTGCATTTGTGACTATAACAGATCAAACCTGGCAAATTCAGCAGTCTGGGATTTCTCCGAGTACATTTTACACAGGTCTGTCAGAACTGATAGAAAGTGCTTTCGTGAACTGAAGAAAGCTTGATCACTGAGAATTCACTGCTGTAATTGGTACCTTGACAATACAGAATCCTTTGTGTATTTTAAGAGTATCTGGATTGATAATTGCAGGGCAGCTATAGCATAGCTACAAGGAGAATGCAAACTGGCTTAAGGTCGACAAGGACATAAACACTTATACAATTGTCATTCTAAGTTATGGGGAAGAACCTACGTCTTCTTGTAGCTGAAATTTTAAAACAAGTATGATTAAAACTTAAAATAAAACTGTGAGAACAATTTGCCAAGGTCCTAAAACAAAATTCCTGCCAGAAAGCCCAGAAACCCAATATAGAAGCCACAAGAGGAGGAGATAAGGCCACAACAAAATTATTTTTCCCACCCTTGTCTGTATGAATTTCAGCAAGGACTGGGGAGATTCTCTTGTCAAAAACCTTTATCTACCACTTGACACAATAAATGGCTTTCCCAGTAAGTGGGTTGACAAGTTCTGTATAATTTGCCATACCACAATTACTAATGTCTTCCACCTTGTGTTCTACCCTCAGTGCTTATAGTCAGAGACATGTATTTTAGTTTGATAGTCATTTGATTGAGGCATATCTATAAATGGATATTATTACTTAATATTTTTTACAGCCATGGATCATTTGTTTACTTACCTTTTAGATGAGATTTTTAGAAGCACATTTATTCATGCAAACATGGTCTAAATAATAGGATAAGCATGATATTCTTCAGACTGATGTCCAACAGTGACATTTACATGCAAGTATTTGAAAATTCAATTTTTAATGTTATGTAAAAAGATTATACTTCCTTTTTCTAACAACAATAAAGTATATTATTACTTTATGCAAATCTTCATCTGTTTGTATTTTCTGTTTCCTAATTACCTGGTATTTCATTCCGTTAAGATCTGGTTAGATTTTCCCTTAAAATAAATAATAATGTTTCAGTAACAGTTTAATTTCTGGGTTCTACAAAATCCCTATATGCTCACTGAATTTTGGGAGAGTGACATTGATGCCAACATAGAGGAACACAGGACAGTATATAAAATCGTTTCAGGATTCCATTTACTTGACTTGTGTTTCTCGTAATTCATGCAATGTTACTCCATTTGTGGTAGTATGTAGAAAAGTAAATAGGAATTTACAAATATAACAGTGTTAAAGAGTGTCTGCAGTAACTGATTGGATATATTTCCCCTAATAGAATAAAGAAGGCTCCAGTACAACATTTTCTTTTGCTATTCAAAATAAGCAATAATTTTTTCCCAGTGGAATTACATAGTGGGCTTCTGGTTATGTTTTATCCTGAAAATTAAATAGCATATTTTGTGTTTCTATTGATGGCTTTAAGACAATTTAGGACTCAGAAATACTAAACTACTAGTAAAATACTCCATTAGCAGTAAAACAAAATCCATAAGCTATTTAGAGAAAATAAAGAAAAAGTTGCTCTCTATATAATCTGAATAGTCTTGAGTGACAACTTAATTATTTATAAAAAGTAAAACTTCAAAAAGAAAATGGAAGTAGTACTCAGAGACATACATGGTCTCTGAGACTTTCTAATCATGAGGGGCCTTTAGTCCATTTCCTGTGCTTGCTTACCAGAAGGTACAATCAACTTTACATAGAAAATTCCTTTTTTTTTTTTTTACCTGCCTAATGAAACAGTAAACAACAAACAGCAAAGTACTTGAATGTTAATATATTATAATTTGAAACTTCTTTACCCTAAAAAATAATATACAAAATATAAGAAGGTTTGAAAAAGTTCTTGTTTTGCACAGTTTTCCCTTGAAAAGCAATGTATCAACCCAAAATTTCATTTGCATATTTTGAGTTAAGACAAGTAAAGCAGTATATTCATATGAAAAATCACAATACAGTTCAGCAGACATAAAGGAAGAAATAAAAGATGTTTAAAATGTTCAGTCAGTGTCTGTTAATAAAAAAAATACTATTTTGTCTCCAAAGATTACCTTTACTTCAAAATCCATTTTTCAATCTAAATACATTTGCTGAATTCTTATTTAACTGGTTACTGCTCTGGTATTTAGAAAGTCACTTGTTCTTTGCTGCATTGTTTGAGTTACTGAGTAAGGACAGGAAACAGCTCCTGGGAAAAATGCAGACAAACACACTTCACCTTAGAGGGCCAAAAGATACTCCAGTACCTTCAAACACTTTATGCTGGAGTGTAGTAATACTGACACCCTTTCTGAAACACCATAGACTTTTAAAAGCTTGCTTATGGTTTTCAAAATCAAATATGCATTCTTCCCTTCCCTGGGCTCAATGTGCCAAAAGTTTTTTGACAGAGAAGTGCTAGCCAACCTCAGATAGGCACACATCCACCTTTACACTATCCAATACCTTTTGGGAAAACAAATGCCTTCTTTCTTTTTACACATGCATGTATACATGTACATCTATGGGTATTCTGTTCATGAAAGAGTTTCTGTATTTTTAAATATTTACTTACAATTTTAAATTGTTTAAATTCATATATTAGTATAAAATAAGAGTTATCTGTTCAATATTTACTACATCAAACATCCAATCACATTTCTGTGATCTTATCAGTGTTTCCAGATGATGTTCTGAAATTCTGAAAGATTAATTTCTATCCCACTGCAAAAAAAACCCTGTAATACTGGTGAAACATGAATCTACATTTTGGTTGTTCTTTCACTGTCAGATTTCTTCAACAGAAATCTTTGGCAAGGTGAATTACAAGATTCTTTATTTGTCATTGCATTCTTATCCTGATTTTTATGTCATTCTTAGTGTAATATCCTGTAAGTCATAGTTCACGTTTTGTCTGATACTTCCTAGTAAGATTGTCCAGCTTGATCACTGTGACTAATTCGTTTTGTTCCATTTAAGCACCATTATTTATACATATTTCTTACTAAAAAAGATATAATCAGTAGAATATTTTAGTTGGCAAAACCTTTAAGATGTCTCAAATGCAAAGGTTCTATATTAATACAAATTCAAAGTTGTCACAACACTCAAAAAAAGGCAGCATTTGTTTCAGTTATTAGGAAAAAGCTTCTGTTGAGTGAACTAGGCACAAACATTGCTCCCAAAAAAATAGCTTCACCTGAACATTTCTCTGTCAACTCAAAAAAAATAATACATAAATATGTCTATAATTTTCTCTGGCATTCAAACATCATTCTACAAATAATTCTTGTTAAGCTAATTTTTTCTTAATAATGTAAAATTCTGATCTGTTTTCTTATATTTCCTGCAATTCAATAGTTACCTGACTAATAATGTACTTCTAATCAGAGGTTTCATAACCTTCCACTAACTTAAGCTCTTAAAAGATACATCCTCTAATTTGTGTCATGTGGACTACATAATTTTCCACTTGTCTATTGAGTTTAATTAATTTTATCCTTCTTCTAAAATATATTTCTAACAGTGTGCCATATGTCTAACCACGAAACCTGATCCTTGCTTTCCTGTATTAAAAAAGACAAATATTCCTTACTTAAGAAAAACAATCTAAGCCATGTATAGAGAATTAAGTTATACATATTATGTATAATATGTATATGTATGTATGTATGTTACATATTAACAAATGTGTGCCCTTCAGGAGAATAAATTAAATTGTAAAGTTAAAAACCAGAAAGGCAGTACAAGGAAGGAAGGAATCAGTTCTTTTCACTGCTTCATGGAGGTCAGAAAGGCCAGAGCACAAGTGTACATAACTAGGCTGACAGCTAAATTTGTGTCAGATATTATAGATAGCAACAACAAAAACAACAAAAGAAATGGAATGGAATACCAAAACCAAAAGTGAGCTAAATAAGAAGGAGCAAAAGCATAGCACACTGGTAACTCATTCATCTTTGATACAGCTTAAGACCTCTATAAGCCACTCCAGCACAAAAATAATCAACTTATTTCTATTTCATTATCACAGATCATTAGTGCAAAGTATTGACTTGAATATTACCACACTCTAGATCAAAAACTTCAGCAAGAAGAGGAGATACTAAACCAAGAATTTTCACTGTGGTGATTATTTTTAGCTCCTTTGCAATTTACTTCTGAGGCAACTTGAGTAATTTGGAGACTTACTTAATGCATATTCTTCCCCCAAGCTATTAATCTCAGCTCAAAACCTGGACCTAAGAATAAGATATTATTCTCCCTCCTAATTAATTTTTTATGTAACAACTCAACTCCTAGTTTTGGTATGTCATCTCTTATGACATCAAACCACAGCAGTGCAGCTTTCTAAGCTACATACCCTTTATATATTGCAGTGTCCAGTCATAAGTATTCATTTTGTCCCCTTGGAATTCAGGTAAAAGCCCTGCCATATCAGGACCGTCCATTAATTAATTAACGTTTCTTGCCATTAGAAGGGGAAAATCCACAGTAACAGCAAGGGATCAGTCACCTCTTTAAGAAAGTGGACAGTATTTCCTTATGAGCTGAGAAATGTATATATATATATTTAATAGTTTCTATATAGATCTAGGACAACAGAGCTTCAAAAAATTTCAAGAAAATTAGAGCTTACGAGAAAAGATCTTGGTAAGTTTTTAATATTGTTAATGAGGAGTAAATTATACATGAATTTTCCCTTTTCTTCTTGTTCTTGTTATTCTAACCATATGTAAAATGAGTCCTTAGGAGAAAAGGGAAGCTTTTGTACCATCCATTAACACCTTAAGTGAAAATGCAGCAAATATAATGTTGTTAGCCCATTTACAGAAAATTGTTTACATCTTTAAAAATAAAGATTTTTACTGTAAAAATGAAAATAATAAGACCCCTGAACAGAGTGGCTTTGAAAAAAGAGAGTAAAAGAAAGATTATTTCATTTTATTGGGGCAAGTTGAGCACTTCAATGAAAATTGTAAATAACAAACTACAAATAATTCACCTTTATTTTTAAAAAAAATTATTTGTATAAAGAAATAATTTAAGAAAGAATTCCTTTTTTCCTATGGAGCAATTAAGAAATAGAAAGCAGTTACAACTCAAGATTTTGCCATTTAAATATTTTAGTAATGTGATTTATAACCATTATTTTGCAAAATTGCCATGGGTACAATAGCTTCAGTTTATCCATTTCAGTTGTTATCTCAAATCACATTGTGGCATGTTAGGGTTTCAAGAAAGAAAACTGTTGCCTCATGACTTCCTTCAACTCTGTTCAATTAGGCAAACTAACTTTAAGAACATCGGTGGTCAAAGAATAAATTCTATAACAGAATGAAAGATACTATTGGTTTGTAAAGCAAATGATTAATTTATGTTGTTAAAATTCATATTGATTTAATTAGTTTGTACCAAAAAGATTTATTAAAAGATTAGTTTATTGTATTTTTGGAAATACTTTTTTACATCATTACACGGACCCTCTTGCAAAAGATAAGGGCTCTCTCAATTTTTGGTCATATATTTAGAGCAATGATAGTCCTGGGAAAATCGTAGAAACTGTATGAAACTTAAATAATATGTATGATATATATCAGAGAAGACATAATCGTATTTATTACTCTCCACTGTTCTTTCTGAAAATCTAAGCTAAAAATATACTTTAAATTTTTTACAACATTTTACTGTATGTTTAGGAGCTATACAAAGGCTATTGTATATTGTGCCTCGTATAGATTATTTTATACAGGACTCTGTAATGGCAACTTATAAATGAATTTCAAATGTGTGGTTATAAACCCAGGAATTATGGCTTCGCCATAAGCTACAAATGAGAAGTTTTCTGAAAGAGAATGATAACATATCCTTTTTCTGTAATTTAAGTACCATAATGTTCACACAAAAATCATCATAATTAAAAATAAAAAAACCACAAAACTAATTGAATTAAAGCATGTAAATGGCTCCAGGCATGAGTTGTAATGATAATCAGTCTACAGTGGGATTTCATTCTTTTTCAAACAAGCAAGGCTAGTGTGAATTGAAACTGTCTAGGAGATTCCCTGATTGTAAGTACTGGCCCATAGGAGTTAGTTTTGTTTTCATGAATGCAGATCTGTCTAAATTATGTCTCCTGATGGATGAGAAGTTAAAGCCTTTTGTGATTTCAATTCTTTTTCTTCCTTTAAAGAAGTCTATCCTACTTTTTTTTCTTCTTTCTCCTGTTCCATCCTTCCACCTTAACCTTTCAGGTGGCCATATTTACAGTGTAGTTTTAAGATCCTTTGCAATCAAACTGTCAGGAGCTCCTGATTAAACTCATAATTAAAAAAAATTTTTTTGAATCAGTGAAATCTTACTGTGATTGTTATTTCTCTGCAAGTTTTATAAAAGGCAATATAGCAAACCTTTTGTTACATTTTCAATCTAAACCATATTAGCTGAAATGTGTCTCCCATATCCTCTTCTAGGGAAATCCAGCTTTTCTTTGAGAAGTCAAGAACTGTTGGATAGAGACCTTTCCAATCTTTCCAGAGTACTAGCTTTAGATAACACTGTATTGCTGTTGCTATCAATTCAGTAATGCATGCTTCTATAATTCATAGATTCATAGAATGGCCAGGGTTGGACTGGACCTCAAAGATCATCTAGCTCCAACCCCCCCTGCCATAGGTAGGGGTGCCACCAACTAGACCAGGTTGCCCAGGGCCACATCCAACCTGGCCTTGAACACTGTCAGGGTTGGAGCAGCCACAACCTCTCTGGGCAACCTGCTCCAGTGCCTCACTACTCTGGGAAAAAATTCCTTCCTAAGCTCTAGTCTAAATCTTCCCTCCTTCAGTTTGAAGCCACCCCGCCCTTGTTATATTGCTTTCTACCTGAGTAAATAGTCTCTCTCCCCCCTTTTTTTAGGCCCTTTTAGGTATTGGAAGGATGCTATAAGGTCACCCAGAAGCTTTCTCTTCTCCAGGCTGACCAATCTCAACTCTCTCAGCTTGTCCTCATAGGGGAGGTGCTCCAGCCCCCTGATCATCTTTGTGGCCCTCCTCTGGACCCTCTCTAACAGGTCCACATCTTTCTGAAGAGGAGGACCCCAGAACTGGATACAGTACTTCAGGTGGGGTCTCACAGGGGCAGAGTACAGAGGCTGAATCACCTCCCTTGACATGCTGGTCATTCCTTTTCTGCTGCAGCCCGAGGCTTTCAGGGATGCAAGCGCACACTGCTGGCTTATATCCAGCTTTTCATCCAGCGTGACCCCAAGTCCTTCTCCACAGGGTTGCTGTCAATGATTTCATCTCCTAGACTGTACTCATGCCTATGATTGCCCTGAGGCAAGTGCAGGACCTTACACCTGGACTTGTTGAACCTCATATAGTTCTCATGGGCCCACTTTTCAAGGTTGTAATAAAGAGCAAAAGGAATCCACATGTCAGGGTTCAGATTAATGGAGACCATAGGCAGGAAAAGGTATAGGCTAAGGATGGACTGGAAACTGGCATTTTGTTAATATATTTTAGGTAGGGATTTAAGGCCCAATACTGAGCTGAAATGGGGCTCCTCAGCCCATTAATATGAGACCTCATTAGGGGGCGTCTCTAACAGGCAAAGACTCTAGCTGAGGTCATTAAGGGCCACTGAAGCCTGTTTGGGTACTCAAGGTCCTCATAGTTCTAAGGGAGACTCATTTCAGTACAAAGTGCTGTGTGATATCCACCCCCTAAAAATATGATACAACTGTTTTATCACCTATCCATTTTTCAATCAGAATTCTTGAGCTCAGTGATTTCCTGAAAATGGATGTTTTGTAAAGTAGTAGTTGTGCTTGTTCATTTCTAGTGTCACTGAATATCTTGTTATTATGTTCCAAGACAGAGAGTAAAACCTTTCAGAACATTCTCTCTGTGTAACACATTGCATATGATGTGTCATTTGCTCCAGATACTGGGGTTTTTAATCTACTAATCTGTCACCTAAGGTCCTTAAGTTTCACATGGTTAGTTTCTACCAGGTCTCCAAACTTTAACTGTAATACTTTCCATGAAATCAAATTGTCGTGTTTCATTGGCAAGAAACAAAGCTTAAGAACTACACGAGAGAGATAGATGTTTGAATGCCTGAAATTTAAATGCTTACCGAAGGGCATATGTTCTCATTGCTTCAGCTATCAATGTAGTTCATAAAAAAGCAAGATTGACTCAAGCACACAGAAAAGCAATACAGTAAACAGAGTATAGTTTAAACAGACAAGTTAGAAAAATCTGACAAAAGGTGATAATTGCTTCCTTAGAATTCACTCACAGGCAACACCAGCCTTGGTTAAGATGAGTGATCCAGGTCAAGCCCATCAGATGAAATTATGGCCTCTTCTTCACATGCTATTAATCAAGTAATTAGAAAAACAAGCTAGCAAGCACATAGAGGGTCTAGGTTCAATTTCTTCCTCTGTCAAAGGTAATTTGACTGCCCAGGTCCTACTTTGCAGGACATTCAGCGAAGCACTGCATTTTGGGATATTTTCACTAGAGGCTTCTTATCTCTCATAGTGCAATTATTGTGTAGTTTTTAACTCAAAGAAATCTTATAATTCTCGTATAATCTTAAAACTATTACTATTAAGATATACTGTGGATTCTACAATCTGATTAATAAAATTTTATGAAAGGCTAAATGGATAAAGCCCTGAGACTCGTTTATTTTTAAATTATTTTTACACAAAACCCCCCAAAATTTCAAGTGAGCAATGGTGTTGTTACCAGTGTTGGAAAATAGGGAGTTGAAATTCACCACAGTTACTTATATTTTCTGGAAAAGGAGCACATTAATTCATTTGAAAAAATCTATTTGAAAAAAATCATAAAAGAGCAGTGTAAAACTCATCATGGTAGACTGACAGTTAGAATAACTGTTTACTTCAGCCTAAAAAGATGAGATGGTATAATGTATGTAGACACATCTAAACTACAACAACTGAAATATTAGGGTAAATATCAGAGACTAAATAAGAACGATGTGGATAGACATCTGTGTTCGCATTATACTAGCTTGCATCAAAATCTAGGAAAGTTTCCGAGGTTCAACATTTCTCTGTATCTTGAAAATGCTCACTATAAAAGACTTGAGGACCAGACCTTCGATGTTTGTGAAGGGAAAGTAGTGGCAAGAGAAAAGGTGCTTTAGCGTTCAGTTACCTGCCTGGTGAGCATCATAGTCAGGCCTCTGCCTTTGTGCTTCATCAGATATGCATGAGAATAAAATCTGAAGCAATGAAGGATGACCTGCTCCCCTCTGGTCTCTGCATGATTTTTACTGACTTTGTTCAGTACAGAATTTGCTGGAAGTTTCAGAAGAATGGCTATATAATCTTACAGGGTTTAGGACAACTGCATTTGTAATATATCTATACTGACCATCATGCTCTGAAGCAACAAATGAAGATGGCTAGATCTATCTCAAGAAGGAGGACTATTTGGGATTATAAACACCATAGAACTACTCCTTGGGAAGCAGTACACTTCAAGGAGGCAAAAAGATGTTCTCTGGGTGACCTTCTTATCTGCAGATGCTATTTTTTAAATGATTCCTTTTGGTAAACTATTTTAAAACATTCTAGCTGCTCCAGGAGCAAAAACATGTATTACTGAATCTGCTTTTAATTTGAAGGAAAAATATAATCAATGACTTGTTGTTTCCAGTTTATTATTCTCATTTCTTTATTTCATGTTGAAGAATTCACTACACTTAAACTGCTACTGTAAAAAGTCTTTATTTTCTTCAGTACTTGTATTAATAAGCTAGATTTCACCTTTTCATATTTTCAGTCAATACTTTTTGTATAATGTAGGGTATAAAATACTGTGCAGGATAATGGTATTGGTCTAAAATGTCAATTTAGTGTCTTATTTTCAACCTGAAGTAATGTAATTCAGTTGAATCTTAATAAGGTTTAGGCTTTTTTCTAAACAGGAAAGAAGGAACTTATATGATGTCTGATGTTGAAAATCTTTGGCAGATATTAGTAAGGAAGAAAATTAAGACTGTTCTACATGGCTTGTTTGTCAATAGGCAAATATTTGGTGTATTTTTCAATTTCAGTTTTGATATTTCTCTCCAATAGTTAGCTTCCAGTAGTGTAAATGATAAGGCACTTGAAATAAAGATGAAATTAAATAGAAATTACATCTTCAGGCAATATTCTAGAACACAGAAAAATGACATCAGAATTCCAGGTTCAATTATGAGAGAGAAAATGGTCCATAAAATTTGTTTTTAATAGTATTATACCTAACAGCTGCTTACAGTTTATCAGAACCCTTGATTATTCAGAAACTGAAGGTCTGGTAATTATCTGGGAGTTCTGTTTTCTTAGTAGTCCATGCCAATTTCTTTTTCATTGTTGAAGGGGTTAAAACAACAAAACCTGGCAGATTGTTAACTGAACTCAACCCAGACAGATGATACCATTCCACTCAAGCCAATTTTGAGATAGTTCTACTGCACCATATGTTAGAATCAGTTCAACAGCTAATTAGTGCTTATTATAAAACAATCACTATCTCAAGAAAATTTCTTATGGAGGGGTCACAATTACTGACTGAGAAAAAGGAATAAAAATCTGAATAGCTTGTACCCTCACTGACTTGTTTCTTCCAGTCATAAATAAAGGTCAGTATGGCAAGACATCTTGAGTAACCTTTCAGCTCAGTCCCAGTAGTGCTGACATTCTTCGGCTGTATTTGGAAAATAAATATTGAATGCTGTAGTGATTTACAGCATTTTCCTCCTTTTTCCTAACAGCTGTGGTGCAAGAATAGGCTAAAGTTGGTTATACAACTAAGTTCTTGCCTATGAAATTAACATAATTAAAAGACATTACACTAGAGATTTACAAAAGTTTAGAATGATCAGCTCAAGGGGGCTTGGACTAGATGATCTTTCGAGGTCCCTTCCAACTCCTAATATTCTGTGATTCTGTGAAAAATGGTTACTATGAACATGAAACATAGCTTATTTTTCAATAATTTCTGCATTACTTTAGGTTGCTGGGCAAAAAAAAGAAGCTGAATTCAAATATTTTTAAAGGGCAAAAGCAAGAGTGAGGTGAAGAAAGATGCTGTGATATGTTGATATTGTAGTATCTGCTACCTCTTTTCATTGGACCTAATATAATACTCAGAAGTCAATCAGGTTTTACAATCTCTGTCTCTGAGGCATGCCTTCTGCATGAATGAACAGATGCACAAAAAAATTAAGTAGCCTTGATGTTCAAAGAAATTGTTAAAATGAGAATTATAATTATGTAATTATACAGACTTCAGAGAAGAAAAAATTGACATGGAACAGATGTAGAAAAGACCTAGTAGGATGATGAGAAGAAGAAGGAGTTATTACAAGAATGAATAAATATGTTAGTGTGGTATTTCACAGGCATGTGTAAGCAAGCTCTCCTTGTAGCCTAGTATGATTTCAAGTTGCTTATGAATGCCTAAGTGTTTATTACCCCAGAATATCTGTCCATGCAAGAATAGGCCAGGAAAACCCTCATGAGCCTACAAAATTTCTAAAAAACTGTGTTCTGGAGAAGCTTAGTCTTTTTTAAGTCAAATTACTTTGGCGCAGCAATACAAAGCCTGAGGAAAAGCTAACTTTTTATAAAATACAGCAAGAAGGGAAGTTTCAAAACAGTCTTCTGATAGACCAATAGATCTAAATGTTTACAGGTTTTTAAGATACGTTTCATCTTTTCTCAGAAGAACTCAGACAGGAAGTAAGTCCTTTGTTTTGGTTTGTGGTTTTTGGTTGGTTGGTTGGTTTATGCTTTTTGTTTTCTTTAGAAGGTGGTTTCCTTAAGCATCAGAGTATGACTTTCTGGAATAAGTTAGAGTTTTATTTTCTGTTTGCTTGTCTTGTACATGTTAAGATTATTTCTAAATACAGTCTCTTATCAGCTCCTGCAAAATTTCTTAATATGCACAGATGTGACAACATCAAGTAGAATTTGAATAACAGGGTCTATTAGCTGCTTAAACTTCCTCTGTTCAATCAATAAAGAAACTTAAATTTCCCTGAGCAGATGAAAAAGGCTCCTATTCTCTAAATCTCCTCTTTCTGACAATGTATTTGAATGCACTGCATCTCTGCAACAAACACAAGCTTTAGAAAACCAAATGCACAGCATTTACAGACATGTATCTTGCTGAGCATGCATGGTGTGATCTCTGTCTGTACATCATTTTCAAGATCGCCCTGAAATACTAGTCACATGTGGGATACAGAGGTGTTCTTCCAACAACATACTTGCCCCTGGGAAAATACCAGTTAAGAGTTACCTACTACTGGACACCTGACTTCCATCATTCCAAAACATTTCCTCATCCTGCACTGAATGAAGTGTTTTGTCCATGAGGAATTTCATCCTCAGCTGTTGCTGTTTCTAATGCCTTCCCTTTCTAAGTATTTTGAAATGTGCCAGTTACATGTAAAAGCCAAGGGGAGATTTTGCTTCTACAGGAACAATTCATGTGGTTTATGCTGTATGTCACAGAATCACAGAATGTTAGGAGTTGGAAGGGACCTCAAAAGATCATCTAGTCCAACCCCCCTGCCACAGCAGGATTCTCTAGACCAGGGCACACAGAAGCGCGTCCAGACGGGTTTTGAATACCTCCATAGAAGGAGACTCCACAACCTCTCTGGGCAGTCTGTGCCAGTGCTCCATCACCCTTACTGTGAAAAAATTTCTATGTGTATTCACACGGAATCTCCTATGCTTCAGCTTACAGCCATTGCCTCTTGTCCTGTCACTGGGCTTCACTGAGAAGAGCCTGACCCCATTCTCCTGACACACACCTGTATGTCACAAGAGGAATGTAGTACTAGATTTTTAATAAACTTAAATTAAGCAATGTGGTGGGTTGACCTTGGCTAAGACCCCAACCCCCAGCTGTCTGCTCTGTCGTTCCCCTTCTTCAACAGGACAGAGGGAGAAAACGGTGAAAAACTCATAGGTTGAGGTAAAGACAGGGAGATTACTTATCAATTACCATTCTTGGTAAAACAGACCTGACTTGGGGAAAAAGAGTTTAATTTGTAGATGTAGAAAGTAAATTCTAGCTCCTGAAGTCTGTGTTTGAAACTGGGATTTTTGTGAAACTTGAGAGAAGTAGGAGCACAGAAACGCTTTTCTGAGCATGAGTGACTACAGAGATAAGAGATTCTTTCCACCGAGGTCAACGTTTGTCCTCACTTCACAATCATCTGAAGAACCATTAGTTTGTCTCTCCATCAAAGAAGAGAAATGCAGCAAAGAAAAATGCTTTCTTTATACTTTTGGAAGGAAAAGAGAAAGACTTATCGAAGAGCTGGAAGGAATATTCTTATGGCAAGTATGCTACATAGGACTTAAATAGCTGTTGTTGCAGAGGAAACAGGCAGTGACAAGGGAGCGCTTCATCACAAATAGGCTTTTGTGTCTGTTTGAAAGAGCAGCCTGGCATAAGCGCATAAATATTTGTGCATGGCAATTGTCAGCAAATAGCAGGGCATATCACAGAATCACAGAATCACAGAGTATTAGTATTTGGAAGGGACCTTGAAAGATCATCTAGTCCAACCCCCCTGCCACAGCAGGATTCCCTAGACCAGGTCGCACAGAAGCGTGTCCAGACGGGTTTTGAATACCTCCATAGAAGGAGATTCCATAACCTCTCTGGGCAGCCGGTTCCAGTGTTCTGGCACCTGAACTGGGAAAAAATTTCTACGTGTATTCACACGGAATCTCCTATGCTTCAGGTTACATGCATTGATCCTTGTCCTGTCACTGGGCTTCACTGAGAAGAGCTTGACCCCATCTTCCTGACACCCACCCTTCACATACTTAAAAGCACAGATGAGGTCACCCCCTAGTCTCTTCTTCTCCAAGCTAAAGAGACCCTGCTCCCTCACCCTTTCCTCATAAGGAAGATGTTCCAGCCCCTTCATCATCTTTGTGGCTCTGCGCTGGACTCTTTCCAGCAGTTCCCTATTCTTCTTAAACTGAGGGGCCCAGAACTGGACATATCATCACAAAGAAGAGTTGCAGGTTTCAGTACAGAAAGTCTCTGACAATTAGATATAACTTTGCATGTCTATATATTTTACGACATAAAAAAGGATCACGCACCACTTTCAAACTTGATGTCACATATTAATTTGCAGTCATACAGGGATTACAACTCCCAGACCTCACATTCAGTCTTTGGAAACAATTTCCACAACTGAAACACAGTTCGTTAGCGTTACATGACAACACACTACTATATCATCAGTCACAGTTCCCATGAGTGTTCATAGTTAAGCCACTCTCCCTCACAAAAAAAAAAAAAAAAAAAAAAGCAATTACACCATCATTCACATCCAATTCCTACCCTACTTCTTATTCCAGCACTCAAACAACAGTTTTCTAGAACAACCTTATGGTTGGCATGTCAGGTGGAGATGGGGGAAGTTCCAGGCAGTCTTTAGTGTTAAATGGACACCACCTACGTACAAAAATCTGAAGGCAGAAGAAGGATGGCCTGGCATAGGCAAGGATCTTCACCACTGTAAGCCAATTGTACTAGAATATATTGTTCACGGGAGGTCTAATATTAATCTACTCAGTATGGGAGGTAAGGGTGCATTTCTGCAGCAGCAGGTAGTCCTGATACTTGCATATACAGAGGAGCAGCCCTTAATAATTCAAAAAGATTCAATAGCATGCCATGATCTCAGTTGCCAGAAACATGACATGCCTTGGCCACAAAACAAACAAGGATAATATTCTGCTGGTTGTCCTCAAAAGGGAGGTGTCCAGGGGAATACCTACAGTTGCAGGGAATTCTCCAATTCTCCGTTTGCTTCTGCTCAAAGCCAGAAAGAAAGACTACTCAGAAATATGTAAATAGAGCAACATATCTCTCTCACAGAATATGTAACTCAACTCCTCTACTCCCTTGCATTTATTTAACTTCTCTCCTTTTCCCAGTCTTGGCAGCAGATTGTTGTAGATGTGCAACTCTCACCAGCTCTGTCACAGGGCATTGTCGTGCCCAACAACATACGGGACACCTGCCAGTACTTTGAAGGTCATTCTATCTATGCAGTCCTCCTGAGACATGGGCTGAGAAAGGATGAGCTGCCTTCACACCTGCTCTGCAAGCTGTCATCTTGGGATGCCTGTGAAAAAGATGTATGTGGAACAAGTGCATTTCACTGCGTGTCTCTAGACACGGCACAGTATAGACCTCTCTGAATTTTTTTCTACACGAACTCATCTAAAGGGGGCTAGTGAGAGCTGTGATTGTCAGCCTTAGGATCCTGGTATGAAGAAATCACAGCATTACAAAATAAGCCCAGCAGTGCTACCTAGGGGTAAAAGAACTTAGATTCCAACACCAGGGAAAGAACCTGTCCAGCCTGGAAGCAGAGAGACTTGCATAACAGTGGCAGAAGGGTCAATTTTTCCACTTTGTTCATCATATTGGAAAGGGACTGCACTAAGACTGCAGGCTATGGAATAACTCTTTAATAACACTGAACAACCTTGGGCAGTAAAAGCATGCAGGACTTACACTAATATGCTAGAGAATTAAACTTTTGAGAAGCTTTAGGATCTCTCCTTTGGTGTAAACAGGAACTGGACTAAAAATATGAACAAATATCAGTACTTAAACTTATTCATAATAACTGTGTTTAGAAAAAAAATGAGATTAACTTTCCTACCAAATTTGAACTATCTCTGAGCAAACTGTCATCTGTGGTTCAAAAGTCTAGGTATCATCCTTTTGTTTTGCCTTGTCTGTGGTAAGTACTGCCAACCTAAATGATTGTAATCACTTAAAGCAGAATCCATGTAAAGTCAAGTTTCCGGACATCTTCCACTTCCAAAACTTTTTTTGTCCATCTGTACTGAAAGATGACCATATATAAACTGTTTATCAAGCAAACAAAAGCAAGCATGATGATCAGTTTCTAATATTTACCAATTTTTAACAGGCTGAGTTTTGATAGTTTCCACTTTGCCCTTTCTGACCATTGTGAAAAAATTAAGGATGGTTGCACACATCACTTCCTAGAGCTTGTCAGTTCATCAACTGAATTAGATCTCTCCTTTCCCAGGAAATGAATATGTTACTTTGAACGTTCTCTGCTACTTATGCTTTTAGATGCTGCATCTGTTAATGTAACTGTTGCACAGTAGAAAGAAATGACACTTTGTTTCATTTATCAATATATACATTTGTTTCAGATTTCCAACATAATAATGTAACTTGGGTTTACTACTAGGAAATCTAAATGTATCTTCCTGAAATTCAAAATTAAACAGCTTATTAATATGCTCTATATGTCATACATGAAGAAAATAACTTATTTCTTAAAAAAATTTTAAAAATCTCAGAATGGAAATTGTAATGGTTCATAATTACTTAGATATGTGTTTTCTAAAATGAAAAGGCACTATTCTGACTCTGATGACAGAATTCATGGTAATTTCAGGCATCTCTAATATTCCTGTGGCTGTTTATCCTTAAAATGATTTTACTGAATGTTGCCCTGTCCTTATATCTGCTTTGATAGTGCAATAATATATTATGTGCAGGTTTTACTTTTCCTTTCTTTTAATGTCTCTCAAGCAGCTGGTCAAAGCAGGATGATCTCTCAAAACCATAAAAACCCTGTTGATAACAGACAGAAGTACATCACCTCTGGATTATCCAAATGAGAAATGAGGTCGTCTCTTGGTTTGCCTCTAATCAGGTCTTAGTGCTTGCATGCTCTTTTATTAAAGAGCCATGCAAAGATAACAGGTAGGGAAACCATGAGTCATACAGTCATGCTATCTAAAGACTAATCCAAGCAAATCTTCTACCCATACATTTTGTATCAATTCTGGTTTAAAGTAGACAAATTATGTCATTAAATTGATAGACCAGAAGATGGATCCCATGTGCTGTGCTACATGCCTTTCTCTCCATATGGCTGGAACACTCTTTTAATAATGCATGCACTAGTTGGTGTGTATACAGGGTAGTATTTTTATCTTCAGTCTTACACATAGGTGTCATTGTCTGAGAACCCTGATAGCACATGACTGAATCTGAAAGCTAAAATGTTTTTTACAATGTAATAGTTGGTCTAGCATACGGTATTACTTCACCCTGTACACTTTGATTCCTGTATATAACTGCAATTCTTTTTTACAGGTGATGATGTCACCAGGCAGTGAATATCAAGGTGCCTAATGAGAGTAGAAAGCCCTATGAAAATTAATTGTGTAGGTGTATCGATAATAGAGCTCTACCTGCAAACATCAGCAAGGCAAAAATAATTGAAAATTTTGAGTTGCAGATCTGATTGGGGATTGGAAAAGCAATAGAAATAGAGTGTGCTAGGTAACTGGGTAGTGAACTACCCTGTCTTCCAATTGGTTCCCTGTTAATCAATTCACAAAAAGAAAAACATATTTATCTCTTGCACTTATATATCATCAGTAATGCTAACACAAACTCCTGATGTTTAAATAATGTAGTGAACTCTGTTACTATTAAATTAAACATTTAGCTTTTGTCTGTAACTCAGTCTAATGAAGCAATACATTTTTCATCCTGAAATACATGTTCATAAACTATCAAAATAATTTATACATCATGAAAAGAAGCAGGATTACAAGAGGTTTCAGAAGTGGTGACTGATGACTCCAGCAAAGGGAAATAATTATTTCAAACAAAAATCAGAAAAGAGGACTTAAAAGCCACATTTTTTTTGTTTTCAAAATATAGTGACTGTATGTAATGAACAGTCATTATTTCAGTACAACATACTACAAATTAATAAACAATCACACTGTGAAAATGCAGTTTATCTAGTCCCTGGAAGAACTAAAATCTACATAATTTCAAAAGAAAAAGAAGTATTTCACAAAGCAGCACCCATAGAAGAAATCAACCCCAAGAAACTAACAGTAGTTCTTCTACAGGTAGCTTGGTGATAATTACATCAAATTAAATGTTCATTTCAGTATCTGTCCTCAGAGGAATATGAGATACAAACAGGAAATTGTAGAAACAAATTTAAAGACAATAATTGATAACAAAACACACCTCCTATAACATGAAAAAAACTAGGACAAGAAAGAAAAGCCAGATGTGTTCCTTTTTTAACTTTAGTACTTATCTCTGCATATGGCTGTTCTGTAGCTATTCCCACACATAAAGAGCCGGAAAACCAGTACTAGGATCTTATTAAAGAAAACAAAGGTTTTCAAAATGCATTATTTAATTTAGAGAACGAGGTAGGAATTTCTAGCTGAATTCACATCCAGCACAAATTATCATCAGGCTTACTGCTTTCCCTGTTTAGTAGAGCTGCCAGCAGTGGATGGTTTGTAGGGGTAATTTGGCATTTATATGCATTTACAATTTCTTTTTCTGCAGTTCTTTCAATACAAAATTGTGCTTTTTCTGCTTCCTGCTCCTTTGCTGTACCTCTGCTTTATAATATAATTCATTTTACTCTTACACACTGATGCTGTCACTTAGAATCCAAAACAGCTGCTCCTTAGAAGCCCCATTCTGCAAATGTTTCTATGAAACTTACACTCACTTACTAAGAGAATTTTTTGGAATATTCCCTGTCTTACCTGCCAGATATGGTACATTTAAGATATTGCATTTAGGTATTTTTGTTGTTGTTGTTTGATTTGTTTTAGTTTTGGTTTGGTTTGTTTTCACAATATTTGAATCAGTAGTTAAAACTTTGGGTTAACTGGAATTAAGTTATATTAAATAAAAAATCACTGGTTCATACAGTTTTGCCCATGACAATCAGGAAGGAACAAATGTGGGCCAGTATAGGGGAAAGGGGATAAAAGTTGCTAGGTGTAAACAGCTGGCTTGTCTGTAGTTCCATCTGACCAACCCTTACATTTGACCACTGCAGTCTATCCTCTACTCTCACTAATGAAATCCTCTTTCTAGTTACCACATGGGGGTGAGGTGTTTATTCTATGTGCCTCTGTGCAAACACTAGCCAACTTCATTCCCAGTTAGCAAGGCTTTAGGGTAGGAGATCTAGGCAAGGGGTTTGGGGACAACAAACCTTAAGGGCTCATACTTTACAGGATCAGGCAGCTGGGAGAGGCCTGAGTTTTCAAGTCAGCCAAGTCAGCCACTGTGGGAGGGCTTGCACATGCTCAGCTGTGCTTCTCCCTGGACACAATGGCACAGAAAGGCAACAGTCTTGCAGGAATCAGACTATGGTGGATGGGTTATGGAGCCTGCCACATTGAGCAACTCCTACCCATTTGTTACTCAGTGAAAGTGAGAGAATTTTTTGCACTTCAAAGACAAAATGGGTTCCTCATTTTTAAAAGAGCCTGGAGTAAAACATCTTAGGGAATGTAAACATATTGTAAAATTTGCACATGAAAGAATTACCACAAGATAGACATAGTGCTAGGTGAAAAAATAAATATTTTTTATTTTATATTCTTCTAAACGTGGATTAGGGACTTCATAAAGTCACAGTAACTGAATAGTTAAACCAGCAGAACAAAGAGAGTAGTGTCTCGTGATGAACACACTATGGCAGCTACCTGCCTAACCCAAACTTGCTGAGAGTGAAATTACTCAGTGAAATTACTTGCTGAGTATGCTCAGTGAACCAGAATGAAATAAAATGTAGGCTTGAGTTAGTCATCACCACACTAACAGAAGCAAAAGTCAGAAAATGTGTTTTCTGAGTACAAAAATTTCAAGCCATCTTCTTCCCACCAAAGCTGTTGGGACTCTTCTTTTTCACTAAAGGGATACTTTGTAACAAAAACTTTAGGCTAGTTTATAATTAGGAAAAAAAATCCTTATTTGCCATAATAGACACAGCATATGTTTCAACTACAGACTTGACAGAAAGAAGCAGAATCATACATTTAGTTGAATTGTCTACTGCTGTGCAGTGGATGCTTTTTCTTTTGTAGACCTGGTAGCCAAAATTGACTTTTGGTAAGTTGTTATTGCCTCAAGCACAAAAACGAACTTTGAGGCTTCATCTCACAAGCAGTATTTGAGTTCAGAGGCATCCTCATATCCATAAAGCTATCCTTTCTAGCAAATCTGGTTTCTGTTCTATTATTCTCTAAGATGACAGCATTTCTAGTGAAAAAAAAATTGCCTGTTTTGAACATTTATTTCCATGAACCTTGTCATGGCAACAGCTTTGCCAAAGCATTCTGCTCTGTTGAAGCAGCTTCACCACTAGTCTGACTGACTCATTTCTCCTCTATGTGCTTCCTCCACAGTTTGTGCCTTTATTGGGAAGAGGTATTGATACTCTACCTGTGACAGCAGCTCAGCAGGTCGTCATGTTTGGAAGCAGATCTTGAAAGGAGTTCATGCAAATTACATGCCAGCTTGTCATCTTTAGTGGAAGACTATATTAAGAGTAAGAAAGTCTTCAGCAGTGACAAGTTAGGAGAGTAAATATAAAAAGTTCTCTATCTATCAAGACAGAACTAAGAAGGAAAGTGACAAAAAGTAGCAGAAAGTAGGGTGATTCTTGTGAACTAGGTATAGCTAACAGCAATAGTTAATAAGTCTAAAACTCTAAATTCCTTAGTGCAGCAAATGTGATGAGAGCAGCAAATCTCAGAAATTAGTACTGCTAATGAGACTACAGAAACTAGAAGAAATATGATGCTGGATGACCTTTGAGGTCCCTTCCAACTCTGACAATCCTATGATCCTATGATCCTATGAAATTAGGAAATTTCTGAAGACAAATGAAATGGTATGATGGGGGAAAAAATAATCCTCTTATTACAACCTAAAAAGACTGCATTTAGGAGGCGGACAGTGAATATTAAAAAATATTTAAAAGATTTTTCTTATGTGTATTTTGCAAGAAACAAATGTAGTTACCCTTATAAATTTGCATAAGCTGGTCATTCTTAGATACTGTATAGACTTGCTAAATAGAGAACTACAGAAAAACCTCTCAGACCCTTTCCATACTTTCTTGAGCTGTGAAGAGAAAGCATCAAGGCGTAGCCCTTGCCCCAGCTATAGTTGGAGGAAGGCTGCTTCTGTCTAAGGAAACTCTCTCTATGATAAGACTGTGCTGCCGAATTTATCATAACCCAAAAGTTAAACCTAGGAGACCATTTTCTGAAAGCTAGTAAAAACTTGTTGTATTTAAAACAGGTGATAAAACAAGGACAGTCAGGTCATTTCATGCAATAGTCTCTTTTCTCAGAAATCCTATCTTCAGAAAACCTCTTCTTGTCTAGGTAAAACAGAACTGCAAGTGAAACCCTCATGGTTTAAAACTTTC
Source organism: Galbula dea (assembly GCA_013399015.1). NCBI lineage: Eukaryota > Metazoa > Chordata > Aves > Piciformes > Galbulidae > Galbula > Galbula dea. The sequence goes on from VWZX01000627.1 coordinate 121,441, forward strand.
CTTTTGTCCTAAGGTTTTGGTTTATTATTTCTGTTCCTAATGGTGACTTAGCAAAACACCTTCTGTTCTCAGTCTGTACTTACTCTCTTAGAAAAGGAGAAGAAAGCAGTATATTATTGGTCTTTATCTTTTCTAATAGGCTTGAGTGCATATCTTAATCCTCTGACGCCACTTTTCAGCAAATTATTTGGTAGCCAGAGTCTAACTGGAATAGATAATTGTATTCTCTCATGAAAATTTCCTGTTAGGCTTAGACAACTGTTTTCTGATGTTGTTCATTGAGGGCTACCAAATTCAAGGCAAAAGAATTTTTATATTAGTTAAACTAAGTGGTTTTTGTTTTCAATCTGTTCTACTATTATGTGGTTACTACCATAGATGTGACTAGCACTAAGGGATTCCTGGAAGGAATTTTTGTGACCCAAGCTGTTTGAAAATGATTGGACAGATTCTGTCTTTATTCCTATCATAAAACTTTCAGATCAAGAGAGAGGACCTATTTATGTAAAAGCAAGAAATTGAGGTGCAATCATCAACACTAAGGATGGAATAACCTGATCTTAAAAGAATACACTGTGAGCAGTACAGATATGCCTAATGGATATCACTCAAGATAAATTTAAATAAAACCAGGTAATAGAATTTTTCATTCTTCAATGTCAAACACACTTTTTCTGAGCAACACACAAACATTATTTACCTTGTCTTAGTAATCTCTCATAATCATAATCATAATCGCACCCTTTTCATGTCAAAATCTAAGTAACCATTGTAAGAACTCTGTGCTAATAAGTGTTGCAAAATATGCTATAAATCCTTTTAACTTGTCCAAACATGCCATATCTAAGGAAAGTAAAACAGTAAAAAACATCCAAGAAGTAGTTTTAATCCACCTCCCTCTTTCTTCCCATTGCAGTATTATTTAATTTTTTTTCCATTATTTTCTCCCTATTGAGAAAAAGAAGATGGAAGGATATATGCAGTTGATTTTCAGTCCTAAAAGTAGATGAGAATATAGCTTTGTGGAAAATATTGGCAAACTGAGTATTTTTCAGTTTATGCAAAATGCTTAATTCTTCCAGTAGTTAATTTTCCCACTAGGTATATCATAACACTACAATACAAATATAATATTTAATCCATTCAAACTCTTTACAAGCTCATATCCATCAGAATTCAAATTATTACTCCTCCTTCCAATTAACTATGCCACAAAATTTTATACTTTCTTAAAGAAAAAAATCAAGGCCATGATAAAGGGAAAGGATTTGTAAACTTAAGTGTGTGTGTGTGCATGCATTTTAATTATGTGGAAGGTGTTGAAACATTAAAATTTCTAAAGCAGCCTTCAGAAATGTTGCAACTGGGAATATATTTATTTGAAGTAAACACATAAATCTAAGCTGGAGATTTTATTATTTAGGCCAGCTCAGTTTGAAAGTCAAACCAATTAATTGATAGTTAAGGACTTTACCTCACAAAACAGAGAACAATCCTTTTCCCTCTTAATCTAACAGTGTATTTCCTTCAATGTGCTATTCTTCAAGATTTTAGTGACCTGCTTCATTCTTTTGAAGTGGTTTGCCTTTATGTGGTTTGAAGCACCCTTTGCTTCTACATGAGCTATCACAGAATCAGGGGAGAACAAATGAGCTCAATACCAAGACAGACAATTTTATTCAGCCTGGCAAATGGTAAAGGGAGGATTTAAGTACTGACATTACAGACTACTCAAGATTAGAGCAAGACAGAACCTGTAAATTCTTACAACTGATTTTTATACTTAAATACCTCCTTACAATTTCAATCACTGTGTACTAAAATCACATTACTCTGAAAAGTTAGAGATTTCAAAACTTTTTATTACATAGAATAAGGTCTAAAGAGTTCCTTGTTATTTTGAATGCTTTTGTTTGATTTTGTTTCTTTTTTTTGTTTTTTTCTTAATGAACTACATATAGAGAATTTAAAAAAAAACCCCAAAAATTAAAACCTCCACATTCTATTTCTGAAATGTATATTGTTTATTGTGGACGATCAAATTAGTTACAGAAAGTTTTCAAAGATATAGTACATAATTTAAAATTGTAACACTGACTTAGCAAATGGTATATACAATAGCATATATAAATTTCATACTTAGAAGTAGTTACTTTATATGAATTAATACACCTCAGTCTTAGAAATAATAAGTTAGTAAGAATGCAAATTCTTCCTGTGTGTATTTCGTATTTGTAATATTCAGTTTCAGGTTCATTAAATAGGGGTGATGTTAAGGCCAGTTGAAGAGCTAACTAATCTAAGTGAGTTCTCTTAGTTTCGAAATATTTAAAGCTTGTTACTTTCCTGTGATGATTTTAAGTAAGAACTGGTCTGAACATGAGTTGTAAACATCCCCTAGAAAACAAGTACATTTTACAGGCTAGGATTTGTGAATCTTAATAGCTTAGACAAGTATCACAAGGTTAATGGTGTTGAACTTTAAATATCTATGCATAAAAATATATATAAATGTAATTTGCGTATCATATAGATATAAATAAATCTTAGTCGTGTAGAATGACAACAAAAATTGACAGGTGAGCAGAAGCCAAAGTAGAAATAAGACAAAGTCTTTTCAAGTGCATCTTATACTTTAGAAATAAAGAGGCAAAAATGCATTACATGGAGACTATGAAAGGACTTTTTCTAAAGTACTGAACTCTGTCCAACTACACTATTGCTGCTTCTGTGCCAGTTAGCTAACAGATGAGTAGGATGAAAAAACTGTGATCCTTTTGTTTCACACTCCAGCAATAGCATACATTAGAGATTAGTTTTGCTGGGTTTACCAGTCTCAAACAGCCGCCTTCTGTCTAGCATGCTCAGAAGGCACAACAGAAAATGGTCTGTTTGGCCTTGATTTTGAGCTATCTTTTCCTCAATTGTGAATGGTACTGTAACAGACTTTGTGTTGCCTCCTGAAAATGGAGTTTTCATTTTATTTTCAGTTTGTTTGGACTGGATATAAGTATCAACAATAAGGCAATTTTGAAGCTGTTACAAAGGTGTGGAGAAAATAAATATGTTTTCTTCTTTCTTGGAACTACGTTTTGAATATGGAAGAAACATCATCAACCACAGGAAAAAAATCAAACTGTAAAATCTTCTCCTGAAACATCAGTCTGCTCCAGAGTTGTGACTGTTTCCAAGAGAGCTGTTTCTCTTTGCCAAATGACAGATGCTCTGACTCAGGCTGAAGGTGAAATTTAAATCTCCTAGAGGGCCTGAGCCACCCTTGTGCTTCAGGAAAATTTAAAGATGAATCCTTACAGGAGAAAAACCTAAACCAAAACCAAAATGTACCTTTAAGAAAAGGTTTGTCAATATATAGATAGCCCAAACCCCTAAAACTCATAAGAAAGTATTGTGCTTTACAAAAATTTTCCAAAATCTAATAGGGTTTTTAGTCAATTTTCTATAAAAACACTTCTCTCTGATCATCATCCTGGCCCTTAGCCTTAGCATCAGAAACACTGTCTCTGTCAGAGTAAGACTACTGTTCTTATAACAGTCCTTTTTTTGGGGTGTATTTTAGCACCTGCAGTTATTCAATAGTATAACTAAATTTCAGTCTAGCTGTGTGATATTCCTGCCTGGGAAAGTAAATGACAAAAATGGTGCAATGACCAACCACAAGTATTTAGTAAACACATGAATGATAGTGAGGAAACATTAGAATGCAGCATAAGTAAGTGCTGTTTGCACTAATTCAGAAACTCTATTCATATACTTCTTGTAAATTCCTTATATTATTTCCTATCCAAGAAAATAAAAATCCTGAAAAACATCTCAAGGCTGTGACTAATATCTATCAAATAAGGTTCATATTATCATAAATTATCTTCTTGTTCATCTGCCTTATAAAGTATACCACATTTCTATTTTACACTGAAAAACATTCAAAGATGTATTGAATATTAAGAATTATTGGTGAGGAATATTAATATGAGCCAGTAGTGTGCCTAGGTGGCCAACAGCAAGGCCAACAGCAAGGCCAACAGCATCCTGGCTTTTATCAGAAACAGTGTGGCCAGCAGGTCTAGGGAAGTAATTGTCCTCCTGTATCAGCTCTGGTGAGGCTGTACCTCAAATACTGTGGTCAGTTTTGGACCCCTCACTACAAGAAGGACACTGAGTTGCTGGAGGATGTTCAAAGAAGAGCAAGGAAGCTAATGAAGGGTCTAGAGCACAAGTGTTATAAGAAGCAGCTGAGGGCCTGGAGAAAACAAGGCTCAAGGGGGATCTTATCACTATCTACAACCACATGAATAGAGGTGGTAGTGAGGTGGGGGTCAGTCTCTTCTCCTAGATAACTAGTGATAGGACAAGAGGAAATGGCTTCCAGTTATACCAGGGGAGCTTCAGATTACGAGTTAGAAAGAATTTCTTCATTGCAAGGTTTGTCAGGCACTGGAACAGGCTGTCTAGGGAAGTGATAGAATCACCATCCCTGGAAGCCTTCAAAAAACTTGTAGATATGGTCCTTGGAGACATAGTTTACTGGTGAGCATGGTAGTGTTAGGTTAACAATTGGACTTGATGATCTCAGAGGTCTTTTCCAACCATAACAATTCTATGATTCTGTGATATTTTTAAAATATTCTCATGAGTTACAACAGAAAAAGAACAAGTACAGAAAACAAGTACAAACAAAGGTCCATAATGTCTTTCTGTGAACAGCTACAGATAAGAGATCTTACCATGTAAAAAGATGACAAATGAAATTTAATAATTGATTATAAAATCATGAGGGGCAGGACAATAACCTGAAAAGAGGATTATTACTAATTAACTCAGAGTATAAGAAAAAGAGAGCACGAAGGCAAATTCGTGGGAGACAAGTTGAAAATAAGAGGTGTTCTTCTTCATTCAACATGTAACTAAACAATGCCAAAGATACAAATGATGACAAAACTGTATGTGGATTCAAAAAAACAAGAAAAACAGTAGTAGAAAAAAAATCTTCCTTGGCCTATTAAATACAAAAAGATAATCTCTGATTCATGAAGTACATGATTCACAACTTGCTGGAAGCTGAGGGATAATAAAAATGGTATCACTGTATGTCTCATTTACTTTCACTGTTAGTCTGAATCAGTGTGGGTGTACTATTTATTTTCCTAGTACAGAGCATGTCCTGCTATGTTTGTGTTCAAAGATGTCAAAAACCAATAGTGAGTAGCACCTTATGTCCCCCTGTGTACACAGTCCTCCAGAGTTAACTGACTGCAATAAACTCTGATTGAGGCTGCTTGCAATGTCCTTTGACCATTTCAGGTGCAATTCAATACCACCCCCAGGTAGACATGCAAGTTTCAAAATATCTTTCTGGATACACTTGTGGATCTCAGTTTTGACATAAAGATATTAAAAAATACAAAACAATAAATGGATCTGTTTATTTTACTTTGCAAGTACAAAACATCATAAGGCACATGAGAGATAAAATATTTTTAATTAAGGAATCAGTATCTCCAAGAAGTCTGTGGTTATTTACTGAAAATAAACTCTTTGGGGGTTTTAAATCAAAATTATTTGACAAAGTCAGACATACAGAGTCCTAAAGGCAAAAATGTGTCTATTCATCTCAAGCAGTTCAGTAAAGCTAATTCTGTAATACAATGATTTAATATCAGAATTTTTTATAGATAAAAACTAAAATCAATTCAACAATGGTTGAATTACTAACTCATAAAATTACTAAACAGGACAAGGTCTTGGAACAGAATACAGGATTTTTACCTTTGAGTTTTGCAAATTCTTTGACCTTTGCAGTCATGGGCATTCAGTCATTGGAGAAAAAAGAAAAATAAGAGTATTCTGAATGGTTTTCTATGCTTCATCAAGGATACCTGAAATGCACCTCATGAGATTAATTTATTTTTCAGGTTTTTATTTGCCATAAGCTTATGATCCATAGCTAACACAAGCAAGTTAAAAGTAGCAGAATCAGACAGTGACAATAAGAGCTGCCATCTCTCACGAGATATATACACACCTTTACAGGAACACACTGTGACTTTCATTCAAAAGGTATAACAATTCAAATATAATTAAATGCTTTAACAGCAGGATGGCATTTTCAGTTTCCCTTCTGACAAAGCTACAGTCCAGGACATTCCAAGGTTTTAATAATACCAAAAGCACTTCACAATTTAAAATGCTTTCAAAAGCTTTCTGCAGAGGCAAGGGCTAGATGTGAAGCAGTGAACTGTTAAACAGCTAGGAACAGAAATATTCAGAATTATTTGGGAGATAAATTTTCTTCTCTGGGTGTACCCATGGCTGTTTAAGAACAGCACAGGTATTAGCAGCTGCCTGCTCTTTCTTGCACTAGGGAATTATTCTTTTTCAAGCTGTATTACAGTACAGGAGAGGATAGATTTCCATTAGAAAGGTAAAAATTTGGAGAAGTGGTAAAATAAGATAGAACTACTTTATAACACCTTAAATTATTAATTTTCCATTTACCATATATGAATGACAAGGAGAAAAGGTAAGGATAAAATACATAGGAATAAGTAGGACTGATTACATAGTAATAAGGAACCTGTGAATTCTGTCACTGTCAATTTTCAAATTAAGACCACGTTCTCCTTCCCTTTTTTTTAGACAAAAAATTGTTGAATTTCAGTTAAATGTATTACTAAAATGTATTTCTAATGCTTTACATGTTGTTAAATAATATAAAGGCAAACTGAAGGACAGTTAATGCAGGTGAATTATCTTCTTCTTTCACAGTGCCACAGTCATTTAATGGTTAAGCCAATTAATATACTGTAAGCAACCTTATGTTCCTGGTTTTTACTACTGATTTTACTATACTGAAAAAGCTTTTTTTTTTTGTTGTTTCCAGTAGCTTCAACTTTAAGATAGAACATTTCAAAGTAAAAGAGAATTAAAATAATCTATCATCTAATTCAATATTCACCATCACAAGGAAACAACAGAAAATTATTGCCATTTCCGAGTGCAAAGAAGACAATGGCTAGTTCAACTGATGTTTTGAAAATGATGGGGAATCTGTAATGCTGTAAAGCAATGGGACAATGTTTTATAACAGAAGGACCTTTAATACACGGTGATAATCTGTTTTCAAGAAGGGTAGACACTGCTTCCATCTATTTGTCTTCTACTTCAAGAGTATGTTACAAAAGCAAAATGTGTTCCAAGATCAGCAATATAACACTCAAGGCTCATTTGAGCATTTAACTAGCTTTTTTGGGTCAGTTTATGGCATTCATGTGAATGACAGATTTTTGGTGTTCCACAATAGTGGACTGTCAAAAGCCATTTCTTTTCACTTTAAAGCACCCTGCCTTTTTATTTCCTCACTCAGATGAGCAGCTGATGACCCACCTCTGGTGTTCCAGAGACTGTTTGCCTGCCTCTCTGCTTCCTGAACAGAATAGAAACTCCTGCAGAACTACAGGGTCCATATCAAAGAATTCTGAAATAGTGTTGCTCCTTTACAGCCAGTTGTCAGAAAACAGCTGGAAATAGGCTTGTAAACTACTATCAATTTGTCTGCCATTCATGTCACATGACACCAACCAGCAGTTTTACCAGGAATGCATTGTTGCAGTGAGAAATCTCTTACTTGCCCACTTAGCATATCTGATTTGCACTGCAGGAGAGTCATTGGCAGCCGGTACTGGTCTGAATAATTGTACTATGCAATTTTTTTCTATTAGTTAATTCAAATATGTAACAACTGTAGTTCACTAATAAATCAATCAAGATACAGTTGATTTGTATGTTTCAAAACCTGTGTATTACAATAAAAATATAAGAATTTTTGGAAAATGAAATTTATACTAGAAATAAAACTTACAGAAAAGAAATCTCAAGTATATATCATACCCTGTTCCTATCCAGTATTAATAGGGCATAGGAGATTGAAAAATGAAATGAGTATAAGCTGGTAGAGTTCTTATGAATTTGATATTTGACTAGGTAGGATGTAGATCAGTTCAACCTGCCTTTCTGAACTCTAAGAAGAGAATATAGGTTCAGTCTATAGCATCCATAAGTCTCGAGACTGCTAGCTAGGTAATACAATTCCTTGTCTACCTTCAGTGTAAGCACAAAGTTTTAAGAGATGGTCCAAAAGCTCACACTCCGGTATTGTAAAGCTGGGCAAGTTCTCTTTAAGGAAGAACATCCCATGGAAACAGACAAAAAGCCAGGGTCACAAGAGATTCAAGATGTGGTAAGTCCCCTCTTCTTGATGTTCCATGATCCTGATGAAAGGTTTCATTTTAAGTGATTTGCAGGTTGAATAAACCTTCAGCTTACAAGAACTCTATTGACAGTACTCTACACCTTTGTCTCCACAGGCCTGCCATAATTTAGTCTTGTCAGCAAAAGACCACAAGTATCATTTGATAACTTCATTCAGGAGGTACCTATGTGTTGAACGCTCTTGTCAACTCTAGCAGATGCAAACTGCTACTGTCTGATTTTGGGTAGCAGAACAAAAAAACAGGCTTGCATATGCCATGTAAGCTGGCACACTTTATGGGTCTAGTCTGCATCCTTAATGTTTTATTTCCTTTAACCTTCAAAAGATAAAATGACATTTTATAATTGCCCTATGACCCATTAAGGGAGTTAAAAAAAAGCATTATTTCCATGAAGCTGGTAGTAAGATTTTGGGGTCAGTGGAAGATATCTTCAGATTTGAATTCAGAAAATGTTTGTTATATGCTCTAATAGAATATATCAGCTCTAATCTGGATTCAGAAATATATTATATATATTTACAAGTTGCAAAGTGATTAAAACTTTCAAAGGCAAATGAGTGCTTTTGTAGGTGTTATGAAAGTTCCTGTAAAGAGCCTTTCATAAACATTGTGTAAGAACTGAGAAGGTATGTTTTAGTCCTCACATGCATGACAAATCCAGATTCTCCCCTTCGTCTTTATGGCACATGAACAAGGCATTTATTTCAAAGTAAGTAGATAACCCCTTAATTTCCTCTCTATCTTAGGAAGGCTCTTGGAGAATGAAAAATTTCCAGATAAAACTTTTAGATGGGGACACATAAACAAAGTTGTCACACAAACTGAAAGCTTTGTAAAAGATAAAAACCATTTTCTTCAGTTCCTGGTGAAGGACCAGCTCTGGAAGACACAAATAAAGTAATGTTTGCTTAAAAAGACAGTCCTCAAAGACTGCCAAAGGAAAGGAGAACTAATTTCTATTCCACATGGATCCCATATGCCAATTGCCTTGTAACAATGATATATATCCCTATAAACATTTAAGAGCACCTTTTAACAACTACAAGTTCAGATGCACTTCTTTACTTAGACCTTCCCAACACACGAAGAATGAGAGTATAGACAAGGACTGCAGAGATGGGATTATAAAAATAAACTAAAGGAAAGACTTTAGGACTGTAAGTAAGAGCGAGATATTAAATTAAAATTTTCAGCTTCACAAGCAAGTATCAAAAAAAGTCTAGCTATCCCTCAAAGGATCATAACCTACACTCGGTACAGATTCTAATACAGGTAACTGAGCATTTCAGCATTTCGTGTAAGCAAATATCACCAAGTTAGTGAGCTGTGGAAAAGTTTCTGTTCATTTGGTACTGAACAGGACAAAAACTTCTGCAGAAGTACTGTTTCTGTTCATTTGGATCCATTATTTTCTGTTTCAATGAAATATTCAAGAAAATCCACTAGCTCTTTTCATTTTAGGTTCATAATTTTTTTCCTATTGTAGTTAGGGAGAGCAGCACATTGGTCAGAAAGTTATTTCAACATTTAAAGAGAAAAATTCTACCAGATAATGAAGCTGAGATGAGTTTAGTGAGCAAACAACTCAAGCACAGAAGAATTAAATGGGTTTTTTGAAAATATCAGACTAGTTAGCGACTTAAAAACCAAGAGGTATGACAATACTCTTAATGTGATCTAGGGACTGAAAGAAAGAAAAAGCACTTGTGCATTTTAAAAGGTGATTTTGGGTGCTTTATAGGAAAACTGCTATCTGTGGCACAATAAGTTGTCTTTTAAATGTTTGTTAAACAGACACTGAAGTCATCCACTTTGTATTATTCGGTGCGTTGGCAAACATATGTGCCACTAGGCACTTTAGGTGTGCTTCCCAGTACCAGAGTCAAATTTACTTGGACTCAGTGTAATTACCTTACATAATCTTGAGGCAGGAAGAGTTTTGTTTCTCTTCTTTACCAGATCCAGATTTTTGTGTGATCACGGGACCACAAGTCAATTGTACAGTAAAAGAAAACTATTTGTCAGAAGCAAATATTTTCAGGCATAACGAAAGGATAATTACAGAATGGCTATGATGAGGGGTCCAACTGTTCTTTTGTACTACTGAAAAGTATTTGATAAGTGTCTTTCACTTTAATAAACTATTTTATTATGCTTGATTTTTTTCTGAAGTGAAAAACACACTGCTGAAGAAGACTATTTGTGGACCTTGCTGTTTCTTCCAAGCTTGATGAAAATGTTAGCTCTTTGTTTCTAATTTTACAGGCTGAAACATTTGGCTTCCTTAGATTTTAAATGTATGCTTCAATCATCAAAGAGAGAACTATCTATTATTTGTATAGGTCTTCCCTATCACCCAAGAGAAAGCAGCTATTGCTCCTGCTATGAAGTCTTACTGAGCTTTTTCTATGATATTATTTTGGAATAGCATTTAAGAGAAGTCTGTTTTACTGCAGTAATCCTGAAAATTTTACTAATCTTTGTTACCTGAAGGATAATAACTTCTATTTACTCTGGAGATATAACTGAAAGTTCAAAGTAATTAAAATATAATAAGAAATTTAACTTTTATACATAATATTCATATGAACACTCTTCAATACTTCCACAATATCCCTAAAAGGTTTTTAAGGCAATAGTGTTCTTAGTCATTACTAATCTCCTCAGCCAGAATTCGAATGGATCTATGAAAAGAAGGGAGAAGAAATAATGAACTGTTTGGAGACTCTTTTGCGATATTCTAGATGCAATTGACTTCATCAAGTATCCCATTTACTTCCACATTAAAAACTGTTGTTTTGTTAGATTTTTTTTCTGAACATAGCATTCATGAATGCTAGATTTTTAAACAGAAACAACTAGTTTTCCCAGAACAGATTCTTCAAAAAAACAGAGTCTCTTTAGGGTCAGGCTGTTTTAATAATTAATCTTATTTCACTTGCTTCTTTTTCTTCTGTCCTTTATTAACATATTAATAACCAAATGTAAAGGAGGAAGACAGATTTTATTTGCATTATCAAGGGACTAAAATCAGAACTCAGCTCTCTAAGACTGAAAAAAAATGAAATTGAACATATATGTATAAAAGTGTTTTAAAAATTGTAGTAATTTGGAGTCAAAAGCTGAATATGAATTCACAGGAATTAATTTAATGAAATCTTTTGTAATAAATAAATAAAATTTTAAACCAAATACCTGATACAAGAGTTGAAGTCTTGTGAATTTAATACCCAGAGCAAGGTCCAGTTAAATTAACAGAATTACCTGAAATTATATTGGCCTCTTGAGTCACAGTGGATTTTTGTCTAAAACTTTCACATTACATTTGCAGTTCTTGTCCAGTTCACACATATTTAACACACTGGAGTCACCTTACCAGAAATTTTTGATCTTTCAGGTTATATATGAAGTAATAAGAACATGAAAATGCAAAAAAACCTCCAAAAACCAAAACCAAAGGTAAAAACCAAACCAAAAGAAATAAAAAACCTAACCACCCAAACAAACAGCCCCCTCCCCCCCAAAACAATTCCAAACTGAAACAAAACGGATCTGCTTCCAAAACTTAACTGGTGCTATGATGCAAGTGATATGAATCAACACATCCAACACCTCTTACAGGCACACAACAATATTTGATAGCAAGAAATTAAATATGTAGTGTCCCCTCTGAATTGGTACTAACATAACTATAACAAGGAGTTTCTAACATCACTCAAGTAGTTTCCATAGTGACTGGTTTGACACTGGAATGTAAAACATCTTCTGCAACTGTATTTCTGCTTTGGAGCTTAATATTTAAGAGCACTAGGAAGAAAGTGAATAGTGCTGAAGTTTAGCGCACGTATACCCAGTGATATACTTATCACCGAGGATAACATTCACTTGAAAGTTCTTTTTAGATATTCTAAATATCAAATCTTACCTGAGTTGAGTTACCTTTGAAACTTTATTGATAAAGTTACCATTAAGCACTCCAGCTCCACGGGGATGGTGTTTTTTGCTGCAGAGTTTGATTGCCCTGCCTACAGGGTCCAGCCATTTATTTCTGGCCAAGCTTTAGTGTTGCATTCAATGAATCTCTTCCTGAAACTTGCTCATTCTTAAAACATGACTAAAAGCTATTTCTGCCTTTCCTTATTACCCACACAGAGCAGATATATGGTTATGTGCATAGTTCTCCACTTTTTTCTCAGGTGTCACTTGGATATATCTTGTGTTATTGTACTTGCATGATTTCTCCTTCACCTCTCACCTTTACATACCCGTCAAATTTGAAGCACACTCTTTCAGATGTCATTTCTAAGCATATAGCTCTCAAGACACTTTTCTACACACCATTAGCTTCTCTATCAACACTTAAACTTACTTCCAGACATTTTTTGTATCTTATAAGCCACTGTCATGAAGGTATCCACAAAACAGACAACAATAGCTACCCAAAATGCAGATTTATTATAAACAAAATCACTCAGCACTCCTCCAGACAAAATTAAATTACAAGTTGGGACATCATTTAGCAACATACTACTACACAACTAATTCTTAAGCTTTAAGAAATATTTTTTCTAGAAAGATGAACCAAAATGTGTGTGCAGTCACTTATAAAGGGAAAACTGCCCCCTCAAAGGTACCCAAAAAATATACACTCAACCAAAAAGGGTGTAAGGACTCACTTGGTCTGTAGAAGTATGCCTAGATGGCTTCCCAGTCTAAGGGGATGGTTCAGGATAATAAGGTCCTCTTGGTTGAAGCAACCAAGTAAAAATGGCTCTTTGGCAGGTTTCTATTTATATCCTAGTCCAGAATGCACTGTGGTCATTTAAATTAGTTGGAGGGGTAGTCCCACAGCAAAAGCAGGGAAAAGGCCTGGACATTGAGGTACCTGTTAATTACTGTGAGGTGCCATGCTGATCTTTTTCAGGTCTCTGGCAAGCCCTGGCATTTTGTCAGCTGTCTGTCAGAGTTTTATGTTTCTGTCAGGCTTTTGTTTGTCAAGGAGGTTGCACCTGCCACAGCCACTCCTTGAGTGACTTAGCAAATGTAAACTTAAAAAAACTAAAGACCAGACTCTTCCTATATCCAGAATCTCTATCATTCCTTTTATTTCCTAATAAAATAGTCCTGTAACCTACACTTGTTGTTTGCTTTTCTTTTTTTTTTCTTTTTTTTTTTTTTTTTGTAGGAGCAAAAGAAGATGGCCTTCCCAGTATAGGTACCAACTCCTCTATATCATTCAAGCAGACTCATAAAAATTAGTTTACTAGTCTATTCCTGTCACTGTCTTGACTGAAGATTGTTTCCACGTTCACTTCAACAGGATCACACAGAGATACTTTCCTATCCCTTTCTTAGACTTTCTATTTAACAGTCATATAAAACTTAGCTGATACTTGAAATTTGTGTCTCCAAAGCATATTCTTAGGTTTAAATATCTAAACTGTGTCACATAGGTTCTTAGTGTCCCAAAGTTGCCTTAGAAACAGAACATTCTTAGACATAGTTTAACAGGTCCCTTGTCAGACTGTTAGGCAGTTGTCAGTGTTAATGTCACACAGAGGGAAAAGATACTAATTAAAGGAGAATGTACCAGGTAGGATAATTCAAATACAGTGTATAAGGCATGTTCCAAGACAAACATGATTTAAGATAAGATCCCAGACAAAATGTGGATGAAATTAAAATGTGAGAACAACTGGTATGTTTAATTTTCTACTTTTACTGAAGACAGACATTGCTCTTCTATTATCTCTCAAGCTTTCTGTAACTTCTCCCTTCATGTAGTCAATATGCTAGTCAAAAACATCAAAAAAATCCCAAAATGACTCATACCATGGGTAAAAATAAAACAGGAAATGTGGTAGCTGAAGAAATAAAAAACCAGAGGGCTCCCAGCTCACCTTATTTGAAGTGGCTCCACTGAACTCTATTTACTCTTTTTTTTTTTTCTTCCTTTGCTATTCTCTGTGTTATTAACCTATACCTTCCTCTGGTCTCTGAACTTTTCCTATCCTGTCCAGTCTCTATGTATTATATAAACTATTAAATTCTGCTCATATTTATCTTCTAAGCATATTATTTCTGTAGTCTAGCTTGTGTGTAGGGCCCTACTTTAGGAGGTCTAGTTTTATGAATAAGACAGGATATTTCTGTTTCTTCTCTGGCTCTCCTTAGAATATTTCCCAAAAGAGTATTTCCCTTCTGAAGTATTAGAATTATTCTCACAATATATGTAGAAGGGTTGTTCTTTTCCAAAACATGTTCCCACTGAACAGTTTAAACACTATGTTTAGTTATAAAAAGAAACTAGCTGAGAACCAGGCTGAAAAGACTGTCCCAGTATGATTGAGTCAGTTCTCTTCCCCATCTCACATGGGTGAGGGGGGTGTTGGAGGAGTGAGCAAGTGGCTGCATGTTCTTAGTTGCCAACCTTTTGATCTTCTGTGTAGTCAGGTAAAACTGTGGAACTGTGGTGTCAGAGGGAAGGGCTAGCCAAAGGCCATTTTTCTTCAGAAGAATCTCTGTCAATTTAGATAGCATTGGAATTTTGCTTCTTCCCTCTATTAGTCATCTACAACCTTTTGAAGTATAGGAAAGGACATCTACATCTGTTTATTATTCTAATCATGAACATGTGGATGTTAAAAGGTAGTTATAGACTCGTATCTCTAATCCTACACCTCTCCACAGGGACTCATGATTACTTCTCTCTGACAGTACAGTCAATTTTATTCAGTACAAAGAAGGAATATTGAAAATAAGAAGATGGGGAAATAAAATTCAGAAATACCTTGTCATGATAAAATAACTAGGCATTCTCAGCTTAAGTATTACATATTTATAAAAGTCCTCTTCTGCTTGGAATTCATGTACACTGTCACAGCCCAGAAAAGGCTCCCTGTTGTCTGTTCAGCTAGTTCATAGTGCCCTAGTTTGAACTAATGAGTGTATAGTACTGTAACTAAATCAGTATTCCTCAAAGGTGTTCAAAGAGACAGAAATTCCCTTCTATTCTCTTCTGCAATTAAGCAGAAGTTAATAGCATCTACATTCTCTGTAACAATCCTTTCCAAGAAGAAAATGTAACATTTTTTCAGTGATGTACTTTTAAACTTGCTTTAAATATACAATATTCTTTGAAATAATAGGCCGTTCCTAATCTCAGAGAATTTTTCTGGATTAGAATCTACCATCATGAGGAGTACTTAAAGTAACTACAGTTGCATGTTCTCCTACTTCCAAAATCATTTAAGTTTTCAAGTTAACTCACAGTCCACCAAACCCCAATTCATCTTGTCAGTGTAACTGTTTCCTGGAGGTAAGAGAGTCATTAAGACTGACATTATAGCAGTCATGTCAAAGACATTTCTTTTCTAACAAAGCCTTGTCTGTTGTTGAAATAATTTCTTTTTAATAGATATGTTTCTTTATGATAGTATTGTTATGAACTCAGAATTCAATTTCCTACCTAAAAGTTAGCAAAAAGCACACCTTTCCAAATACTGAGTGTACCATTTAATAAAGTGATTTACCATTTAATAAAGTGATGCCAACAGAGCTTTACAACCTGAAGTGTTATTTAGTGGGAAGGACTAAACATGTACAAAAAACATGTATTGGTTTTGGTCTACAAGTTCACAGATGCTATGCTACCTAAGATTATCTGATTTTATGTCTAAATGCCACTCAGTTGTTTTTAACCAGAAAAAATGAAAATAGCAGATTATAAAGACTAGGAGCTGAAGGTAAATTGTTAACTTAGTTGCTCCCTAATCTTTGCAGTTAACTCCAGGCCAGAACCAATTTCTGCTTCTAAATTTTCATCGCATAGCCTCCTTTGTCTGTGTTAATGCACATCCTGTTGCTCAGATTGCCACTAAGTGGCACAACTTGAGAAAATGAACTCTTTGCTTCTCCAAAGTGTTGTGACTGTTTTCTTTATCTCTTTTGAGTGAAATATTATGTTAAAAGCAGATGACCAACAATGATGATCCTTGCCAAATCTTTACAACTATATGGCATGTTGCAACAAATACTTATATCCTGCAAAATAAACAGCTAGGTAGTGTGTTTCATATATAATGCACAATTCAACAGTTACTGAAGCCAACAAAAGTTTTCTGCTGATCTCCATTGCCCTGAAATAGAGTACGAATGCTAGATAAATACATGGAAGTATATCTGACAGAGAACTGAGTTATCATTACGTTCGTATAAATTCTCCTGCAAAATTAATGAAAATCAAATGGTGGCTGTAGTATAAACTAAGCAAACTATACAAGCTTAACTTCATGTTCTCCTATTACATATGTAAAGTGTGACCTAGTAAGTTTTCATAGTTTAATACTTCGATTGTCAGACAGGAATAGAAGAATAGAAAGGGACAAAACCTGTCACTCTTTTCCTCTTAAGCAAATTCATAACATAAGGACAGTTAGTTTTGGAAACATTAAATCTCTTTGAAGCTACACTTTTGCTACACTTTTATCTACTGCTTATCTCACTCCTTTAAATATACTCTCAGAAGAAACTGATTGAAACTCAACTTTCTTCTGTGTTCTTTAAAATAACAGGAAGACTACAAACTTTGAGAGGAGACAAGCTCAGTGGAGTCAAATCCAGTTGGCAGCCGGTCACAAGTGGTGCTCCCCAGGGTTGAGTGATGGGACCACTCCTGTTCAATAACTTTATTGATGACTTGGATGAGGGGTTAGAGTGCACCCTTAGTAAGTTTGTAGACGACTCTAAACTGGGTGGAAGTGTCAATCTGCTTGAGGGTAGGCAGGCTCTGCAGAGGGACCTAGACAGGCTGGATCGATGGGCAAAGGCCAATTGTATGAGTTTTAATAAGGCTAAATGTAGAGTCCTGCATTTTGGTCATAACAACCCCTGACAGCTCTATAGGCTTCGGGAGGAGTGGCTGAAGAGCTGCTCAGCAGAGAAAGACCTGGGGGTGTTGATTGACAGCTGGCTGAACATGAGTCAGGAGTGTGCCCAGGTGGCCAAGAAGGCCAGTGGCATCCTGGCTTGTATCAGGAATAGTGTGGCCAGCAGGAACAGGGGGGTGAACTTCTCCCTGCACTTGTTGCTGGTGAGTCCACACCTTGAGTATTGTGTGCAATTTTGGGCACCACAGTATAAGAAAGACATTTTGGTGCTGGAGAGGGTGCAGAGAAAGGCAACTAGGTGGTTCAGGGGTCTGGAGAACAAGCCTTATGGGGAGAGGCTCCAGGAGCTGGGGCTGTTTAACCTGGAGAAGATTTTATATTGGCATTGACTTAAGCAACTTTCAATAACTTTATTTTAAAGGACATAACATTGGCAGATCTCTAAGCCAGATTACTTTTACTGCTGGTTTGGCACTGTGATGCATTCAAACTAACAACTGCTAAATTCAGAGCAAAATCCCTGTGATTCATACACCTGAATTGGAAGTGGTGTACACTAGCTGATGCCTCAAGAGCCCTTCGGTGTCATATTTACCTGACAAAATGGGCAGGTATTAACCTAGAACATCTGGGTCTGTGCCTTTCTTGGCAACCTGCAAGTAAAGAAGCAAAAAATAATTAAAACCAACCCATTTGTTGTATAGTGCCGTAAAATCTTTTCTGTAGTGGATTTAACAGTGAATAAGAGATTTCTTGGTACTGTCTGGAGAAGCGTTAATCATATTTTGCTAAAGAGTATCACACGCACCATTGGCCAGCTTCCACACAGAACTTATGGTAGAACTCAAGAGTGCAGAAAACATACGCTAGACATCTTATGTTGCATGTGAGTTGCAGTGCTAACTGTTTAAAAGACCTGGAAATGACATTACTACCCAGTGATATTTTCACACTCTCCAGTAGCTTTATCTTTCCTTAATTTAGGTTAGTTACTTGGCCAAGATTTTCACCTGAGGAGTATTGTTTTCTCCACAGGGTATTTCTTTCCAAGGGTATTTGTGAAAATCTGCATTCTTCATCAGTAACTGCTGTTACAGTTTTTTACCAACAAAGCATGCAATGAAGTCTAGAACATTGTCCACATAGAAACTTTATTATTTCATAGATGTGCAGAGTGTTGCTGCTTCTATAAGTGCCAATTATTTTTCAGTGTCTATATTTTCTTGACTGGTGGAAGATTTTCACTAATGCAGATTAAAACAAATAAAACAAAACCTCCATTAAAAATTTTCAAGTTAGTGAGAACTTTACTAACTGTTTCCTTGTTTACAAAAAAGCTGTATCAAAACACTACAGTAATACAGACTTGCTTGTTTCTCTAGATTAATAGGAAGAAGGTTGCCAAGAGTAAGAGTTACTAAAATAATTTTTTAAATCATGGTGAAACAAATAAGAATTTTTCTGAGTGTGAAATTCCTGTTCACCAAAGATTTTTCAAGTCTGGCAGAAGCTGTCACTTTGATTGCACTAAAACATTTCTAACTTGCCAGAACATACTGTTTGTCTTCGAGAAGTGGTGACAGCCACAGAGACAATGACAATAAAACAAGAAAGACCTTTGAAGGAACACATCTAAGGATGATGTAAAAGATAAAACTAGACATCAGCAGTCACCTTCTCATAGTAACATTCTTCCTTGATAAAAATACAGAGAAATTCATGCCTTATCAATACAAGGGATATAGAAGAGAGATTGCACTTCACTAAAAGATTTGGAAAAGCACCCGATAAATATTAACCAGAGTAATTATGATGAAGAAGTAACTGATTAACGGGAAATAATAAGAGTTTATGGAGAACCTGTTTGGCAAGTGGAAAGTTATTTTTCAGCTATTGGCTTTGTTGTAATTAATTATATGATCACAAAATTAAGAGCTTCTTTATTATATTTGTTACAAATCTAGGAGACATCGTCAGTATGACAAGTAATGCATCATTGTACATATTGACAAATAGAGTAAAGGAAGTGAAATTGGACTCATTCATGGTTTAGCTATAAAGGGGTATGACTTGGGAGGAAAAGAAAACAGAATAGTAAGTTCATGTTTTCATCGTGCAGAATCTGGATGATAAGGTGATGTTACCAGGAAAACTTAAAGTACACTCTTTTGATTTAGCAGGAAATCTACTTCTGTACAAAATGAGATAACACATAGAATGGAAAAGATGAAAATAAATGCACACAAGTACAGAGAAAGATGACTAAATTAGACAGCTTGACTAATGGCCCAAAGAATATTAGAAGAGTAAGGGATGAGAGACAGTCTTGTTTCTTTAATTAATGGGTTTAAAAACAAATTAAAGGGACTGAAATACACTGTTTGTAACCAGACCAATAGAATCAAGACAACCATGGATACATTCAAACTGAAAATTAGAAAATGGTTTCCAGCTGTCAACAGACATCATTAAACAGCTTTTCAAAAGAAACAGGAGGAACTCAGGCTTAGCTGATTTAAACCTTACTCTTGCTATGTTTCTGAGACATTTTAGACTAGTCAGCAAAGAGCAAACATTAAAAAACAATCAGGACTACCCTTCTAGTCCTATGTAAAAGTATTTCTTCAGCCTTAGGAAAGGTGGGAGACAAAAATTGTAAAAAGAATAACAGCTGCTATGAGGTCATATATTCCCTGATCTTTCTAAAGAAACCCTGGAGAGGGCATGACAAAATTCCTCTTATTGTTTGTAGACAAGGAACATGGATGCTCACAATCTTTTTACACAGTAACATTGGCTTTTATAGATAAGACAATATTAAATTTTATCAGGTAATGGGGAAAAAAAAAAGAGGAAAAGAGAAAGGTCATATTTCTGAGTCCTATGCACACCAACTAGCAATCTGTCAGTCATGTATTTGAATATGCACAATTGCATACCAAACACCTATAAACTACCTTGTAGCACAGTTGAAATTTCAACAAAACAAAAAAAAACCCCACCCAAACACTTGTAGCAATTTCTTAAAAAAACTAGAAGAGGTAGCATTGTATCCTTTATCTAAATCATATTTAAAGAACAGATCCACAATTCTAAAAATTCACAAAATCCAATATTAATGAAGAGTAAATTAACTAAATGCAGTTTATGTGGAAGTAGCTTTCTTGTATTAATACCAGAAATGTTAACTAAAATTGAAGTGGTTTGCTGGTTTGCTTATTTGCTAAATACATTAAAGCAAAACAAGACAAAGCAAAATTTAAATAATTATCATACTGAAAAAAAAAATAAAAGGATGGAAGATCTGACTTGCCTTAAAGTTTAGAACAATAGCATATGGGACCCCTCAGTTTAAGAAGGATAGGAAACTGCTGGAAAGAGTCCAGTGCAGAACCACAGAGATGATGAAGGGGCTGGAACATCTTCCTTATGAAGAAAAACTGAGGGATCTGGGTCTCTAGCTTGGAGAAGAGGAGACTAAGGGGTGACCTCATCTATGCTTTTAAGTATGTGAAGGGTAGGTGTCAGGAGGATGGGGTCAGGCTCTTCTCGGTGAAGCCCAGTGACAGGACAAGGGGCAATGGCTGTAAGCTGAAGCACAGGAAATTCCGTGTGAATACACATAGAAATTTTTTCCCAGTTCAGGTGCCAGAGCACGGGAACAGACTGCCCAGAGAGGTTATGGAGTCTCCTTCTATGGAGGTATTCAAAACCCATCTGGACGTGCTTCTGTGTGACCTGGTCTAGGGAATCCTGCTGTGGCAGGGGGGTTGGACTTGATGATCTTTCAAGGTCCCTTCCAACGCCTAAAATTCTGTGATTCTGTGATATGCTTCACTTTTCCTTTGAAATACAAGTACTATATATGCCAGGACACAGTGAGTACTTATAGTTCATCAAGACCATTCTTTTCTTGTTTTTGTTTCCAAAATTGAGGCATGCATAGCAATTGCACAATACCCCAATGAATAAGCTTCAAATATTCTGAGTGGGGTGTTTGGCTAAACTTGAAACATTCTGAAGGGAACCTGACTTTACCATTGCTAATTCTCCATTTACCAGAATGATTGACTGAACTGCTGGTTACAACTTTGTACATTGATGTGAAATGGGGTTTAACTAAGAAACACACTTACATAATAGTGTAAAAGATAATTAGATCTATTGAATATTAAAAATCATAAGAATATTAAGTTCATTATTCAAAAGTCAATAAATTACAATGTTGTAATTAAATTGGCTTAAAATTTAGGGGTTTTCCCAGAAGAAAATCATGGGATCACATTTCTTTGGAGGATGGTTTGAGGAGGAATTTTAGTTCATGTAATTATTTTTATACTTTGATGTAATTATCTATGGCTGCATCAGTGGCAAGGCTTTCTTACAGAAATCTAGGTGACTGCAAGCAAAGTCTCAGCATGTTTAACAATCTGCACAGGATGGAATTTACTTGGAAGCAACCTACATTAAGGGAATGTGAAGACTGAAAAATGAAAATGCCTCTGAGCTGCCTTAAATAATCATCTCAGGTTTATTCTGTACAGCAAAGAACTGAATTATATTCTTGCACATATTTCCAGAACGCTAGTGTCTTGGTTAATGCAAAAAAAGGAAAATTTTTCAGAAATGGAAAAGGATTTCACAATGAAGTCATCTTTTCTTTATGCCGTTGTCCAATAACCTTATCAATAGATTTCAAAATAGTTTATAGGCTATTTTGTTCACTTCAAATTAAAGTATGAAAAAAAGAAAGTTTCACGCCTAATGTCACATGCAGTCAGAATTAACCAGTAAACCTGGTGCCGGATTACTCTTTTTATATTGTAGTGACATGCCACATTTATTCTAATTAATTATTTATTTTAAGGAAAGGGTTTAAAACTGTACCCTGTAATTCTTGTGGCCATTGAAGGCTACCTCACAGGACCAAGTCTTATCCCTGGTGACTACCAGGTATGATGCATGCTGACAATTCACTCAATAAGATAGTGACTCATATTCCACACTTTTGATTTTCATAGTATGATTTTTGCAGTTAAATTGAAGGAGATGAGAATTTAGCTTTAACAGGAAACTCTAACAGTTTTTAATTTGCAAACTTGCAGTTCTTTCAGTACTGAAGTTCTACTTTCTTTCTATCATGAACTCTCTCTTTTAAAACACATCTAACACTCCATGTGATGAAGAAAAATGCAGACTTTTCAGAAATGTCAAGGGCAATAAATAAATAAAAAAGTCATTACTCTTTACTGGATACTAGCCTATACTTGCTGGTAGATCAATTCCCTTTAAATAATCCATTCACCTTTTATTATTTCACCTCTAGCACAACTGGAATTATTTCTATTAAAAACTTCCAGATGTGGGATAAGCAAATTAAATGGTTTCCCCACAACACCTGGTCTTTACAGGTCTTTACAAGAGGCTGACCCCTGATTTTCATGCATGCCCTAATCACTTCCTGTCATGTACATGGCCCTCTCTCTCATTTCAGTACCTTGTTTATAACACTGATATATTGTGTTCTTTCCTTTAAAATAACACAGCGAATTCAACTTTTACCATGAAAAAAACCCAACATTCCTGGCAATGCCTGATGTCTTTGCAAGGTGAACAACAACAAGTGTCACAGAATCACAGAATCACAGAATGTTAGGAGTTGGAAGGGACCTCGAAAGATCATCCAGTCCAACCCCCCTGCCACAGCAGGATTCCCTAGACCAGGTCACACAGAACTGACTCCCACAGCATCCTTGCATCTAAACTGAGGAAGTGTGGTCTGGCTGATTGGGTAGTGAGGTAGATTGTGAACTGGTTGAAGGACAGAAGCCAGAGAGTTGTGGTCAATGGGATGGAGTCTGGTTGGAGGCCCGTGTCTAGTGGAGTCCCTCAGGGGTCAGTACTGGGAGCAGTACTTTTCAGTATATTCATTAACGACCTGGGTGAGGGAACAGAGTGTGCTCTCAGCAAGTTTGCTGCTGACACTAAACTGGGTAGAGTGGCTGACACACCGGAGGGTTGTGCTGCCATCCAGTGAGACTTAGACAGGCTGGAGAGTTGGGCAGGGAGAAATTTAATGAAACTCAACAAGACCAAGTGCCGAGTTTTGCTCCTGGGAAAGACGAACCCCATCTGTGAGTATAGGTTGGGGGTTGACCTGTTGGAGAGCAGTGAAGGGGAAAGAGACCTGGGGGTCCTAGTAGATGGAAGGATGACCATGAGCCAGCAGTGTGCTCTTGTGGCCAGGAGGGCCAATGGGATTCTGGGGTGGATTAGAAGGGGTGTGGTTAGTAGGTCAAGAGAGGTTCTTCTCCCCCTTTACTCAACCCTGGTGAGGCTACATCTGCAATATTGTGTCCAGTTCTGGGTCCCTCAGTTGAAGAAGGACAGGGAACTGCTTGAAAGAGTCCACCACAGAGCCACCAAGATGATGAAGGGGGTAGAACATCTTCCTTCTGAGGAAAGGCTGGGGGAGCTGGGTCTCTTTAGCTTGGAGAAGAGGAAACTAAGGGGTGACCTCATTATATGCTTTTAAATATGTGAAGGGTGAGTGTCAGGAAGGTGGGGTCAACATTTGATAGACATGGCTAACAAAATAAACATAGATGGCAACTGGTGATATTTCTGCTATCTTAAAATTGTTATAGACTTATCTATCGCATTTCATACAGCTGCCCCACATTCTTCCCCTAAAGAACAGCCAAATGCCACACAGGGAGCCACAGTATCTAAAATGTTTGCAAGACAGGTTATAAGCATATTACCAAGGGCAAAATCTTTAGAAAGCATTCCGTGAAGACTCTTCTTTCTGTTTCCAATTCTAAGCTTTCAGTCATGTACTTTCCTCCTAGATGTTCTGTTCCTCCACCACAGTGAAAAGGCAGTTAATAGATTTTCTACTACATTTGAATTTCTCTGTCTCCTATCCTGCTATGAATATGTTTTTTTAGATTTTCTCCCACATGTCATACTGGATAGAGCAATCTGTTATCTGCAGATTGTTCATAATTTCTTAATTGTTGTACATTAAAAGGGGGAAGAAAATCCAGAACATTTTTATTTCATTCACTTTTGCTGATGGTCAGTACTATTCAATCCTTCACTTGCACATTAAAAATCCTCCAGTTTTCTATTACTTCTACTCATAAGTCACTAAAACATTTTATATTTGGGCTTATTAATGGAATAAAAATGGAAGTTTAATTTTTTGAGGAAGTCTTCCTAAATAATACAAGATTTTCTCATTGTCAAGGGTTAGTTCTTCTATGTCCTGGTGCCCCTATCCTGCAACATTCATAAAGATAGAAAGTTTTTTCCTGGGTTTAGGGGGTTATGTTTGATGCACAGGTAAATAATTTGTTTTCCTTTATTTTTAGACCACAACACATAACAGTTTAGAGAAATCTGTATTAACTAGGAGCAATACTAAAGAGAAACCCACAGTCACAGCACTGTCTGTAACAGTTTAGCTGAAGTTGACATCTATGTTCCAAAACACTCACAAGAAACTTCTCCCTATGAAGTAATATATTACTTAACTTGTGCATTTCTTCATGAGAACAGCTGTAAATACTGTTGGCCATAAAAGAATATTTGAATTGTCACTATAAGTGAACAATTAGAGGGAAGTTACTGTATATGCTCTATGCATGAAATTAAAGCAGGTAACTTTTCATATTCTATTCAGAGTCTTGCTCTATTTTGAATATTTTTCAATAATAAAATAATAAAAGAGGAGCAGTGCATCAAAATTTACCCTGGTTTGTTTTTTTATTTACAAACTGTTCATTGGGACAAACACAACTATTTTTTTGAAGGCAATAATATAAGTTAACTTGCCAAGACTACTATTCTAAAATGGGTTCACATGGTTTTTTCTTGAGCATATCTTGTGCATAATTGCAAAAGAAGGAGGCAGGTCAAAGTTTTAATTGTCAGTAAGGGTAAGGAAAATATTCTGGAGTGAAAACTAACTTATCAGAGTTTTTAAAACAAAAAAAATGTGTTTAAAAAACTTCGTCTTTTCAGTCCCTTGGAGCAATAAAAAGTTTATGCAACAATCAGATTGAAACAAAATCAAATGATAATGTTCAAGGTCACTGAATCATCGTTTACTGTTCTGGTTAAACATACTCATTTGAAGGCTTAAATCTGATTCCTACAAAACTTACAGTTATACTAAACGCAAAACCATAACTAATATGCAGATGAAAAATTTACAAATAAATTTTTAAAAGCCTAAACTAAGATGAGATTTCTCATCACTGTGTCACAATTCCTCATAAAAAAATGCATTCATCTTTATAATACCTCTGCAGGGTTATGGAAAATGTCCTCCATCATATGAAAGAATATTCCAAACCCCCAAGTGGTAAAGAGATGCCTAGAATATAATTTATTGGGACAGCACTCATTTTGTAGTCCTTTCTTCATTTAAAGCACAGGTACTGCACGTAACATTTTGTCTGTAGCCGCTTTAGTCCTCCAGTCTTTTTTTCAGACTTTTGTTCAGATTTTTATAAGGAATTATCTTTTTTCCCCATTTACAAGCCCACAACACAGATTACTCTACTGAAAGAACTGATCTCATTATAAAACCAGCTCAGCTGGCATGTGATAATCTAGTTCATGATAAGTAGAAGGGTGAATAAAAAATGTAATTGTCAGAATAATAAATTCCAATGAGCATCATTTCCACAATCAAATAACAAACCAGAACCTGTATTACCAACAGGAGGAGCTCTGATAAATTTAGACCTTTCTCCTAAGCTGAAGATGTCTTTAAATCTTAAGATTCTTGAAAAAATATAAATTGTTACAATTAAAAGAATTTAAGTATATGGAATTTTGCTAACTTTCTTCTTCATATGTATTTAGCTCTCAGAAACAAAATATATGGTTACCTTAGGAAAATAATTTTTATTTCAAGTGATAGCATTTTGGGAAAGATATTTGCAAAGGAGTAAAATCTCTTTCTTTTAAAGGTAATTTACAGAAAATCTTAAGGAAACATTGAAACAGAGCAAGGCCCAAAGTTAACTTAGAAGGCCAGCTCTGAGCTAAGAAACAAAGAACCAGGATTCAAGGACCAGTGGAAAAATAACATCTGTACAGGGAATGCTGGCACAAGGAACAAACAGTAAAACCATAGAAAGGTAGAGATCATTAACAATGGTAACATAAATCTTACATAGAGACAAGAAAGGAACAGGGACAAAGAAAACTATTACCCAACCTAAATTACAGCTAGCTGAACCAAGATGGGTTTAAAAGTTCACTGAGGAAGAAGAGCAGAAACACGACCACCAAGGATGAAGTAACAGGATGTACCACCAGAAATCTCCCCAAAATAAAGACTCCACCCCTGACTCCGCCCTGACTCCGCCTGCTATGAATATTATAATTAGATGTTGCAATAATATGAATATACATGTAAAGATGTTGTAATCTCTTATACAAATTGTATAAATAGTCTGATTTTTGTTGATTACTTTGGAACCCTTTGTCCAGCATGAGCTGGGGGTTCCCCAACGTTGCTTAAAATAAATACCTCGCTGCTTAAAGACTAAAACTTTGTCTCTGAGCAGTTCCATAGAGCCTTTTGGGGCAAAATTCTCGGCATCAATATCCCTAGCTGTTTCTTACTTTTTATGTTACTAGTCATACTTACTGAGATTTTACAAATCCAATCTTCTAACACCTATAACCATTCACTTCAGTCTGTCACAAACAATTTTGTGCAGACATAAATGTGACTCTTAGTTGTGAAGGGCACGGTCAAATCTCCCTAATATATTCTGGCAAGAATCTGTTTGAGGCACCAGAGAGCATTTTATCATGTCTATCACTGTGTCAAAATAATTAGGTATTAAACTAATTTTAGCAGCCTATGATAATCATACCCATATACAAGCGAATATATCAAAGAGATAAAAAAAGTCTTGTAAAATATATGCTCAGACCTTATGCCACCTCTGGTGTTTCTCCTGGTAAACATATGTCTTAAAGTGAGATATGATTTAGCCCTTTATCTCTTTAAATGTTTTCCCTCTTTCACATAAAATTTATAGCCTTGAGAAGAGGTTTCTAAGAAGATCCTAAGACATAATCCTCTCCGTACTGAGACAAAAACCCACCAAAATCAGGAGTTATTGTGAGACATGACAGTGTGAGGGAATTGCATGGCACCTTCCTTTCAGAAAAGATGTATATGGCTGTGTATCTGTCATGGTCCTTCATCTCCCCTTCTTCCCTTATATCCAACAGTACTTTACCAGCTCCATGATGGTATGTTAAAGAAGGCATGTGTTTTTCTTGTTTATGTAACAGTATGATAACTCTTAAAAGTGAGTTCAGGTCTGGAGAGTGCATTGCATACTATAATGAATTGAATGTGCACAAGGAGGAGACATCTCAAAAGTGCAGAGGAGATACATGGCAGAGAATGAGGGAATGGCCAGCAAGCAGCAAGCCTGCAGCACAGATGAAAGCCTAGAAATTAAATTGCAGCACATGGTAGACAAGACAGACAGGCCTTACAGGTGACTATGGGGAGGGACTTTCCTTGAAGACATATAGGGAATGCAGAGTTTGCAGCAGCTGGAAAGTCTTAGCTACAGAGAGTGCAAATTTGAAAGTACCTGTCCCGCAAGTACATAGTGATAAAGGAAGCTTTATTTCCAAATAATTTATTTTTTATGTGCTTCTATCTAGTCATTTTGAGTTTCATTTCTAAAAATGAGAAAGTTTTCTGCCTGTGTTTCTGTTCAACAACATTTGTACTTCTAGCCTTGTAAGGGTAATATACAAAACTGTCTAGACATACTAAAGTCAAGTTTTGACCAGCCCAGTGTCCTATCCCATAAAAATTTTCTTGCAAGATTGGTGATGACTGGTTGCAATTACTTGCTTTTCTAGAAAATATATTCTCTCTTGGAAAACATCCTTCCATTCTTGGGACCTGCCCGTCTCAACCCATCAACTTCTAGCCCTTTGGGTTTATAAAAGAACAGACTGTGGATCAGACCAGAGCAAGAAAGAAAATGAATCCCTAACATGTTTCCAGGGATTTCACAAGCCAGTGGTATTTTTTGTTTGTTAGTTTTTTGAAAGTCAGTTTCAACATTTTGTATTAAATAACTCTAGTAATAAAGGAAGAAAACAAAAGAAAAACAAGAAACAGTTTTGTTATAGAAAATAGAATTGCCATCTTTCTCAGATGTTGCAAGATATTGAAACCTATATTGCCTTCCATAAATCTTACTTTCACTTCAATAGTTAAATATTCATACTTTTTGGAAATGGGGGGCAGGAGAAGAAACATAGAGGTAACATATGGATGCTGTTCCCTTTAGTCCAACAATGGGTGGTAGCAGAGTAGCTCTCTTCCTATAGTGAGTTACCAGCAGGAACTAGTGGCTTTCTAAATGGAAATGCTGAACAAGAATTCATAGCTTTTTTTCCAGATTGTAGAGAAAACAAGCTATAAAGTTTTTAAAAGAAAATAAAAATGAAGGAAAGCACTGCTAAACATAGTGTTTGCAGCTGTCAATCCATTCAGAATATAGGCTTTTGATGTTTGTAGTAAAAGCTTACTAATAATACCTGAAATTCTTTTGGCATTGCTTAAGGTCCAAATGGACTTCATTTGGTATGTTCCACAAAGCTGTTGCCTGTGGAGATCTGCTGGATCTGCTGTGCCATGTTCTGGCCTTTCTTACCATTGCTTCTTATATAGTAGAAAAGAAAACATCTTTCTCATCTAGTGTTTTTAAGTTGTGGGTTTTTTTTTTTTATTTCAACTACATTCATGCAATAGACATACTGATGGAGGGTTTTTTTCTGATCTCTTCTGGAAAATGTGGAGAGTGCAGTGGAAGGAACAGATGTTAGCTTGTACAGTGCCTATTAAAACTTTTCAATATGTCAACAATTAATTTCATGCACTTTTACCGTTGTAGCACCATAAGATCTAAATGGAATGCATGTCCAAGCAGAAACTGTATCATTAACTTGTACATGTGAAAACATTTATTGTTATTTAAGATCTAGGAATTCCTGTTATCCTGGCTGAAGGAAGAAATAATGTTCTTACCAAGAGGGAGCAGAGGTTTTGTGAGGAACTAACAATTCTAACTCAGAATTCTTATATAATGAGTCTGTTCTGCTGCTCAGTTAGTATGAAATAAATTAATTACAAGCTATCATAAACAGGTATGGAAATCACTCTTATGAGAGAGAATCAGGGCTGACCAGCTCTGTTCATCAGTCTAAGTTCACTACATAGTAGCCACAGAGATATAACTGATACAACCGGCCATCACAGTTGAGCAGATAGCTGAATCAATGTAATGTATATTGAGGAGTATAATTCTCCAGGATACAAAAGTCACAGAGCTCCTCCAGCGTAACAGCCAGGTGGAGTCCCTTTGTCCCAACAGCTTAATATGTAGCACAGTAAGTCAGAGTTCTCACAGAATAATGTTGCAGAAACACTAAATGGTTTTGAACTGAAAAAATAAAGCACCTGCAGGTCCCACTATGTTGCATGGGTGGCCCTGATACTGCAAATCTTGGTTGTTATATAAAGTTAGATATTTATTACAGATAATATTAATTAAACACCTGGTGTCAACATACAAATATTTTGAGAGAAGTGGTGGAGCGAATCATCACTTTTCAAATGAAGTTTAAAAGTAATTTCTTGAAATGAGTGTATACTTGAGAGATATACTCTGCATATACTGAGGCTTCTTATTTCAGCCTGTATTCTCCACATAAAAAAACCCCAAATTAAATACATCTATAGTCTACTGGTTATGATGCATTTTCCTTACAGGCAGCATTAATGAAGTCTGTCTTCTTTGGAAGCTGACCATAACTTAGGCTGTTTGCTTCCCCAGAGTTACGATTTTGGATTGTCAACTCCCAGAGAAAATTGACAGTATGAGGCCCTTTGCTATTGTAAAACACAACTTTTTCAAGACTGTTCACACTGCATTCCTTGTGAATTTAGCACTGTGTAACTCTCTCTTAAAGGCTCAAAATGGATGGAAAGTAAATAAGTGGTTGGCAGCTACATAGGTTTGCAGTTTGTGGTCAACAGAGCATTCACGTCTGTATCTAATTGTAGAATGCAATAGCAACATTCTCATTTTTGTCAGTAAGTCATTAGCACAGACTAGCACACATGCTTCACTCTTATTTAAATTAAATATCAAGCTACATAATCAAATATAAATGTACTATTTTTCTCCTAATATATTATTGCTGCAGGTATCACTGCTGTGGTAGAAAATGAGGGAAATATTAAAACAGGTTTTTCTCTTGTAATATAATTAATAGAAGGTGCAAGCACACAAGTTTGAATGTTTCAATCGATTTCTTGCTTCGTCACTTAAGCCAGAGGCACTTGACTCAATAGAAATTTTGTTTGGTTTTGTTGGATGTTGTTTTATTTTCCTAACTGTTTCAAGACATGGTTGAAAACAATGTTATTATTTACAACTAAGAAATGTGAAATTTAGAAAGCAAATAGGTAATCAATATCCTATTAGTAGGATTTGTAGACATGGGAAATTAATTTTGTGGCTATACACCAGAGCAAGAATATCAAAGACATTCAAAATTATCTAATCTATAAATAAGTCATTCATACCAGATTTTTCTGTAATTTAATTCTGTGAAACTACCTTCCTGAAAACAAAGTAGAGATGCAGAATCACATCCCTTAATTTACTGTCCAGTCTTCTTTTGATGCAGCTGTCCTGGTTTGGGTTAGAATGTCCTGTTTTGAGTTAGAACAGAATTAATTCTGTTCAGTGATTTTATTTTCTAAAAGATATTCTATCCCATATACATCATATTCAGTATCAGTGCCCTGACCCAAATGCAGGACCTTGCATTTCGCTTTGTCGAACCTCATGAGGGTCACATAGGTCCACTTCTCAAGCTTGTCCACGTCCCTCTGGGTACCACCCTGTCCTTCAGGCATGTCAGCTGCACCACTCATCTTGTTTTCATCTGCAAACTTACTCCGGGCACACTCAATCCACTGTCAATGTCATTGATGAAAATATAGAACAGTCATTGATTAAGATATTGAACAGGAACATGCAGCTTAATTTCCAAATGCTTATGGATGTTTCCAGAAGTCACATCACATCTTAGAGAAGCCAGTCCCTAGTAGTACACATGCTTTCCTGTTTGTAATTGCAATGTGTCCTTAGACAAAGGCACCGATTGCTTATATTTAGAAGTAATGCTAGAGAAATCTGTAAGTATATACCTGTGTTTAGATATTTCTTGCCAATTCTGTGTAAAGATATTTAACCCTACTGCTCTATCCCTTCCCTGTCTGCTCTTTGTTTACTTTGACACCCTGTCTTCCCCTTCTGTTCTCATCCTGGTTTGGTTTTATTTTTTATTGAGTGTGGTGATATGGGTTTTTTTCTAGTCTGTCCTTTTTAATTTCTTATCTGCTTCTTCAAAGGCAGCCGGTACACTTACACCTCCTCGAACTTTCTTCAGTGCAACAGAGCTGATGTAGGAAGAGGGCTGAAGCTGCTGGCACTCCTCCAAATGCTCCTGGCAAAAGCTACACAGGTCATTAGAGATTCACAGGCAGTAGTTTGACAACTGGTAAGCCATTAGTACAGTCCATGCTATCTGTTGTCTAGGGAAAATAACTCCAAAAATCAATTTAAGTATTTTTTTCAAAAGGCAAGTATCCAACTAGGTGTATGCTAATTAAATCTAATATACAGCCTGCTACTTCACATGAATAAGTTGTTCTCAAAATTGTAGCTGATAACTAGCTTTATAGTGTTCTAAGAAAGTGTTAGTTTTCCTACTTACGTATTGAGTGTAGGTGCCCAGGGGCTGGCGGCTGGGCTGGCCCTTGTGAGGAACAGTGGAGGCTGCCCTGTGCCAGACACAGCTGGTTCTAGCTGCTCCAACACAGGGCGCAGCTAAGCTCCTCAGTCACTTGCAGGAAAGCCTTGGGGAAAGCCTGGGTAAGAAAGGGACAAACACTGCCTGGCAGCCAGGGCTGAGGGGAACAGTGTGGGAAACAGCCCTGTGAACACCAAGTGGAGAGCTGAAGGAGGGGAGGAGGTGCTCCAGCTGACCCAGCAGACATGTCCCTGTTGCCCCAGGAGAGACCCTGCTGGGGCAGGTGTTTCCCTGCAGCCCATGGGAAGCACTTCCATCCTGTACTTATACTTTTATACTTGGAGATCTTACCACCTCCTAGCACATCCATTGCACAAAGGCCACATGCCATGGTCTTAGTTTGTCTAAGTGGAGTGACAGCTTTCCTTCCCCATCCTACTTCAAACAGGACATAACTAACGTGAAATTCTGTAATGTAAATCTAAACGAACATTTTGCACAAAATATGCAGATATTACTGTGTAACAGGTTTTACGAGTAATATTTCTACCCTGTTTAATCCCTATTTCATATTTAAATTCCCCATTCGTTACCATCCATGATGATAAAGGGAATTATTGTTTCCTGATTAGTTTTGAGCAGTGAAGATGTGCACTTCATTTTGGGGTAAAATTGGATAATTCATTAGTCACACTGTTGGAAGTTCTAAGTCAATTATACCCCTTAAGCTATTTTCCCCAGAGAAATTTCTATCCTCATAATTTGTAATGCATGAAGCCAAAATAATTAATATTCTCTATAGCAATATATAGCATATTGAGTTTATTTGTTTCTTTATTTGTTTTGTTTGTAAGGCATTGCTAACAAGTAGTTGTCATTATTTGTATTCTTAGGATGATAAACACTTATTCTAAAAATCTTTTTTTTTCACTTATATTAATAAATTAAATGTGGAGGCAAACATTCAACCTGATTATAAGTTCACTAACTTTGTGTCTCTCCTCCGGGCTCCTTGCAACAGGGAACTGTACATAACAGAAGTGAACATGAATTCATGGACAGCTAAAGACCATCATGAAAGAGAAATTGGCTGAGATATGTCAGATTAAAATGTTCTTTATGGCTCAGGATGTCTCTGAGCCACAGATATTGGAAGCTGGCAAACCATTTTCAAGAAAAGTCACTACATTTACCCTGTTGTAATATTCTTTTTTAAGGATCTGCTGATGGCAACTGCTGTTGATTACATAGACCATTTGCCTGAAACAATGTCACAGTTCTTTTACTTTTGCAAGCCTAACAAAGTAGGGTTGTGCTTCCATTGATAACAGAGCTTACAACTAAAGAATTACATTAAGAGCTTATGGCAAAGGTAGTAAACTTTTGGCAGATGTAGCTGGAGTATGACTCAGGAGTATTGTCAGTGACAAAATACCACCAGAGATTAACTCTCACTGTTCCTGCTCTGTGCTAAATAGCCTGGATAACAACAGTAAGTAAGTGAACTATCCAAAACTGTCTAGGAGGGTATTTTCCCTAAACTTAGTGACACTAAGGAGGAAGAAAACAATACAAATTAAATTAAACATTAACCAGAGGAACATGAAAAACCTTTTGAAACAAAGAAAGACTCAACTTGAGAATTTTAAAAGGAGCATACAAAGTTGCAGTGGCAGAGACGGAGAGTATAACAGAGTAGCAATAAAAATCTGTTCTGACATTGTCAGAAGTCACTCTGCTGGCATCTGTCCACATGAGATGGGGTTGCTCCCTGTCAGAGGCATGAACATTCTAGAGTGCAACAGAGAGGGAACTACACTGTAGGAGGTGGCGTGGAGAGCTTTTAACAAACACATCCTCTGAGAGGGAGTAGGCAAGCCTGTAATTGTGTGTGCATTCACAGAACTCTTAAGGATTAGTTACAGAGCGTTGTTTAGAAATTCATATATATATGGAGGCATTTTGTGCCTAGATCAGTGGTTTATCTGTTGCAATTGTGGTACTGATCCTCAATGTATAGTTCACTAATTACCAATTAATTACATGGCAATAAACCCCTTCAGCCCTTCTTAAATTTAAACTGTGAATTGAACAATTTTCCCCTGTGAAATCACCAGCTCCAGGTGCTGCATTCCTCAACAATAAACTGTATGAGATCATAAAAGGTGATAATATAATGATATCATGACATGAAATCTGTTCAACTTTTTATAAAAGCAAGTTAGAAGCACTTGGGATCCTATATTCAAAACAATGAAAAGTGTGAATGGGTGATCTGTCTTTTTCACTTGTGCAGGGGGCAACTCCTTATAGATTTTAAGGAAATACTCATTGCAGAAACACCAGTGTTCTCAGTGTAGAGCATAGACATAAATGTCCCTCCCAGTCCAGATGGCTGTATCAGAAGGAGTATCCATTGCATTTAAAGAGATAATGCAGTGAACATTACTGGCAATATTATTCCTCTGCTTCAAGCATTTATATACTTCACATCAATCACAGGATTCATCTTGTGGAAGACATAGACTGTAGTCTTAACTGCAGCAAATGTGTTTTTGTTAGCCTAAGAAAAGCCTTAGAAATAAGCAATTCTTTAAAACTCATTTTCAGAATTCAGACAAGACAGTACCAATTTAATTTCCTATATACAGATAGGTACAAATTTACTAATGAGGAGGCATCAGAAGGATCGAAAAGCTTATATGTTCACTTACTAAAAACCAATACAGCATATAGCACATTACACAAGACGGAGAGACTACATCATCATCTTCATGACTACGTCCACTATGCTACACACCATAACAAAAAGAGTGGAAACAAATCTTTTTTTAGGGAGCCTTTACAATGATACCTTTTACTTAAGGTACTGTATGGAGTAGCAGACATCATAAATTACCTGAGTAAGTCTACATAGTGTCCTGAATAGTTCTAATGTGAAGGGACCACAACAGCTAAAGCTAGTATTGCCAAGACTGTGATTCTGTCCTTCTAAACAGTTGCAGATTGAATTTAAATGTTTAGATTATCTCTCTGGATTTTATCAATTAAATAAACTATGTTTCAAACAATATTTCATGCAATCAACACTTAGAATTTAAAAGTCTCCCACAGGATTTCACTCTAACTTAAAAGAAATTCATTGTAACACAAGCCTTAAAAGAATCCCAAATGTTTATTGTACAATGTGGGAATTAAACGAAGAACCAGAAATTCTTATCCCTAATAAAAAACAAGTGAAGAAGCCAGAAGAATGACCAAACACTGAAGACTCTTTTCTCTGTTGGACACATTTTTATTGTAGTAAATAATAATTTTCACTTGTAAATTCTTTACACAATTGCTAGTTTGATAACTTAAGTGGGACTCTTATTTATTTCATTCATACAATAATCAATAAGACCCATTCTTCAGCATATAGCAGTTTACATGGCAAATATTAATCAGTAGAATTCTACTGTGGTGAATGTGTCTTGTAAGTTAAATTATGATGTACGTTATTATGAGAGAGTCTCTGGGTGAATTTTACATTTCTGTAGCATAATTTAACTTTATTAACCATATATTAAATCATATAATGATAGAAAACACTTGTTAAAGAAAAAAATGTCTACTTGGCATCATAATTGCAATTTAGATATTGTTTAGTTTATCTGTACTTCTTCTGTACTGCAGATGAGCTTCTGCATAAGGAAACAACACTTCTTTTTGGTGAAAGATCCTGTCAAATAATAGGTATTATTTAAATTTTAAGTAAGACAATTAGTTTGCTTTGTTAAAATGTTCTACTCCTTTTTAAGTCTTTGCCATTTAATTCACAATTTAAGGGGAAGTGATAAGTCTTTCAAGGCTTAGCTAACACTGACAGCTTAGCTCTGTTATTCTTTCTCTCTGGTTATATCTTACTCTGACAGTAACCGTACTAATTTCAGTAGAAGTACTGAGAACACTCTCAAGTAGTCACCATGAGTAACAGGAGCAGAATCACTAGTTGGAGAAGTGGCATTTGTAACA
Source organism: Galbula dea (assembly GCA_013399015.1). Taxonomy (NCBI): domain Eukaryota; kingdom Metazoa; phylum Chordata; class Aves; order Piciformes; family Galbulidae; genus Galbula; species Galbula dea. The sequence goes on from VWZX01000627.1 coordinate 157,523, forward strand.
TTGAACTTTCTGGTATCCAGAGCTTCTCATTTCTTCAATTACAGAGAATCACAGAATCACAGAATGTTAGGAGTTGGAAGTGACCTCGAAAGATCACCTAGTCCAACCCCCCTGCCAGAGCAGGATTCCCTAGACCAGGTCACACAGAAGCAAGTCCAGACAGATTATTCTAGGAGTGTGAAGCATTCAATGCTTTGCAAGAGACTGAATTTTCCTACAATAATTTTGGATGGAAGGCATCTCAGAAAGGTTTTAGTCCAACCTCCTACTAAAAAGAGATCAGGTTTGATCAAGTTACAGAGGACTTTAATCAATCATGCCTTGAAAATCTTCAGAGCAAGAGACAATGACCTGTTTCTGGTTGATACTTGACTACCCTAGTGGTAAAAGTTTCTCCTTACATTGAGTCAGACCTTAATGTATTAAAGTCTTTCATCCTCCCATGAAACACAGCTATGAAGTACTAGGCTTTGTCTTCCTGGGGGCCCTTTGTAGGCCCTGACATACTGCTGTCTGGTCCCCTTAAAGTCATCTCTTCTCCAGATGAAACAAGACCTAATCCCTCAGCCTCTCCTCAAAAAGCACATGCCAGTCTCTGACCACCCTAGAGGCCAAGGATGACTAGGGACCATTAATGTCAGGGACCATATCACAGACCTGTTAGTGTCTTTCACGTGTTTGAAGGCTCAAAATTGGATGTAGTATGCTAGATGTACTGGATATGAGGAGATTATGCCTCCTCACGATGCCCTTGTGAGTACCTCCTAGGGCACTGTTGGATATCTCTGCAGCCAGAGCACACTGCTCTCTCATGCTCAGTGTGTACCTAACAAGGTCCCCAGGTCCCTTCCCACAGCACTGCCTGCAGCTAGGCAGGGACTAGCCTGTATAGCTGCACACCATGCTTCCTGCCTGTGGCAGGACTTGGCCTTTGTCCCTGTTGATCTCTAAGGTTCCTCTTGGTTTACTTCTCCAGACTGTACACAACCCTAAGAATGGCAGCACAATTTCATTCCTCTACTAGATATAGTATTTAAGCAATCATTTAAACAGTTGCTCAAAAAAATAATATCTTTCCACATCTCTCATAAGTAGAATTCATTGCCATGAAAGCACAGTAAGGCAACAAATACACTGGGAGTGCAACTGAACATGAACCAGCTGAAGCAGCACAGGTTTTACTGTATTTGGAAGTCTTTTCAATCTCTGACATGAATCTTCTTAGGTTATAGTTATAATAAGCTGTAGCAGAAAGTGATGAGCAACATCAGCTCTCTTCAGGGTTTTACAGTAGCCTGCAGAAATGCTAGTTTCTTAGTGTAGACATCACATCAGCTGTTGTCTGGAGCATTTTCCAGTATATAGCACTTTTTCAAAGTGTTAAATATGTCTAATGCACTCACTTTGTGGAAGGTGCCCAGTGAATCTAACAGAACTTTATATAACTGTGAGTGATTAGTTTTTGTCATTGTGAAAAAAGGGGGTGCATAAGTTGCATCCTTGCTACATTAGAGAATGACTCATTTAGGATCTTTCACAACTTCTGGAAGGTATTTAAAGGAGTACTAAAAGGAGGGTCAGGAACAAGAGATAATTAAAAATTCTTTCTTCTAGCCACTGATAAAATATTTAGGAGTAATTTACTTGAGAAATATTTTAAGTAAAAAATTAAAATGCAGTATTAATATTTAGCTACTCAGATTGTACAAAGTATTTTTCTTATATACATTTTTATATATCAGCAATCACTTTCTTACCTGTCAGATTTCCTCTATATGTAAACAAGAAAACTATATTCTTGCCATTATTTTAAAATATGTAGGAATACTACAACATTCACTTTTGAAATGGAGTACCAATGACTGGCTTTCTCTATTGATACTTACTTGGCTTTAAAAAGTTTTTAAAACCACATCAATTATCTTGAAATTGTTTTGGTTTTACCAAATGCATTTACAGATGTTCATATATTTGCTGAAAGATGTGACGATTTTGTTTTATATTTCTGAGGAAATTTGTATATTCAACATGCTAGTCATAATTAGGAATGAAGAAAAACTACACAAACTGACTTAAAATGAATTCCATTTTCTTTTGGTCATCTTGTTAAAACATTAAACTACTTCTCAAGGTCAGGTGGTAAATTTAGCACTAACAAGTATGACAGATGTTTGTGGTCCAAAAAGCAAGGCCAAAATTAAAAAGCAGATGTCAAACTTTGGAAGCAAAGGAACTTGCTCACACATTGCAGCAGCAAATAGATTCTAGATGACCAGCTGGATGATGAACAGGATTCCCTAATGGTCCTGCCTTGAGGACTGTTCTTAACAGTTGAACCATTTTCTTTTATTGTTTTTGACAAGCATAACAGTCTGATAACAGGTGTGAGAATCTGCTTAGAAGAAGAGAAAAAGAGAAAGAAGATGCCACAAAAATCTGGCAGGCTGGAGAGAATAATTTTCTTCATCATTTTGCTCACTTTTCTGTAGGTACCAAATGTGAATCTAAAAATGAAACAATATCTTTTATGTAAAAATAATGCTTGTGTTGTGGTTTCAGACAAGGTGATCTATGACAAAATGTTGGCTGGATTTATGACCATCTGCTGTGCAGCAATGAGGCAGTTGCCAGCAGTAATACCATTTTAAGGAAAAAACCCCCAACTCCACAGAGGTTTGAGGTTTTTTGACCTTTCAACTTTCAATCACTTAGTGTCAACATAAATCTTTGAAAAAGCACAAGCTTAAAAAAATAAGAACAAAACAAACAATTAACTAAGAAAGATCTAGTAGTCTAAATCAGAAATTATGATAACATTTTATATTTTCAAGGATAGATCCAGATTGTTCTTTAGAAATACCTTTTGAGTTTTCAGTTACTTGATAAAATGCAAATTAAGCCTTCCAATGCCCAACTATGGCTCCTTTTCAAACAGGGCAAGTAGGCAGTTTGACAATATTAATCCTTGGACGTGTCAGGTCTAATTATTTTGTTTCCCTATCAGAAAGTACATATTTTCCTTAAATCTCTCATATATGCACACAAGCATATATACATACATAACTGAGTCCATTTGTTTCTCATTTTTAACATGGGTGTTATTTTAATTGGCTGCTGTATAACTTATATTTTTCTAATACTGTGTGATTCATGTATTCTGCAGCTAAAGCAAAGAAAAAAAGCAGTGACATTCTAGGTAAACATTTGTGTTCATAGTAAGTGGTAATTCGTATTTCGGTGATTTCACTAGCAAGTTGAGAAAGGGTAGGACCCTTGCAGGGAAGCACAGAATCACAGAATGTTAGGAGTTGGAAGGAACCTTGAAAGATCATCTGGTCCAACGCCCTTGCCAGAGCAGGATTCTCTAGACCAGGGCACACAGAAGCACATCCAGATGGGTTTTGAATATCTCCAGAGAAGGAGACTCCACAGCCTCTCTGGGCAGTCTGTGCCAGTGCTCTGGCACCTGAACTGGGAAAAAAAAATTTCTTGTATTCACACAGAATCTCCTATGCTTCAGCTTACAACCATTGCCCCTCGTCTTGTCACTGGGCTTCACTGAGAAGAGCCTGACCTCATCCTCCTGACATGCACCCTTCACATATTTAAAAGCATAGATGAGGTCACCCCTTAGTCTCCTCTTCTCGAAGCTAAAGAGACCCAGCTCCCTCAGCCTGTCCTCATAAGGAAGATGTTCCACCCCTTTAATCATCTTGGTGGCTAATCTGCAAAGTAAGCTAACACACATCGAGTTTGACAATGTTCTCAACATCATCATCATCCTCCCATTATTGGATGGGATCGTGAGATGAATTTGGTTTATTGCTATTGTCAGGGAATGTTTTCTCCAGTACTGCTATTAGCATATGTATCTTTACCAAGTATAATTCTGAATAATTCAACTTTCAAAAGGGTGCCAGTTTTTGGTTCTACAGAGATTTACAAGCACTGCAAATAACATTATAGGACTCCCTTTCCAGAGAATTCAACTGAGTCTTGGTGTACTTCCTAAAATCATAACCTGACTTCAGAAACCTACTCTCCTCCAGTGCAAAATTTTCTTCCTGCTCTGTGAATGGTGGTGTTAACAGTAGCAGCAGTAGTTGAAATACTATACAGGTTTTGCTGATGTAAAGACTTCTGGCTCACAGAGGTGATTCAAATAGATTTATGGAAAAGTACTTCTACTAGAATATGAAAAGGCTCTTGAGGTAGACTCACTGTGCAATGGGAAAAGTTTTAATATGCAAAAAAGTACCCAGCATCCGTATTAACTTTAATGACCTGTTTGAGCCTTCAAAACAATAAATGAACCAACCTGGATCAGATTTCAAAAGGTCGTCTAGTGTTCTGGTTGAATTTCTAATATGACAAAACATATGTAGGAAACTGTCAGGTTAACCTTAACCCCTCGAGTATAGATTTTCTTTTTAAAGAAAAACTAAAACTTGATATAAGCTGTAGTACATTTAACACAAAAATGTATCCAACCGCAGGCTCAAAAGTCTCAAAACCTGGATGAATAATAATATTTGTAACACCTTACAGTCTTGTGTAAGGACATGAATCAAAAAGTTCTTAAAAGACACTGCTTTATTAGTGCTGACAGTTTTAGATTAAAAAAAAAAGGTCAGGACATGGAAGATTATACACTACTAGTTAAAAAGTTTTGTTTCAACCTGCACTGTGTTTACTTAGGTACAACCTATGTACAGAGTGCATGAAATGTTTTCCCATGCAACTCACACAGGAAAACATATAATACATTGGAGATGTAGTGCCTCAGTAATGTAATGTCTGTTCCTGTTCTTCTGTGAGCTGTTTACAACTTAATGTATATTTTAGTAGCCTTTTAAAGAAATTAAAGTGAAGTATTACCAGAACTCTGTGAAAAGTGCATGTTTCTTTGAACTTTGTTGCAACTACCAAATTAAAATGTACTGCCTTTAAATTTTAAAAAATTACTGGAATAAACATTAGTGTATTAGAGAAATAACATGGTATCATATTTCAGATTTCATGTAATAGTTTTAAAATGACATATAGATTTACATGACTTCTGCAAGAATGTTAAAATTCTGAGTCTCTAATTAATTATTTTAAATGAGTATAATTTCAAAGCTGCCAATAGCTACCTGAGGTGAGGTGAGAGAATGGTTTCTCATAACACTGATAAGTTTTCTGACTGTGAAAAGTATTAATAAAATACAATTCATTTGGATTAATTTATCTGCCTTTATTTAGGGAATACTTTTAGAGTCACAGTCAGAAAAAAAATTGGTTTCATCTTGAGTAAACAATCTTACTTGTTAGAAAAAGAAAAAAAAAAAGTGGTAAGTATGGACTGTTCTATAGTAAAAAATAAAATGTTTTAATGTAAATAATAGTGTCCTCTCAGTAAAATTGCCAAAATCCTCCACCAAAAGCAAAAGTCTTTGTCTTATTTTTAGTAATGCAGCCTGTTCCATTATGGTCCATCTTGACTGTGATTATGAGGGAAATATACCACTTATTTAAAATTTTATTGAAAAATCATCCTTGTTTATTTACAGGTGCTGCAACAATAGAACAAGCAAAGATGTATAATTACAGAATAATTACAGAAAAAGGTTTATGGCTTTCCAGGAAAAATCAGACATCCCAGGCATTTAGCCAAATGAGAGCTGCAATTATCTATGCTTCTTCATATATAATAATAAATAGTAACTATAAATAGTAGTTTTGTATGACTCATCAAAGACAGAAAAGAATTATACCAACACCAGTCATCTCACTAAACTGAATAAACAAAACAGAGGAGAACAATACAGAACAACCTCATACAGATAAATTAAACAAAATATTAACAAAACAACTAAAACAATAGCATTTTGCAAATAGACATATTGAAAGTTGCCCAAATTTCAAGGTTTGTATTAATTTCATTTTTATTTAGTTATTTTGCCAATGAGAATATGTAGCTAGCCAGGATTTTCCAGAGTAATGTTTTACTCACTTAGGAGGAAAAAGACATGTTGGTTGTGAGTTACACCACAATTATTCTACTTTCCAAAATACCAAGTAGTTTCCAAAAATACTTGATTATGAGCCTGATTGCTTTCTACTTTAGTACTTCATGTTAAACATAGTAATTTTTTTGCACCAAGAAGTGTTGATTTATTGTGATCCCAGTAAGAAAAGCACTGAAAGTCTATGAAGTATCATTAAAAAAATCCAATTCTTAGTATTTATTATTAACATTATAAAGAATGAGAGGCTAGTAAAAGTAATTTTATGTTCCTTCAGATACTAGGAATCCTAAGTTGTGCAGCATCAAAGTAGCCTTCAGTGCTAGTACAGCACACTGATAAAGATCATACCCATGAAGAGTTACCCCGGTTTTGTTGTTCAAGGTATTGTAGGATTTTTCTTCACATGAAACAACTCTGTTCATCATCTCTACTGTCAAATGCATAAGCCTGAATACCAAGCTGCATGTGCAACACAGTACAAGGCCTATTCCTACTCAGGTTGACAGTTATGTAGGTCACCAGCAACTCTGATACGATGGTCTTCCAGTCAGGATCAGTCCAGTCATCAACACATCAGTATTTCTTTAATGAAGGACAGCTTCAGAATGCAGTCTGATATGTCCTCTGAACTTCTTCCTCACATCATTTCATGCCTCTATGCTGCTTTTATAAAACAATGATACAATATTTTCTTTCCACATATTATTCTGTATCTGTTCCCAATGAAGGATTAAGTTATTTCTGAAATTTTAGGTGTTAATTCAAGATGCAACATCTTAGTTTTGATTTGTTGCTGGTTTTAATGCAGACGGATGAATTCTAGAAAAATTCATTCTTTGTAGGCAATATTCCACACTGTCCTCACACACATAATGCAATCAGTAGTCAGGAAATAGTTCAATTATCTTCTTATGTTACTAACTTCATCACATTAACATATCTCTAATGTTCTACTGCATCATTTCATTAAACAAAAGAAATATTATAACAGGCATCAGGCAAATAGCATTTTCACCTTTTTAACCAGAAATTTCAAATTTGGAATTCTGATTTACTAACCAGAATTGCAATAAGACACATTAAGAATTCAGGCTTTTCCCAAGACCACAAATATATTTTGTTACTGTTTTGTTTTATTCTTGAGAAATGCTACCAAGATTTTTGTCAATAATCATCAGCAAGTGTGAAAAAATTTGCAAGTAGCAAACTTATCAATATCAAAATATTTTCTCCTCAAGAAAGATATTTGCTCAAGCAATTCATTGTACATTGAACCTTGATTTTTGGAATTTGCATTTAATGAAGACACAAAGGCTTTATGTCTGACTATTCCAGTCAGAAGTAGAGTTGAAAATACATTTTTTTATAACTTAACATTCATGTATGTATTTAAACATTGTGACCCAAAATATAGAACACACAATGTTCCTTGCCTTGATGGAGTGACTAGTAATGGGCATAAATAAAAAAACTCTATTATGCACACATCTTACACAAGTATCTTACACAATTCCTTCAAATCTGCTGTTTAAACCTTTACGTTATTCTTCACAATGTTTCTCTTGTGTCTTAAAGGAAATAGAACCAAATAACAGCTTACAACGAGCTATCTAAATAATCATAATTTCCTCTATAATTCATGTGTGCTGGGAATTACACAGTAGTATGGATAACCCATAAACATTAGTTTATTGCTTGAAGAGAATTTTTATGTCATGAAGATTAGACAGATGGTTTTGGATGTAATCACAATCATCAGTGATTACTCATGTAATCACTCATGTAGCAAATGAGCAGAAGAAAGTGAGTGATCTCTTGCAATTTCATATATTTCTTCTTCTGCAGATCACTATTAACAAGCAAAATTTTGCTGTTTGTAAGTGAATCTTTTCATTTTCAAGGGCAGAAATGTCCATCTTTTGACTGATTTTTTTTTCTACAAGATTTTATCATAGAATCAAAGAGTATGAATGACTGTTACTCAACGTTACACTCTGCACTGTAAATTTACTTCCTCAAAAGCTGCACTAAAAACACTGAACCACATTCTTATCTAGTTGATAAGGGAATCTAAGGCACAGGTTATGTTTTCCTCTTTCCTCACATTTGTGGTCAGTGACATTACAAGGAATAGATGGATCCAATCTACGAATGCATTGCTCAGAGGCTGGTGTCCCTACCAGTTTTGGGTTCTTCATCGATGGGTTGCCTTACACCACACCAGGCTAATGAGGCAAGGCCAAAATAACAAAATATGAGTCTTCAAAACAGATTCTGAAGTGACCAAACCAAGACCATTGCCTAATTAACTGCAATTTTAATATTAAACTTGACATCCCTCAGGATGCTAATGAGCCAAACAGTACATGCTAGACATATGTGATTGTTCAGCTCTCCACTCAAATCACACTAAACATAAATCAATGAATAGATGAGTTTTAAAAAAGCTTTGTCAATCTGCAATTTGTGATTTCAAAGTAGCATTATAATTTGCTATACTGCAAGCAGTGTGATTACTTAGTTTCTACCCATATCTAATAGCTTGAGACAATTTAGTTGGGTTGTTGTGGGGGTACTTTATCCCTTCTTTATGTAAGTTAAAAGAAAAAGAACAAATAAACACTGATAAAAAGAATATTTCAGCCTTTAAAATTGGATTGCAGCACTCCTGTGAGCCTTGAATTGGAAACCTGAGTTACAGTCACATACTTAAAAGTTTCTAAACAAAGTCTTTTAAGCTCTTTTATGAGAAAAACTGTCAGAAAGGGCCAAAATAATATCTTTCCACAGTATCACCTCTGCTGACTTTTTAGATCATATTTACATTTAAAAAAAATGCCCTTCATCCTGCAAAACAGAATTACTTTGAAATGTTTTTTTCTCCATTAACAAAGTGGTAAAGCTGTTGACACGATGATAACACTTGATGGACATTGAACAGTGAGAAGATCCCTAATATTTGAAAAGAAGCTGAAGAAATTAGAGTTTTAAACTTGCTGACTGTTCTTTTTGATGTAGCTATGAGATGAAGAAAACAACTTAACTAAATGTTTTTCCTCAGTAAATATGTAAGGGAAGAGAATGAAAAGTTCAGAATCTTTTTCTTTGACACATTTCACCTTGGGAATAGGGCAAAGCTAGCTGATTAATGTAAAAGATGTAATCACTTGTGCATGAAGGAAACTAAACTTCTCAGAAAAGTTGTCATAGCAAAAAGTTAATATGTGCTATTTTCTCAGGAAAGGATGCTATTATTCTAGGCTTCAGACTGGGGAATAGAGTGTTTTGATATTAAACACAAAACTGAACAATTTAAGGTAGTGCTCAGGTAACCTGATTGAGCTCAGAAGTACATTCTCTTCACTCGAGTGGATGACAGACATTTAAAGCATGAATGCTCTCATAATTGTTCTTAGAAATAATGTAGAATTTCATATTGATTTTTGGTAACATTCTCTTAAACAAGGAGACATAGCATCATGCCATGTTATACTGCCATCCGTGCACTTGTTTGTTCTTGCTCCTAGTCAGACTCTACTGATGATTTATTTATTCCCATCTGTGTACACACAGAGAAAATTCTGTAGTTGTTACTGAAGAAATTCATATACTAAAATTAGGTATGTAGACACTCACATAAACACCAAAGTGAGAAGAAACTAAACTGTAGTCCAATGTTTTCATCAGTGGAATTGTGAATTGTTTTCAAATAAGAATTTAAAGTCTGATATTAAAATGTGATTCTTTGGTCTTTGTAAATTTAAAATATTAAACAAAAGTAAATATCACTGGTTGATTACAAGAGCTAAACAAACCCAACTGCTATTCTTTAAAATCTCAAGCTGAAAATTTGGATATGACACTGGAGAACAATTGTAAATTGTTTGGTCAGGCACTGAAATGTGTTTTTCTTTAAGACAGGATTGTCTTTAGAGCTTGAGTTGGTTTATTCTTCAGAAAAAATCCTTCCTGATTCTTAATTACTTATAAATAATTTAGATTACTTTTGTTTGTAAAGCACTTTAGAAGGTCAATATGTACAGATTCTCCCAGGACAAGGAAAGGCTACAAATCCTTTTTTTTTAACTCTTCTGCTTTGAAGACACATTAGTTTGTAATCTGACCCAGGTTCTCACGATATATTCTTCTGTAATTCAATTGGTTAGTCAATGTTAAGGAATCAGCAGGTTCACCATTAAGTAAAATTGGTTCAGTACAATAATCATTAGTATTTCCTATAGTCCTCTCCTCTTGAGCACTGCATAAATAAAAATAAGAAATTATTTTCATGCCACAGCTTCTAGAATTTCCAGAAACTGAAAGCCAGACACGAACACTCTCGTCTGTTTTTCCATTTTTTAGCTAATCTTTCTTTTCCTGAAACTCTACTATTTGACCTCTTTCTCATTCTCCTTCACACAGGAGAATTTCACAACATTAAAAGCTAGCAGAAACCCTGTTCTTCTGATTGCTTCTGTTTTGGAAAAGAATACTTGCTTATGTCTGAAGAAGAATCTAACATCATAATCCAAATCTGTCCTCTGAATTGTCTTCTGAACCTAAGAACTGTCTTACTACATTATAGCACAGGACAGTATGGCCTGCATCCCATTTCCAACTGTGCCAAAAGCTGATACTTATGAGAGGGTAAAAGAATAAAGGAAGCACACAAATTAACTCCATGCAACAAACTTACCATATCCAACATCTTGCAGCTTAGCCTCAAATATTTAACAGCCACCATGAATTTCTAGATAAAAGAGTCTCTATGGATTTCTTTTCCATCAATTTGTCCAAAGTTTTTGCAAGCCTATGTAAGTAAACATAATATCCATAAAGCTGAAGTCAACAAAGTCAACTGCTTAATTACAGGTTAACTTATTTTATTTGGTTTGTATCTGTTGCTTGAAAGGTTCATTTAATTTTATCAAATTCTTTTACTGGAATAGAAAGCTAAGAGTTAACACCTTTTCTTCTTCTATAAGTCATCTTTATCTTCCTTTAATGACTTCCATGCTAAAAAATCCAAGTTTGTTTAAAAATTTATTCTTACAGTAAACAATTTCATGCATTTAATAAACTTTACTGTCCTTTTGAGAACCTTTATATCCTGGCTTAAGTTAGAACAGAACTAATTCTGTTCAGTGATTTTTCTTCTTGGCTAAGTTCCTTTTAATTAACTGCACTTTTTGAAGTTAACAGCATGTTTTTCTGATAGTGCCTGCTCCTAGTACTGATAATGCAATATTCAGAATTAGTACCAAGGATCAGTATGCAGACCAAGGTCCCTGCTATATTTTGTGTGCCACATTGGGGGCTGCAGAATAACAGGTTGCACCTGCAGGAGGGAGCATATAGTTCAGGTGACCCTAAACTGACCAACAAGGTATTCCATTCCAGATATATCATATTCAGTAGAAGCTGATGGATCATGAGTTCATGATTTTCAAGTTTTTCTGTCTGGTTTGCCTCTTGCTCGGGCTCATTCTTGCTCTTTCTCTTCTTCAGTGGTTGGCATCTGAGGAGGACTCTGTCCATTTTGTCTTCGATCCCGATGCTTGTGTTCTGAATCCATCTCCTCAATCTGGTTCCTGTCTGCTGCTGAGTTTAGTCTAGGACTTCTGCCACAGCATCAGTGGGAATGGTAGTGCAATTGCCATCAGGGGGGTTGGAAACAATATTGGTTTCATATATACTTCTATATATTTCTTTTTATTATTATTTTCCTTAAAGTAGTTTTAGTTTTCTTTCCAATCCACAAGTCCATCTCCCTTATTCTCTTTGTCTTCCCCACAGAAGGAAGGGAAAAGGATTAATAAAGTATCTGTCACATGCTTAGTAGCTGGACAAGCTCTAACCCTTGATACTATAAATATGATTAGAAGTGTTTACGGGAACAGGCTGCCTAAGGAAATGGTGGAGTCAACATCCTTGGAGGTGTTCAAAAATGTGTAGATATGACAATTAGTGACATGGTTTAGTGGCATTGTGGTGATAAGTCGACAGTTGGACTTGGTGATCTTCCAGATCTTTTCCAACCATAATGATTCCATGATTCTATGCAGTAACCAGGTAAGTGTGGTCAGACTTTGAATTGATAAACTAGTGTTAATAGCTTTATCACTTTCATTCTTTTCCTTCATAACAATTTCTAAGATGAAATTTGCCTTTTCCTTACAGTCTTTAAAAAAGTGAGACTAATTTATCATTCAGCTGAGATGATGATTAGAAAATTAACACAACCACAAAAATCCCTGATGTCTAGTAAGTAATCTTACCCAGCATGGGAAGTCATAAATTATTTAACAGAAGCATAAAGAGTGAAAACGTCCTAAGTTTTTTTGGTTAACCAATCGTAGTAAAACTCCTATGTACTGTACTCAGACAGCTTATTTGCCTGACTTAGGACACAGGTAGATATCTTGAGGAAAGACATGTTATTGCTTGACAAAAAAATTCTATTTTGGACATGGTAGTTGTACCAGTCTGATTAGAAGATTAAATTTCTCCAGAGATTTGAGTGAAATCTCATGAGTGAAAATTAATACACAGGTGCCGCTAACCAATCAAACTTCATTGACTCAGTGGAAAGAAAAATTGAAGAGAAAGAGAAGAAAATTAAGCAGACAAGAGGACAGCAGGGATAGTCACCACCACTAGATGCAGCAGCATCCCATTGGTCTGTAGTTTTACTACTTCAGCCGTGGGTGCACATACACCTTCTTCTCTGGTAGGGGGCTGCACACACAGTTGTTTTTCTACACCCCTTTTATAGGTTAGAGTCTCCTCTTCTCCAAGCTAAAGAGACCCAGCTCCCTCAGCCTTTTCTCAGAAGGAAGATGTTCCACCCCCTTCATCATCTTGGTGGCTCTGCGCTGGACTCTTTCCAGCAGTTCCCTGTCTTTTTTAAACTGAGGGGCCCAGAACTGGACACAATATTCCAGATGTGGCCTCACCAGGGTAGAGTAGAGGGGGAGGAAAACCCCTCTTGACCTACTAGTCACACCCCTTCTATTACACCCCAGAATCCCATTGGTTTTAGAAGATACCCAGTATCTTCTACTCTACTTCCTCTGCTCCATCCTTTAAAGAGGTACAGAGACATCTGTCTCTGAACCCCAGAACCAGTGAGTCATCTAATGAAAATTTAAATAGTGATTAAGGAAGGTAATAGAAACATCAGGTCTGTGGGTGTATCTCTCACTTAGCTCCAGTTTGTAGCTCTTAACCTGAAATCCATTCTGGACTCCTGTGTAGAGCCAACCCCCTTGAAGACCTAAGCATGCAATTATGCACATTTGCACAGAAAACTAGTCTGCAGAAAATGACATAATAAATACTGGAAAGATTTTACTGTCTTAAAATTCTGATTACAGAACAACCAAAATAAGTTAAATTGTTTTATTTGACTGAAGAATAAAAATTTATCAGGAAGTTACAAGGACTGGCCAAACTGAGATGTAATACAGGATGTTGTACAAGAAAAACAATTATTTTCAGCCTTTGCAACCATAAACAAAGCAACTAAAAGATGGTGGAATAGGGCCTTAGACTCACAGTTGCTATAAGCAACTTATAAAGTCTCTTGCACATTTGAATTACAAAATAATTGTAGTTAAATTTTCACTAGAAGCAGTAGTTTCCATCCAGCACTATGAAAGATGAAAGAGGAAATTTTTATTCTCATGGATCTCACTGCTGAATATCCTGAGCCATCACAGGTAGTAAGAATTGCATCAACTCTCTGTTCTCTCCCTTTGAGGCTTCTTCTGTCTTACTTGTGGATTAGCTTTTCACCTTGTGTAAGTAATTAAGTCAGAATATATAACAGCCTCATTGATTGTAAATGATGATGTGCTAATTCAGGAATTCAGAACATAGTTGTATAGCAAAAGTAAAGACCTGTTGCACCCATAAATTGAAAGTATTCTAAGAAGGATATGACTTTTTTTTGAAGACATCAATAAGCACACTGAAATAGATTACCAGTGACAATGCGCAACACTTTGAAACAAAGTTAAGTAGAAGTCTATACATAATAAATAATACATAATCACAGAGGGGTAAATGCAAGCTTATTGTATAATTTCACAAACAGGTTACAGCGAAACATGTGTGAGTAGCAAAATTTGCAAGATAAGAACAAAGGGTGTAGAACAGCCAGGAATAATCCTGTAGAAGTAGTAGAGAAGATGTCTGATGAACACACAAGTTCTTGTCTTAAAATTAAGGTAGTCTGTGTGGGGACCAGATGAGATCACCCCCTTATTTTCGTGGAAGGGGAGAGGACTACAGAAAATCAACAATGAATGAGAAAGGATGGGGAAGAAATGTGGTTTCTTTGTTTTGGGCTCCCCTCACTGAAGAGCTCTCAAGCCTGATCACTAAGACCATCAAGCACCACAGCCATCAGTGTTAACCAGATCTGAGGTGTTGTACCTGAGGTGTTCATAGGGGTATAACTGGTAAGGGCAAATTGGTTGAAAAAGTAATGAGAATGACTCATTATGAATAAAAATTAACCATTGGATGGTACTATTGCTGATCAAAGTCACTCTGAATGTGTTTTCAGGTTGGAAACAGACATTGATGGTTGATTTATTGTTTACTACTCCCATCTCATAGAACTCTAATTCCACAATTGATAATTATATATGTAAATATACAGATGTTTTGGTGATTTGATACCAGACAACAACTAAGAACCAACCAGACACTCACCCACTTTCCATAACAGCAGGATGAGGGAGAGAATTAGAAGGGCAAAAGTGAGAAAACCTTGTGGGTCAAGATAAAGACAGATTATTAAGTGAATCAGAAAAAAAATGGAAAAATAATCCCTAGGTGATACAAACATAGTCACCAACCACTTTTCACCAGCAGACTAATGTCTACACAGTCTCTGAGCAAAAGCTACGTTGGAAAGACTACACCCAAGTTTTATTGCTGAGCAGGACGTAATATGGTATGGAATATCCCTTTGATCAGTTGGAGTCAGCAGTCCCACCTGTACCCCGCCCAACCTCTTGGCCACCCTCAACCTACTCTCTGGGAGGTAGCATTAAAAGCAGAAAAGGTTTTGATGCTGTGCAAGCAGTCTTCTGCAATAGTCAAAACACTAGGGTGTAATCAACGTTAGTATAGTCACCAAATTAAAACATAACACACAAAAGCTAGTATGAAGAAAATTAACTCCACTCCAGTTAGACCCACATATGTGTATACATTTGGCTGCAACAAGTGTAAACTGTTTCTCTGTTCAACCTGCTTTATCTCTGCATTACTACAGACAAAAATACTATTTGAGAAATGCTATCAGAAGCCCTTGATTACTTTATCATTCCAACTGTGGGAGCTCTCAAGAGCCTTGACTGTCTTTGCTGAATCCCTATATTCCCTCCAGTCTTCTAGTTCTGTTTTAACTTGATGAAACAGAACTATCCACTGTGCTTAAGGTGCATTCTAAATTTGGATTTGTACAGTACTGTAATAATATTCTTTAACTTTATTCTATATTAATTTCCCAATAACTTCAAACATACACTTCACTTTTTTAAATTGCTGATAACATTATGATAAAAGGCTTTGTATGATAACAAGCCTTCCTATTATATCTCAGCAAAAATAATTTTATATATGAATTAGGAATGCGCACCACTTGAAATTTAGCTGCATGAAACATCACTTGCCATTTTACTGTCAAGTCACACAGTCTCTTAAGGTCCTTTTGTGATTCTTAGCCATTAACTCGTGTCTTCACCACCTCAATTAACACAATATTTTTAAGAAAATCACCTTAATAGTCTCTCCTTTATCTAATAATGTCTTACTGTGTTGAACATCTCTCCTGCTTTGAGTTAGAACAGAACTAATTCTGTTCAGTGGTTTTACTTTTCAGTTAAAACTGCTCTGAGAAACTGCACCTTCTGAGAATAACAAGAAGTTTTTGCAAACACTGCCTGCTTTTAGCAGTGATAAGGCTTAATGTTTAGATTTACTAGCAGGGACTGGTATGCAAAGCAAGGTCACTGATAAATCTTGTGTCTCACTTTGGGGGTGCAGCGTAAAGGCTGCACCTTCAGGGAGGAGCAGACAGGACAGCTGACCCCAAACTGGCCAACTGAAGTATTCAATCCCATATATATCATATTGGATATATAAACTGGGGGTCAGCTCCCCCTTGCTAGATTATTCTCCCTCTCGGTCTTCTTCTCCTGTGCTTCAGTGGTCAGCATCTGAGGAGAACTCTGTTCTGCCCTCAGTCCTGATCCCTAATTTGCAGGATCCAGCCCCTGAGCCTGACACTCATCTGCTGCTGAAGCCTTCTGCTGCAGTATCAGTGGTGACGTAGTTACCATCAAGAGGGTTTTGGGTTCAGCATTTGTTTTTGTACATATCTGTATATATTTGTATATATTAGATTTATCATTATTATTATTATTATTATTATTATTATTAAAGTAGTTTCAGTTTTATTTTCCAATCCACAAGTCTCTCTGTCTCTCCTCTCCTTTCCCTTACCAAGGGGATAGGTAAAGGGGGTAACAGGGAGTGTCTCTCATTGGGCTGGTGGTTGGCCCAGCCTCAACCCTTGACAACATCAGAGCTCACAGCAAAGTTCCTGTGGAATGCTTAGGATGACCTCCTTTTATATTAAAGAACCTTAAAGAATGATAGTCTAATATTTTTAAGTGCCTTGGTAAAGAGATCTGACAAACAAATACAGCTTGGGGAAATTCAGTTAAATACATACATTTATTGGTTATGTTCTTATATCATTACAAGACAGGAGTTCTCTTTATCCAAGCAGTGCTGACATTTTCCCAGGAAGTTATGCTTACTTATGCCTACTACTTATTATCTTTATCATATCTTGAATTATTTTACTGATTGCTGGGAATTTTGGTGTCTCAGTCCATGGATATAGTCCCTTTCTTTTTTTTAAAAAAGGCATCATTTGACAACCTTCTTGGCCTTTCATAGGGTTAAAAACTATTCAGCCAGCCATCTTTGGTTAGCTTTTAGTGTGACAATCAAAAACCACTTACTTCATTGAAGTAGCAAAATGCTTCCCAATTGCTTTTAGCATCGTTACTCATGGAGCATTTACATGGACTAATCAAGTTATCCAAGAGTGAAGTGAGAAAACACACCAGAATATACCTATAAAGCTTATAAGAGGCAAAACAAACAAACAAAAAAGCTGTGTTGTCTTACATTTCAAATACCTTTCTGACAGAAATCAGTAACAAAACGAAAGATTCCAGACAGAATGAAATTAAAAGTGACTAAATGAAAGCAAAAGAATTTTAGAGGCAATATTAAACTACTCAGCAAGGAATTTTCACAGGATTTGCAAGCACAGATGTGATCCTGTCTCATGTAATACCCTATCAGTAACTGATCTTATCGAAAAATTAAATGATTTCCACTGTCTCATCAGTTCCAAGAGCTGCTCAACTTGAAGATGAGAACACTTACAAGGTTGAGGAGAAACTGTACACTTACTTATATGTCCCATGCACTGAATGGGTCAATTGTTTCTCCAGCAATTTTGTGAAAACAGGATTTTCTACTGTGAGGACTGGCTTACAGCACAAGGCAGCTGAGAGTATAACTGAATTGATATAGTAGATGCAGCTAATGGTTTGTTTTCAAGCATTTGACATTTTTGTTACTTTTGTATGTTTGAGTTTAGCTAGGAAACAAGGAGAAACCAAAAGCAGCATACTTGATTGTCAAGAGGTTCTGACCTGAGTGAATGCTGGAACAGTTTTCTTCTTTATAGTGAGGCTTACATGGATGAAACATTGGGCAGCTATTACTGAAACAGTCACATATAGTGTGAGATTGCTTCGTTACAATGGAATGAGAGTCAGTCATCTGCCCACACATTTCTGCCTAGGTAGTCATTTAGTTCGTTCATTGGTCTATAATTATTTAACTTTCCAAGTGTGCTATGGGATCCAAAAATCTTTTCTCTACTGTCTTCACAGACCTTGGAACAACACATACAAATCCTTTAATAACATGCTTGAAAAGAGAATAAATCCAAAATATGTTCCTATTCTTTCATATTAATTTCCTTCACAATATACTTTGCAGAAATTGCTATTTTTCACCTTGTCAGCTAAATGAGCTGGCTGCTCATCACTTGGACACTTGTAATCTTCTTTGGGTAAAACAACTGCAGACACTTGTGCTAGATGGAGTTAAATCCAGCTGACAGTGGCCACAACTGATGTTCCCCAGTACTCAGTTTTGGGGGCAGTTCTTTTCAATATCTTTATCAATGGCGTGGATGAGGGGATTGAGTGCACCCTCAGTAAGTTTTCAGACAAAACCAAGTTAATCAGGAGTGCTGATCTGCTTGAGGCTAGGGAAGCTCTGCAGAGGACAGGTTGGATCAGTGAGCTAAGGCCAAGAGGATGAGGTTTAACAGGGCCAAGTGCCACGTCCTGTATTTAGGCTGCAATAATCCCATGCAATGCTAGAGACTTGGGGAAGAGCTGCTGGAAAGTTGCCTGGCAGAAAAGGATCTGGGAGTGTTGAACATGAGCCAGCAGTGTGTCCAGGTGGCCAAGAAGGCCAACAGCATCCTAGCTTGCATCAGAAATAGTGTGGCCAGCAAGACTAGAGCATCGTAGAATCATAGAATAGTTACAGCTGGAAGAGACCTTGAAGATCGTCGAGTCCGTGATTATCCCCCTGTACTCAACAATGGTGAGGTCGCATCTCAAATACAGTGTTCAGTTTTGGACTTCTCACTACAAGACAGACGTTCAGGTGCTGAGTCCAAAGAAGGGCAATGAAGCTGCTGAAGGGTTTGAAGCACAAGTGTTATGAGGAGAGGCTGTGGGAACTGGGTTTGTTTATTCTGGAGGAGCCTGAGGGGAGACCTCTCTTTCTACAATTACCTTAAAGGAGGTTGTAGCAAGGTGGGTGTTGGTCTCTTCTCTCAAGTAACAAGTGATAGGACAAGAGCAAATGACCTCAAGTTGCATCAGGGGATGTTTAGATTGGGAGTTAGGAAAAATGCATTTGCCAAAAGAGAAGTAAAGCATTGGAACAAGCTGCCCAGTGAAGTGGTGGAGTAATCACTCTTGGTGATATTTAAAGTTATGTTGATGAGGCACTTTGAGATATGGTTTAGTTGTGGCCTTGGCTTTTGTAGCTATCTTGTAAACTTAGATCCCTCCAAGATTTATCACGACAGAGGCTTAAAGAGGCAGAGACTAGTAAGCAGAAGTTCTGGATCCTTACAGAGTAAGGGAGGGTGGCAGGAAAGAAAAGAAAGCACAAAAAAATTTAAAAACCTTAGTAGTTAATACAAGGACTTCATGTCAATCTTCTTCCCAATGTTTTTTTCTTTTCTCTTTTACTCATATTTCTCTCTACTTTACTTTAAAGACAGATCTTAAAATTATCTGCCAGGAGTTAAAGTCTTATTTATACAAAGCTTGGAAAGGGGATAATGCAACAGATGATGATGTTGAAACAAGCATAAAGAGAATGAGGAAAAAGTGCTCTTGAAATGGCAAGACAGACAAACATTGGTGACATTCATGCAAACTGTCTCCAAAGTCAGTGCACTTACACCAGAATGTTTATTTTTAATTTTGTTCTCTAATAAAGCAGCAGCATTTTCCAACCTCAGAAAAGTCATCTTTATTTACTCAGATGTATTATTGGTATTAAACTTTCATAGGTCAACATAAATTTATACAATGTTTCACAAACAGACACTTATTCTATACCTACAACAGTTCTGTTATAGAAGACAAATTATATACTAATAAAGTAACACCTTACTTAACTGAGAGAATCAGGAAATATTACAACAGAAGAAACAAGACAGGAAATGTTACAACAGACAAAACAAGAAACATTTCCACTAAATGATTTCCAAGATGAGCTTAAAGAAAAGGATATTTTCCAGTAGAACAAGGCATTACTTGATAATAATTCCTTATGTAGTTCTGTAGCTAACCAAAAAAGTTCGGTCAGGGCAAACTAATATATATCTGTTGCTCATATTTAGTGGAAATTGCTATCAAGTCTATATTTTTGACCACAGTTGTAAAATATTTTCATTCAACTACTGAAAACAAAGGTCCACTCGCACCCCCCCTTCCCCAAGTTTCGAATCATTGAAATAATCTTTGTCTCCCACTGAAACATAAAAAATGATATAGAATTAAATTATACAATTCATTTGGTAATTAAGGGTTATATGCCATTATTCAGGAGATCATGGAGTGCCAAAAACTGTAAAATAATGCCTCTACTTGCTGTATACTGGTCAATAGTTATACATAAAGCTGCAGAAGTACTGATTTTTTTTAGTAAGGTTTTCTTAGGATGAGAGAGCTTGTTGCAATATGGAAAAAATAAAAACCAAACTAATACATTGTAATTTTATGGTAGCATGACAGATTGAAAAAGAGTAAAATTATTTTTGACAGGTCTGCACAATACAGGCTGCAAGACATATCCATCACATTGGAAGCATACAATGTGTGGTTCACCTGTGGGAAACCTGTACGAAAGACCAAAATGTCTATAGGAAACATTGCATCTAACCTTAATTTGGCATGCCAGGAGTTCACAATTTTGATCAAAATCTTAAAGCCCTCTTCAGAATAACAGCTTTCTTATCACTTAGTATTTTCATCACTCTCACCATCAAAACCAAGAGTTCACATAAATCATTTTCCAAGTCTAGTCATGAGAATTATTTGGATACAGTTTCAACACTTTGTAGCTGGAGAAACAGTGGAGCCTGCATTGCTACTTTGACCTTTTCAGTATTCTGTGATTTGGACTGCCATCTCTGTTCTTTGCAACTGGTGTAACAGCAGAAATCAAAAAAGGTCAAGTCAGTACAGCAAAGTTCACTCTGACAGAATAGGCTGCACAATTGAACCTAGATAGGATCTCTACCATGAAAACATAAAAAAAAAAAATTAAAAACTACAAGTAGCATCACAGTACATCCCTTGGAATGTAAAACAACTTTTGGCTGAAAACAAAAAATAATCAAACCCCAGTTAGTGTTTTGCATTCCCACAGAGAACCTGCGGTGCTGACCTAGTGAGTGGAATTGCATCTGTGGGTTACATTCTGACACACAGTTCCTCACCCTCAAAAGGCTTTCTACATAGCAAATGGGGACAATAAACTATATAAACCCCCCCCAAAACCAACAAATAAACAAAAAACAACAACAAAAGAATCGCCAAATATATAGTGTGATAAAATAGCTTTTAAGACTGATTCATATTATGCTGAGCTCTAAGCATAGATTTTATAAAATTCTGGGGTTTTTTTTAGACTATCAGAAAGTTTATCCCTAGACAACTTTGGGTTTTTTTGTAGACCTGGCCCTGGACTCCGAA
This sequence comes from Galbula dea, assembly GCA_013399015.1. Classification (NCBI taxonomy): domain Eukaryota; kingdom Metazoa; phylum Chordata; class Aves; order Piciformes; family Galbulidae; genus Galbula; species Galbula dea. The sequence goes on from VWZX01000627.1 coordinate 178,932, forward strand.
GGCATACATATCAATACCCTTATTCTTCAGTTTTCATATTATTATACTGCAATATAAACATACTTTCAGTCCAGCATTAAAGATACAGCTATTCATGCTAGTGAAATGTGACAGTTTGGCAAATTACATGAAAGATTCTTTCTTCAATATTCACTCAAAATTTGCATAAGAATTGTGGCATCTAAGGCTGGAGAAGCCTTATGGACACATTCATCACTCTTGCATATAGGTAATTATCATGTCTACACAGATTCTTTGGGTTTCAAAGACATATCAGATGCTACATGAAGTTATATCTTCTAGATAATTGGAAGAAGGAGAGATACAGCTGTCATCAGAGTTGAAGAATGAAACTTAACACTGCCTAGGGATGAGTTTTCATGTTAGGACTTTCTCAGATTATCTAGAATTTCTGAGGGGAGAAAAAAGGTTCATGAGAACCTGAAATCAGTAAGTGGAATATGCTTTTCCTCCTCTTTCCATCTTAACAAAAAATCTGAGGTAATTGTAGCTGTTACTTAGATGAAATCCCTCATATCTTTGCACAAGATTTCATTAGTCAGTACTTGTATAAGGGAAACCTGTGCCACAGCAGAATGAAATAAGCACTGTAACAACTTCTCTTTCTCTTGTACTAGTAAGGGCAGGCATAAAGCAATGTGATGTATTATTGTTAGACTTTTTTGTTTCCTTTGTCTAAGTGGAGCACAAATATCATAGTGATAGTTGGCACAAAAGATTTAGGAGCAAACAAGATTTCAGCTACCCTTACCATATTCTGAAATTTGACAGCTGCACACCTTAGGTATGGCAACCTTTTTTGAGCAGGGGTTTTTGACCAGATTACCTCCAGAGGTCCCTGCCAACTTTAACTATTCTGTATTCTGTGAGTTGCTTGTATGAGAAGCTGAAGACCTGACCCAAGTTTTCTGCTGTGAGCATTATTGTTGCTCTCTCTGATTATCATCAAATTTTTCAGCTTAATAAAAAGCTATCAAGTTACCTGACTGAAATTCAGGGGGGAAAAAAAAAAAAAAAAAGAGCAATAGTTGTCTTTTTGGACTTCTAGATAAAGAAGCTGAGATCTTTCAGGACAGTAATCTGTTCCCAAAAGTCACCCAGTAAACCCTAGCTTTTTAAAAATACTCCTTAGAATACTTCTGTATTTCCTATTGTGAACTGTTTTCTTCACTGACCCGTAAACCTGTGTTTTAACTAAAGCATACAACAGTCTTTTGCCATACTGTGACTTCTTGATGGAACTACATTAAGGATTCATGTGCTATGTGTTTGCAATTAAATATTTATTCTGGCTTAATAGTTGTTATAGCAGAATAATTGCTATGATATCTGAATGATCTGATGGTGATAAAGTGTTTAAAACAAAAACTGCCGTATCAAATCTACATCAAGAAACTAACAAGAAGCAGAGATAGATCAGAGATTTACAGTACCGGTAAGGAGCTTTACATTCTTGAATCTCCAGGTAACATGGCATTTATTAGTGCTAGGGTAACTATAACAGCTTAGAGAACAAACTAAAGGCTTTTTATATTAAAAAAAATGTATTTTTTAAATGATTTCAAAATGGGATTTGTTAAAAATGTTAGAATAAGAATTCTGATGGAGCTCCTTAAGCTTCCATTTTTTCTGTGTGTAGCAAAATCCTGAAAGGTATCACTATCAAAGTTCTTCTACTATAGGAAAAGCAATAGAATATTGTGGGGTCCCTAGCCAGTGAAGATGTCATATTGAAAGATCATGACACACAAACATGATGGCCTAGACTGTTCTCTCAATGTGTTTTTCTCCCTCTCCCTTCAAATTAAAATAAACAAAAAGACAAAGTGAATTTTTCATTTGGAAGTAGAAATGAAGTCTTATTGATGTTCTCCTGTGATTATAAACTCTCTTTCTATCTACCACACATCTTCGGAGAGACCAACCCCCAATAAAAGTTTCTCTTTTGCATGCAGTCTGACAAGTAAACTCTGTGCAGAGTACGTTAGTCTTTACCATTTCTCCCTGCAAGTACAGTTAATTTGACTTTTGAAAAGAAACTGAGAAACACAAGAGGTCATTCTCTCTCCTGTATCTCCCTTGTTAGAAACTGTAGAAAGGTTCTCTGCAGGTTTTTAGGCAGCATACTTACTGGTTAGGTTTCGTCACACTTTTAGGTCCAGAAAGTCATGCACTTTCCATTGTTTGTTCTTTACTTTTAGTTTGGACTTCTTCAATGGGCAGGTAACCTGATTTTTCCTGTTTGTCAAGCAAAAGAGCTAATAGTTTTGACTGCATTGTCTTAAACAAAACAAAACAATAAGCTGGTGAGGGACTTTTTAGGAGGTCAGACAGTGATAGAACCAGGGGAAATGGGTGTAAGCTAGAGGAGGAGAGATTTAGGCTGGATATTAGGAAGAAGTTCTTCACTATGAGGGTGGTTAGGCAGTGGAACAGGCTGCCCAGAGAGGTTGTGGAAGCCTCATCCCTGGAAGCTTTTAAGACAAGGCTTGATGGGGCCTTGGGTAACCTGATCTAGTGGATGGTGTCCCTGTCAGGCAGGGTGGTTGGAACTGGATGATCTTTGAGGTCCCTTCCAACTCTGACAATCCTATGATCCTATAATAAAACCACCAAGAAAAAAAAGACAAGCAAAAAGAAATATACCCCTCGACCTTAAAAAATGGCATTATCAGTGTTTGAATTAAACATTGTTAATATTTCCAAAAGTTAACAAGCCTGCAAGGAAATGCAATTAGCACACATCTTTTAATAGTCAGTACTAAGCTCTTGTAAAACACCTTGTTGCCTAGTAAAAAAACTACTTGACTTTTGATTCACTTGAGCAGCAATGACATTCAGTGTGTAAAAGTCAGTTGAGTAATACTTCCCATTTTGCCTGGAGGTGCCTGGAAAGATGTACTCTTACATGTTTAGCCATCTCTTAAAGTACAAGCAGAGACATTTCTCTTGTGTTGTTAAGTGAAAAGAAAAAAAAGCTTTAAGTGTGTTTTGGGGGTTTTTTGTTTGGTTGGGATTTTGGGGTTTGGTTTTTTTTGGTTTGGTTTTGGTTGGCTGGTTGGTCTGGTTTTGGTTTTGTTTGTTTTTTTTGTTTTCTTTTTTTTTTTCCAAAGCATCTTAAATATCTATCTGTATCTTAACTTTTCTGTTATTCATGAAGCTGCAAAAAGCACATACAATCCAAGAGTCCCAATAACTTTGAAGGCTTAAATTCCATATTATTGGGATAAACACTTAAAGCAATTCAGTGTTTCATGATACCTGTTCCACATTTTAAAACAGCTGTTGTCTTATTTTGCTTAACTTATTCATCTGGCCTGAACAGCATGCAAAGAGTCATAAAATTCAAGCTTATCTTGTTACAGTGGCCAATAAATTGATTCTGTGCTAAGATGACATACAGTATTAATCATATATTGCTCTTCTGGAGTGGTGTCGCAGAAGCACTTTAATTTGTCAATAGCAAATTTTTCTTACTGATCAAGGTGGAGAACATATCATTACCATGTAGTTCAGATCTTTGATTTCCATGTGGTGGCATTTTCAATTCATGGTCAAAATGACCACTTAGCTTGTAAATCAGATTTCTGCAGTCTATGGAGTTCACATTATAGCTTATTAGTCAAGAAACAATTATGTCATTGTGTACACCACAGAGCTAACACAAACAGAGACACTGATACCACTGGCATAGAGCCAGCTCGTTAAAAGCAATTGTGTGAATAATACAACTAGCACAGATTAAGTGCTTTATACAGACCTGGCCACCTACCACTGGCACCAAAGCAATGGGACAAAATGAGGTGCAGTGAGACGCTTGCTTTTAAAAGTATACATTAGTTGAATGGATTTAAAAATATGGGGGGGAGGAAAAGATCGAATTAACCATATTCTTTGTGTATACAAAATATTCTTAGGCCAATTCTTGTAGAGATTCATAAGTGAATTTTAATCAAAATCTTTCTGAGATTTACGATGAAATAATGTTTTGGGGGTTTTGTTTGTTTGTTTTCTTTTAGGCTGATATCAAGTAAAAATATTTTATTTGAATATGTGGTCCTTCCATTTTCTTAAGCTATAATGGATAACAGAATAGATCTTTATATCTGTTGCTAGTTATAGTTAGATTTTTCTTGAATGATTTCCTAAAACCTGATTGCTGGAGTTACTTTTCATGTTGTTTTCTTTTTTTTTCCCAGCATGTGCTATTTCAGCAGCTCATATTTCACTATTTCACAAGCTCAACAGTCCTATATATATATGCATATTTACATATATATTAAAATACCACCTTTTCAAACCCCCTAGGCTCAGCTGACTTTCCTCTTTCTTTCTGCCTGTCCTACTGACATTCAGGGCATTATGTATATACCATGAAGTTATACTGTATATAGACAGAATGTATATACATATAGGTATGTGTACAAAACCACACAATGTATGAAAAACATATAACTACACTATAGTAAAGAGAGGAAATGCTGCTTATTTTTTATAAAGAATTAAGCTATTTAAAAAAAACCCTAAAAATCAAACAACCACAAAACAAACAAAAAACCCAACCAAACAAAAAACACCCTAAACAAACAAACAAAGAAACAAATTAAAAAAACTCCACAAAACCAAAACCACAACTCAGTAAAATCATCTACCAGAGATAAACTTCAACAAACCTTGAAAAATTACATTGGGATCCCTGAGCTTGAAAGAGTAGATATACAGCCAAGTAAAATTTATTCTTAAGTCAGACATACTTGAAGAATCTGGGAGAGTACCAATTCCTGTATGGGTTTCTAACCAGCAGAAAAGTTATTTTACAAACTGTAAAATTATTATGCTAACACTATTAGGGCCTAATAGAAAAACTCCTAAGTGATCCCCTTAGTCTGCAATTGATTGAATTTTCAAAAATTGGTTTTGAAAGACACAGTTCCTTTAATAATTTACAGCATTGATATTATTATCCTATCTGAATGCCAGAATACCCCTGTTTCATTGGGCATATCTAGCCATGGCAGAAGCCATCAATGTGAAATTCAGGGTTAAGAAAGTTTAATGCACTTTGTGCTGGCACCCTGAGTTTGCTCACATGTAATTTGCAGATACAGTTTATTGTCACTGAAAGAATTCAGAAAGGTCTAAGGCTATCAATACCTTCTTCAGCAGTTACAGTTTTAGAGTTACTCAAATAGTTTTCCATTGGAAGAAAGTACTTAGTTTTATAACATTAATTTCAATAACATCAGATCTATTGTATTTACCAGATTTCACATGATTTGTAAGCTGAAGTCATTAGGATTTTTCTGTTTGGTACTCTTTTGACTACTTAGTTTGGAAACTTATTTTGCAGTCTCTTTAATCTTTTAGGTGTTCTAAAGAAGGACATGGAAACAAAAAAAATCATTTTATAGAGCCTCAAAAATACTGATCAGCACCATAAAAACAATTTTAAATCTGCATTGCATTATTTATATATCAAACTCTTGGCTCTTATGGAAATTATTTTACATGTCTGTTTCAAAGACTTGTTAGAAATTTTAAGAGGTTTGACCATTTCTCAAGAAGGGCTTAGAACAGACAAACCATTTAGCATCAAGCAAAGTATTGTATAAGAAGCTTTCCCTTCAAAATTAAATAACTATACTGCAGGTTTTATCCCTTATAAGTACTTAGGAACAAGCTAAAATCTCGCGAGCACAGGAGTTCTGTATTTGTGTACAGGGAGCCTAAGTAACTCAGGGAACATATAAGGCTTGACTTTTTTGCATACTAAAAAAATTAAGTTTCTCATGATGTCTTTTTCAACCCCAAATTTTCTCTCTTTTAATATCCAATTTTTTTCTTACGCTTGTTTTCATCTTTCATTTTCATCATCTTTCCTTCAGAAAAACAGCAGATACTCAAAGTGGTAGCTTACTATTTGGTATTTTCTCACATTAAAGTTTTGATAATTAGCTTTAGTCATAGGAAGAGCATTTACATTGGAGTTGAACTTGCCTAATCTCCAAATGAATTATTTTTCTAAAACCAGTATAGATATGAGCATAATTGTTAGATTAAATTGTACCATCAACTAAATTAGCCAGCTACCATCCATCAGGGTAGATAAAGTAACTAAAAAGTACATTTCTAGAACAGTGGAAGAAGGGCTCTTGTCATAAAAGATATCAGAGTAGATTACTCTTCAGAAAGCAAATCAATGGACGGGAAGCTTCACTTCACCACCTCTCTGGTGTATTCTTGTGACTTTGCCAAAGTAAAATAAATAAGTATAATCTCAGGAAAAAAAAATAAAAAGAAAATTAATAGCTTATTTGTGAAATTTTTAAAAATTAAAGTAGATTTAAGAATTTGAGACCTTAGCCCTTTACAAGACACTACATACACTTGAAGTGAGAATAAGTGAGCAATAAAATAATTCTGCCACTTACTTTAGTGAGATCATTATACTTTTTTTCCCACCAAGTAACAGTTCACTGAAGAATTATTTAGATTTGCATAGAGCTTTTCATAGTAAGTGTATAAAATTCTACTTCAAGGACTTAGCACTCAAATGCTAAACATAAGGTAATTCAACAGCCTTTTCGGGTGCTTTCCAATCTCCACTCTTTTGAGGTGTGTTTCTTTGTTTATTTTTTTGGATTTTTTTGTTGTTGTTGGGGTTTTTTGTGTGTGTTTTTGTTTTCAAATTAGATATACACATCCAGTAGTAGCTGTAACATCCGTTTAAACACCATAGCCTTCACACTGCCAGGTAGCCTTGCCATGCCAGAACCTGCAGCTGGCATAATCCCGGGTATTTTAGTAGAGGTAAAGATGCAAAAGGCATCTCAAGTAAGAGCAATGGACTCTGTTGCATTTCAGTGCTGGGTGAAATACTTCTGGTTTTTAACACAGCAGCTATATGAAAGCAAGAGTAATCTTTATTCTCTCACAATGTATAGGACAACAAGCTACAAAATCTGTAGCTGGAAAACTCTATCAAGAGACTCCCAGTTGCCAGATTTCAACTAGAATACTAATTTTATTGCAACTGTCTGTGAGCAGCTGTGATTCTTACACAAAAGAAGGTTTTATACAATGTTTTCCCACAGGCTGCAAGTATCAACAAATATCCTTTTTTTTAAAGCTAGTGTTACTGAGAACTGAAACAATAAAATGAATACTTGAAAAAAGAAATATTCCCAAGTTTTAGTGCAACTAGTTTACAGCATTGTTGTAGTTCATAGCTATTGATTACTTAGCTATTTTGTAAGGAGAGTTAAGGTTTCAAGTATTATGAATATAATTTTTCAAAGGTCAGCTTTTTCTGTTTTAATAGCATGTTTGGTATCAAGAAACCAGAAGCTTCACTTCCTCTTCTCTGTCTCTAAAATACAGCTACTTATGATTCCAAATCCTTCAAGGAAACAGGAAAAATACCCAATTAGAAATGCGTTCTGAAAGTTAAGTCAGCACCACAGCCACTGTCTTTTCACGGGCAGCTCTGTTGCTGTGTGCTTTGTTTAGTATCTCAGCTAGAGTTGTCTGAATCTTAGAAGTGTTGCTACTTTGATTTTTTTATGAAATGGTAGATTACTTGATATGCTTATTTATTTCACAAAGTAGGCAAAAGTGCTAAGTATAGGAAAGAGTCTTTAAGCCTGTAAACAGCAGAACTGGAGTTAAGTGTATTAGTGGCAGGGCTTGGTTTTTCTTCTTTTCAAGGATGAGGAACAAGAAAAGACAAAGTGGCAAAAGTGGTTATTTTAAAGAAAACGATCATGCTACATAGTACCTTCTGACTGAAGTGGTTTTTACTTGTTTCTACTAAATTCTTCTTCTTTCCTCCAGCTGTGCATTTAACACTTTTAGATTTGTTACTGATGATGCTTCCAGGACACTAGTTTCTTGAAGACTATGTGACCAGCAGCATTGCAGTTCCTTTTAAAATATATTTAGCAAAATTGTGACCCAATGTCTGGCAATAAGAGGGGACTAGACTCACTGACTCCAATAACACTTTTGATCCAACTAGATTCCAGGGTGAAGTAATTGAAAAACCTGCCTCAAACCTTTAGTATTTGAAGGGAAAAAAAGCAGAGAAAATGATGCTTGCAGTACTTTTTGATAAAAGCATCTTGGCTGCAGCTACTCAAGATATTAAAAAACATTGGCATTTCTTCTTGTATTCTTCTAAGGCCAAATTAGAATCAAGCTCTTAAATCCTGCCACTACAAAGTGCTTTCACATTAGTAAATCTGTAAGCCAGAGCTAAGCATAAGCCACTTCCACTATGGTCATCTAGGTTTATATAAAATATATATATTAATGTACTTGCAGGTTGAGATAAAAAATACATTTAACCATAAAAAAAGAGATATACTATACTTAGCAGATTGAAGAGTGTTTTCCTCAAAGGAAGATGTGGGAAAAAAAAGTTAATTTAAATATTTAGATGATTATTAGCAGGAGTTGATTTCTGTCTGAGTAGATGAAGATTACACCTGGGTATCCCCAAAAGGTGTAAGCATTCTTTAGTAGTAGTAAGAATAGGGGATAACACTTCAGGAATATAAAACCCCCAACATGCATTTAATATCCTCTCTGGAAACTCCTGTCCCTAGATTTTCATTCTGAGTGAAAACACAGGTAATAAGGGAAAAGCCTCCTGTGACCAGCATTCACAAGCTGTCTGGCATGAAGTAAGACAGCATGGGGCAGGTGTGAAATTTTGAGGCATTTCATTAGCTTTAACACTTCGAAGCCCAGTAAAGTTTTCTCCAAACAAAAACATATCCCAATCTAAACTAAACACAGGTGTATTTACCAAGCAGCTAAGCTATGTTGTTCATGTTATCACTATAGTCTGACAGGCAGACAACCTCCCCATCTCGTATCTCATGGCTTTATCCATGCAGTCTGCATAATTCAACATCTTTGCAAGTTCTTAGATGGAAACTGATAATAAGCTATGCATAATGATACCTGACTTTGTGTCATGCTAATTAGTTTAATACCTTACCTACTTGTTTGCTACATAACTCCTAGGGAGCATACTTCCAGGTGTCAGAACTTTTCTGGTGAAGAAATATCCTTTTGATAACAATAGTACTGGTATTATCCAGGCAAAATCTCTGAAATATTGATGATTTGTTTTTCAGTAGTAACATTACAACTGTGCATCTTGTTTGAACTAAGGATTTCCTCATAAATAAAAATTAGTGCAGAGCTGTTATGTGTGAATGATGTTGCCTGACAAGGAAAATAATGAGAAAAACTTAACAATGGTGTTGGACAATCCTAGTATATTAGCTGGAATGGTAAGCTGCATTTGCATGAACAGCTGGAGCTGGAAATATCATTAATGAAGCTATTGTGTTTATTTTGTTTTCTCCTGTTTCTTATGAAATTGGTAAGCTTCTGAAGTGACATCACATGAAAATAATATGTTTATGTCAGGACTGTTTGATTATAACAGCTTAATATTTACAAGTTTTAGAAGAAATTGTCAGTAACCTCTTTCTATTTGTGAATTTGCCTTCTTAACAGCAATTTAAATTGAGAAGAAATAACTAACCAAGAAAAAATCCCCACTTTTACTTTTTTCTTTGTAACTTTGTAACTTGGTGGGGACAGAGAGCTGGAGCTAGCTGGTGCAGACGTGAAGCTGATACCGGGACTGGGAGCTGGCACTGGGATGGTTCGGTATCTGGGTCCTGTATATATTTATATATGTTTCATTTATTATTGTCATTATTATTAAAGTAGGTTTAATTTTTACTTTCCAATCCAGAAGCCTCTCTGCCCTTATTGTCCCCTAGCTCTTCTGGTTGGGGGGAAAGAAGGGTAAAAAAGATTTTTTGCTGCTGTGGGTCGGGGTGGGCAAAGCCTCTAACCACGACAGAATTAAATTATTTAAGAGAATAATTATTGATTTGTTGGAGTTCAATCTAAAACTGAATGCTCAGCAAAAAATGATTTAAGGTGAAAAAGTAATATATGTAGGAATTGTCAGATAATTAAGCATCTGAAATGTATTTGTGTATTAACAGGTTTATATCAAGTCTGTGTTTTAGTATATACAGAAAAAATGTTTAACAACTGCAGGAAATGTTATTGTATTTTATGACAAGCAGCAAAATATATTGACCAATATTTACTTAGAGAAAGTATGACTTGTTTCATACAATAGTTTAAAATGTTGGGATTTTTCACTTTTTAATTGGAAATCTGGTTATACTTTCATAAATACTTAAAAATCTTGATTTTATGTCTGTTAGCCCTTTATGTCCCTGCCTAAACTCCCTCCATGTCTTTCAACCCCTGACCATTGCCCAGCTTGGGGTCTTCAGTCCTTGTCCCAGTGATGCTAGAGCAGTGCTGGTCCTCAGCCCTGCTTCTAGCTTGCTGTTTGGATTTCTTTCTTTGGTCTTAGTCCTGGCTTTATCTCCTGCCACTGCCCAGTGCTTCTTGGCCTGTCAACAGGACCCATTGCTGTCTCCCATATCTTCTCCCCTGGCTGAGCCCATTGGTGGGGACACTGCCATCCTCAGCTCCCAGCTCACAGACCCTTAACAAACAACCCCATTCTTGCCACTACTTCACAAAATCTAGAAATATGTGGAGATATTTTTTAAGCTAGCTGCTCAATAACCACCTGATGGACTTCAGACGTCTGCAGAAAATTAACTACTTTTGGAGTAAAATACATGGAATAGGATTTCCAATGCAATGGATGGTGGGAAGTATTGATTTACAGTATCACAATGATTTATATGCTATTGTTTTAATTTTATTTAAGTTTTTCCTTTTGAATGGCTCTTTAAGCTATTTTTATCTCACTTAAACAAGTTATTTAGCAGTTAATAAAACATGTTTTTAATTTCAAGAGCACTTTAAAGAAGGAAGATAAGACATTTTAGTTATTTGAAGTTTAGAGAGTTGCACAAATCTAACACTCTTTTCAGTAATTAACACTGATCACTTAACTAATTGCACTCTACAGAGCTTTGGTAATGAAACCAGAAACACAACTTGGCACATTCTAGTAGCAACAGAAGTGTTAGGAAACCTCACTCCATCAACTGACAAAAAAAGTCACTTTTGTTAAGTAGAGTTAGTCTGTTTTCTGAAATATAGTTATTTGAAAACCATTAATGTTTACTATTTATTATTAATAATTAATATTTCTTTATTAATATTATAATCAGAAATCCCAGAAGATCTCGGCACAAATTTCTTGTGTCTGCATCTAATTCTGTGTCTATATCATTATAAATCTATATACATATTTTAATAATTCTGACTGGAGCTGAGTTAATTCTCTTCATAGCACTAATATGGTGTTGCATTTTGGGTTTGGAATTAAACCAGTGTCGATTACACACCAATGTTTTGGCTGTTGCTCAGCAGAGTTTGCACAGCATCAAAGCTTTCTCTTTTCTTGCTCTGCCCACCCAGTGTGTGTGGGTGCACAAGTGTGCTGGGGGTACATAAAAAGTTGAGAGGGGACAGCTGACCAGAATTAACCAAAGAGATATGCAATACCATATAAATTTGTGATCAGCAATAAAACTTGGAGAAAGGAGGAAGAAACAGGAACATTTGTAGATGCCACTTGATGTGAGGTAGTGAATAAGCTCATTCATGTACTTTCCTCCTGTGTATAGCTTTTTTTTCATCTATTAAAACGTTTATATCTCAACTCTCAATTTTTCTCACTTTTGCTTTTCTGATTCTTTCCTCCATCCCTCCTAGAGTGGGTAGAGACCATGTAGCTGGGTGAGAGCTTAAATGTTGGCCAGGGTCAACTGCATATATATATGTGTGTGTATATGTGTGTGTGGTCAGACTTTCTGTTTCTGGATTTTTTTTGTTTTACTAAGCTTTCCCCTGTAAACATTTGTCTGAGAAACTTTAAGGATGTCATAAGAACTACAGTTCCAATACTAAAATACTTCAGCAGAGTTTTCAGCAGATGACATAAATAGAGAGAAGTAAAATTAAGTTATCCAGACTTGACTGTAAATTACCTGACAGTGTTACATCTGAAGATGTCTTTAGATTATTGGATCTCTCTTTAATGATTGAATCATTCCCCTGTTGCAATTAATGGTGTCTTCAATTAAAATTACCTAACTATCTTAAGAGTTTCAATTTTGTCAGTTAACAGTTTTGCATGAAGATATCCAAGAGTTTTAACACATAAAAGGTGTTTGAGAAAGCAATTGAATTTTCTACAACATATGTATAGTGCTTTCAGCCACAGCCGCACAGTTCTTCTCCACTTTTAACTGCTGCTTGTCCTGAGGCAATTGTGAAAAAGCAATATGTGCAAGTGATCCCAGTAGTGCTGTATGGGCATATATATTTTTTTCCTGCCCATCCTAATTAAATAGGGGTAAAACAAAACCTGGTTTTGAGACTCCCAGAAAAGTCACGGTAGTGCTTGAGAGAAACCTGATGTAAGTTAGTGTATGTGAAAACTGAAAACAAATCTTCTGCCCAGATATATTTGGCATTTAAGTATTATAGTTTACTTCAAATTTATCACATAATAGTCAACATTTTAGAATTAAATATTTGGAACAATTTAGGTTAGGATGCATACAATATGCCACATATGTTATATATTGAATCTTAGTGTTATTGACAGTGAAAAAACCAGACACCATATCTCTAAAAAAACAATTATTATAAAATTGATTTTTTTTGTTTAATAAATGAAGTTAAGATTTCTTTTCCTAGAGCAGGTTTTTGTTGTCATGCTTTCTGTATGTATTGTCAGATTAATATCATCCCTCTTTGTTAAAAGCATGTATATTCTGTGGAATTATCTTTTTACACCACTAATTTTGTGGTTTACTGGATTAAATTTGATTTGAAATTGTGTTGTGTCAGTACTACAGTAGCTCTTCAATGTACTCAATGAATATTTCATAGTTTTTAGAAGTCTTTCTTCTAAAAGTGTCCCTCAGTTTCTGTTCTCTGAGATGTTGTGCTATAAATGCTGAGAATCATACTAAGAACTGTGCTGCACATCCTGCATTGACACAGATATTTTCTGTGTAATGTTCTCTTACTCCTTAGAATAATTTATTTTCTTTTTGAACCAGCACTTGATGTACTTTGGAAGAACAGGATATTCTCAAAATTTCATGGGTAATAAAAATTCAAGGTCTTGAGTTCTTGCGTTTATCTTTAGTCTCAGTGAATTTCACTGCACAGAGAGATGGAGTACATCTGAAGTTAATGACATGCAGTCCCAGTACCTCAGGAGAGATGAAATATGAAATATTCAGCTAGCTCTTGTCTACTTCCCCTGACCTGATATACAAACATCAAAATGTTTAAGTCTTGGCTACCAGAGAGCAACCTTTATATTATACAGAAGAAAAGATATTTTTAGGTTCATACTGGGGAGAAGAATACACCTGCCCTGCCTAATGTTGTTGCCTTCAGAAAAACAAATAGAATAAATGTCAAGAGATTATATACTAGAAAGGAAAAAAATAAATAAAATCAGTTGTAAAAGTGCTCTTAACATTCAAAAAAACATGGAATGGCAACACATTCAACAGATACTCCTGGAACATCTGTTGCTTGTGCTCTGAGAAGCAACTTAGATAGAATATCTTGTCCATCATTGCACTCCAGGCTCAGAATTATCCTCTGCACAGGAATGACAAGGCCCCTGGAACTGCTGGGAGTCTGTCAGGTCAGGCTGCAGTGCTCCCAAGCAGATTGATGCTTTATCCTGAAAAGGGGTTGAGACCTGTCTTTCTGGTATGTAATTGCTAGGTCTCTGAAAAACCCATGAATATAGATCAGAAAGAATGACTACTTGGAATCAGGAACCTAAAGATTGCCCAGCAAACAGACTTGCACTCTTTCCTATCCCCCTTCTGTGATTCTCTGTCATCAACCACATGTAAAAATTTGGTGGGAAAATTCCCTCTGTTCCTCCCTTCTAGACAGACATAACTACTTTTCAACTGTTTTTATCATCTTTATGAGCCACTGATTGAGTGCAAATTCAATTACTAAAGTAAATATATAAAAGGCAGATAAAATTATTTCCAGGAAACACATCTATGTCTGTTAAGTGTTATTATAGATAATATAAACAGACCTAGCAATATTTTTTCTGCACAAAATTCAACGTTTCAATAAATACCAAACATTCACTTCTACTGGGATATTATTCCAATATTCCAAAGGATTTTTAGACACAGGGCCCCTGGCTCACTCATAGCTGTGGGTAGCTAAGCTTGTAGACCCAACAGCCTGTAGAACAGATACTTCATGTACATTGACTTCAGTGGAGACTGCAGAGCACTTTAAGAAGTAGCAAACTCTGAGAGTCAGAGGTTCCAGAACTGCTGTTCATACAGGTAAGCAAAAATCAACAGCAGAGAAAACAAACTCCTACTTCATGTACTGATGGGGAAGACATTGTCTTCTGCAGCTCATCAACTAGAATCCTAAAGCACAAAGTTGTTGCAGTAAAGTTATGGTGCAAATAAACAATCAGGATACAGTAATGACTTTCCATATGATCCCTTTGAGATTACGGTAAATTGTCCTCCTAAACACTCTTCTCCAAGACTTAATATTCCACCTTTGAGATGACTCCTGTTCTGTTATAAAATTCCTTCCCTAATAGGCAAACTGCATCTTGAAATAACTTAAGGTTTTTCCTTTTATTATTTCATGAAGATTATCCTTTTAGCACTCCACTAACTCATAGGTTAAAAAATTTTGTTCTTATCTTCTACCTGGACTTTTGTACAGCATTGTACCTGGACTTTCATAAGGCATTTCATACAGTTCCTTATGACATCCTTATCACCAAACTGGAGAGATATGGATTTGATGGGTGGACTATTCGATGGGTGAGAAATTTGCTGGATGAACACAACCAGAGAGTTGTGATCAATGGCACTTTGTCTAGGTGGAGACCAGTAATAAGTGGTGTCCCTCAAGGCTCTGTCTTGGGACCAGTACTCTTCAATGTCTTTATTAATGACCTGGACAGGGGTATTGAGTGCACCCTAAGCAAGTTTGCAGACGACACCAAGCTGAGTGGCGTGGTTGATACACCAGAAGGGTGGGATGCCATCCAGAGGGACCTGGACAAACTTGAAAAGTAGGCCCATGATAATCAGATGAAGTTTAATAAGTCCACGTGCCAGGTCCTGCATCTGGTTAGGGGCGACCCAAGATACAAGTAGAGACTGGGATGGAACTCATTGAAAACAGCTGTGCAGAGAAGGACTTGGGGGTCATGATAGACAAATAGCTGGATGTAAGCCAACAATGTATACTTGCAGCCCAGAAAGCCAACCATATCCTGGCCTGCATCAGGAGAGGCATGACCAGCAGGTCTAGGCAGGTGATTCTGCCTCTATTATGCTCTCGTGAGCCCCCACCTGGAGTACTGTATCCAGTTCTGGGGTCCTCCTCTTCAGAAAGATGTGGACCTGTTAGAGCGGGTCCAGAGAAGGACCACAAAGATGATCAGAGGTCTAGAGCACCTCTCCTATGAGGACAGGCTAAAGGAGTTGGGATTGTTCAGCCTAGAAAAGAGAAGGCTTCGAGGGGATCTTATAATAGCCTTTCAGCACCTAAAGGGGGATTACAAAATAGAAGGGGAGAGACTTTTTAGCTAGTCAGATTGTAATAGGACAAGAGGGAATGGATACAAGTTGAAGGAGGGAAAATTTAGACTAGAAATTAGAAGAACGTTCCTTACCCAGAGGGTGGTGAGGCACTGGAAGAGGTTGCCCAGAGAGGTTGTGGATGCCCCATCCCTGGCAGTGTTCAAGGCCAGGCTGGATGTGGCCCTGGGCAACCTGATCTAGTGGATGGTGTCCCTGCCCATGGCAGAGGGGTTGGAACTAGATGATCTTTAAGGTCCCTTCCAACCTGGGCCATTCTATGATTCTATGATTCTGTTCAAAACTATTTTTCCAATAAAGACACTGCTATGCTTTGCTAAATGTGATTTGGACTCATATTTTGAATTAAATAAATTAGTATATCATTCTGCTCAATCAAAATCTCAGGTAATATCTGATAGTTTCAAATAAGTAAATTTTGTATTATACATTATAGTCTTAACAAGAGGAACATCTAAAAGAACTCAGACACTGAGTATTGGACTTTGACAACGGGTAGGGATGGTCAGAGTAAGGATATGAAAACTCATGCAAGGATCATTTCCTTGTTGGTGTGGGGGCAGACTGAAGACCTTAAGTTTTAGCTGTTACAGAGGATGACCGATGGGCTACACTTTCTCCTCTGACCACCCAGAAGGGACGCTTCCTTAGTAAGAACTAAGCATTTCTATGTACGGCCTAACATCTTTGCTAGCATTTCTCTTTATTATATTTCAGTGTTAACTTAAAGATTTCACTTTTCCAATTCTGCTGGGCACTTCCCCAGGAGTGTAATTATTAGCTTGAGCTCAAATTCCTTGCTGTTACTTAACTTATCACTGGCAACCTTGAAACTGTTATCTGTCACTTCAATAAATTCAACAGATGATTAATTTAACTTGCCCAGACTGTTTCAGAGAGGGTCCATATCAGGCACCATTAGGCAATTTTGCTTAACAAGTTTCAGTAAAGGCCTGAAACACCAGGGCAGGCTGCCTTCAGGGTCAGAGTCTCACCTGTTAATGTGACTGACAGCAAAGTCATTTAAAGTACAGAAATGCTCCTTCAATAAAAGCATCACTCCTCATTTTAAAAATGTTTAGGAATCTATGAGATTGTGGCAAAATTAATCTACTTGGCAATATTGTATTTCAATAATATGTCCTTTACTTTTCACAAGGATTTTTCATTTAGTTATGAGCAAAATCATGTTGACATTGCTTACGAATCAATAGCATGTCTTTAAAAACAGCCTCCATTTTGTGAGGAAACCTAGGAAAAAAAATAACATTGATTGACAATGATGTCAACAGTGAATCCCTGTACTGAAATAACACCTGTTAAACATTTTTATTAGTATACTTCTACCATTCCTCCAAGTGACATTTGTATGTGACCACAACAATTCCTGTTCTGCCACAAGGAAAAAGAAAATCTTATTCTACAGTTGTCATACTTTTCCTTCCTTATAACCATTTGAAAAATGGTACAGTTTAAAGTAGTAATAGTGTTGTAGCACTGTGAGGATATAAAAGTTCAAGATACAGTTTCTTCTTACAAACCTTGCTACATTTTTTTTATTGATAACAATTTTTTGTGCAGATTGATTTCCCTTGTAGATTTCTTTGTCCTTTTTTCACACTGTAGAAAATGCTGTTTAGATTTCTTACCAGAGACTGTAGAGTGGGTAGAAAATCTGCTTGCTGCAGCAGCACCCAGGTCAGACTGCTATCGTTAAGCGTAGACTTGGCAAATATGTTTCCATGTCACAGCATCTAACAATCCCATCTGTAAACCAGTCTGGCTCATTCTTGGAGTATAGTAAGAAAGGAAAAAAAACTTTGCTTCCAGAAGTACATGCCTACATTGCAGTAAAAATACTGGTTTAAACTGGTGGTTCTCATATGAAGGTAGCAAGGATTTCAAATGAGCTGATAGTGCACAAGCTGTGATGGTGTGCCCGTGTGTTCTCAGTACTGTTCAGAAATATAGAAAAATCTGGCGTGTCTGTTTGTGGACCTATGACTATATTTTCAACACAAGTTAGGTCAGATTAACACAGCATGAGATCAATAGATCAGTTATTGGTGTTTTAATAACCAGATATTTGCCCTTTTACTTCCCACTGTTTAATATTGATTTTTAATTCAGTTTATATAGCCATCCTAGGCTAAAGCCTCCAAAGAGCATACCAGTAATATGTGTGAAGTGGGAGATTACTATATAGAAGAAATATGTAAGTATAGAAACAAATATATAGATATAAGTGTATATAAGTATATAATAATATCTAAATTTGTGTGTATAAATGCACATAAATATATATATGAAATATAGATAAATAAATACATAGGTGTATATAAAAAATACCATACACTGTTGGATTCAGAACATGTTTCACCCAGGGAAAAGCACAGATGGATTTCCACATTAATGAAAATTAATTAGAGATACTAATATATAGCAGTATTTATGGATTTTCACTGAGGATGTCAGAGTTCAGAAAAAGTACGTTTTTAGGTAAAATGGACATATGACTAAGTATTTGTTAGGTAGATTTAACTTATTCAAGTCAAGACTTGAAAGAAGCAGCACAAACAGAATAGCAAGTACTGTTGTTTAACGCTAGAGACAGTGAAGAAGATTTAGGGATTTATCTTTCTAACAGGATTTAGAGAGCTTAGCACACTCTTGCTTTTAGGTATAATATAGGAACATCTTTTTGTGTATAGGGATTTGGCAAACAAACTTTATTTGATCTCTGTGAGAAGCTTAAAGAAAGCTCTAAGGCTAGGCAGTAGAGAACTATCCTTTATGGAATAACAAATGCTTGAAGTGTCACCTTAATCAATGGCCAGAAACCTTCTATAAATTTTGGTTAGTTCAGTCACATTAACCTTTTTTTCTTCCTGATCTTATGCCATTTTCTCCTTGTAAGTCCAGTGTTGTTTCAGGAAGTTAGATAAAGCACGCTGAATTCAGTGCTGAGACTGGCGATGTGGCCAGTCCTGCAGTGCTTTCACAGCAGCTGCATGAAAGGTGGTTATGGAGAAGCCATGAGTGGCATTAGAGGCACTGTGTGACTCCCAGAGCAGCCCGGGCCTTCACTCCACAGATTCAGCTGAGTGCTCCAGTAAAGGTCAGCCTGAGGGATTCTGGTCACTCTGGGTAGCAGACATCTGATTGAAAATATTATTAGCTCTATTTCCATGCCTACCACAGTTATGCACTTTGTAGAATGATAGGTAGAATTTTCAGCTCTTTCCAAAGCCAAGCCTCAAAAACAGTGCCTACTTCTTACATAAGAGAAGAAAATGGTGAAATTCTTGTTCTTCATTAATTTCCGGTCAAAAAGAATATTTTAATTCACTTCACTGGAGTTAGTATTAAACTTCACTTGGTTTAAATGAAGAATGCAAATGAAAGCAGCATCTCAGTAGAGAAATTGTTTGAATTCCTTCCATCTCTCAATACTATTCGTATACCTAATATTACTATACATTTTTAAACAAATCCATTTTTCTTAAAAGGATAATATGAATTATTAGTAGCAGCTCTTTATTACCAAACACAGAATTATTGTAATTTTAACTTCAATCTCATATCAATACAAGAAATTTGATATTTTATTTTCTCTAAATGCCATGAAATACCTGACAACTGCTTTGTCTAGTAGTTGATGTTATTAAGAATTACTTATTGAAATGATCTTTCAGTTTAACACAAAATTACATACTTTGCAGCACAGAAATGGATATGACTACCTACAAATTCTACTTCAATTTTTTAATTAAGAATAAATATCTTCTTAATTTTAATTAAAAAAACCTCCAAACCAACCAAAAAAAGTAATCTTCTTTTTGAAGGAGAATCAGTTTTTTACAATGACCAGGCAGAGTACACTTCCAATTACCTTTCTCTATTTAACAAACAAATCTTGTTGCTCACAATATTTCTTTGGAAATAATAAAACTTTACAAAAAAGACCCTAGTAAGCTCTTAGTTTGGGGCATAACAAAGTTTGATTGTAAGCTTAAGTGCAATCACCATCTTTCCTGTTTTTCTGAACCAGATGTAAATCTCTGACATGAAGGCTCGTTTGACAGGATTCAGGCGACTGTATCAACATACCAACTACACGTTGTGATTTTCCAGGTACTCCAAGGCAGTTGAACAATATTCTTCAGTTCTACTTACAAGTAGCCTTAGGATGAAAAGGGAGACTTCATTTAACTTATAATCATGTATTTTGTATTATGAGTTTATTTCCAAAAAATGGATACAGGAAAAAATATTCACTATGCAACAAGAATTGGACTGTTTTTTGAAAGACTTGCTCTCTGAGCATGATTATGATAGTCAAGACAAAAGCATTTAGGAATCAGTCTTATGGTGGGATGATTAAGTAATTTGGAAGCACATGCTCAGAAAAAAGTGGGTATGAGTCTATGGTTATATACAAGACAATAGTCTCACTATTTTCTGTTTTCTTTTTTCTCAGGATCTCTTCTAGTCTGATCTTCTGAAAGGCATATACCATGTTACTGGAGATAAAGGAGAAGTAGCAGCCGGTGAAATAAGTAGGTTTCTGATGAAAGGTAATTTTTAAGCAAATATTTCTTTGAGTATTTCAGGTATATCTGCTCCTACTCTTAAATGTGACCTGCTGATCTTGGTGTCCAGGATCTCCCACAGCAGACATGTCACACCACAGAGGTGCCTCTGTGGCCTGGAGGTGGCAAGCTTCCTCACAAAAATGTCAGAGGAAGTGGACTTTGTTCATGCAGTTCATTCCAAACAGGTCATGTAAGTATGAAATATATATTTTTTTGACAGAGTTTATGGAAGTGAAACCTTCAGAAAAGTCTACTTTTGGAAATATTTGAAAGTATAAATTCACTGAGATTTGCTTTTGCTCTATGCTAAACAGAGAGGAATATTTTTATTTAGATTTATTTTGAGAATTTGGGTTGGTTTCAGTTTTTAGGAGCAAGGCTTGGATCCTCAAAACCCTCATGCAATTAGAATTCATTATTTTAATAAATTCAGTGTAAAAACTCTGATAAACTGATATGTTACAGCCTATTTTATGACATATATTACAACCCTTAATTAGGAATATGCTTTTTGTTGGCTTTGCACTGGTCAATTTTTAAATAATAACAGTTTGGGAGATCAAAGTTTCATATGTATAACTACTCTAAGCAAATTCTTCCATTCTTTGACCTGATATTTCCACTACCTACATCATGTTTTAATACTTTCTTTTGTGTCTTTGGTTGGTTGGTTGGTTTTGGTTGTTTTTTGTGGTTTGTTTTGTTTGTTTGTTTGTTTGGGTTTGTTGGGGTTTTTTTTTACATTTTTGCAAAGCAGCTGCTTTGTAGGAAATGATGAGTCTGAGTTGCAGAACATGAAGAGGATGATGAAAAAAGCATTTGCTGATATTGTTTCTACAAGCCAACTGGTTATCGGTTTTGCAACTTATTCAGCATTAGTCAATCTCAAAAGATATATTGAGACAAGAGGAGGCAAAAAAGCTCTTCTTGCCACCTCGACTTTAAATACTTCATTGCAATGCCACTTCTCTGTCAACCATGTAGATAAAAATGATGCGTAACTGAAGATCTTCACAATACTTAGATTAGTATACACCTGAGATCACAGAAACACTTATTTCTGCAGAAGTGAGAACTACCAGCTTTTATTATAGGTTTTCTTCTGATGTGTACCTCAACTGTGTGAAAATAGATTAAACTGTTGTACCTTGCTTCTCTAGAAGCAGTGTGTTCACAAATGAATAATTCTGGCATTTCATAACAGAAAGCAAGAGCTATTGTGATTTAAGGGAAAAAAAAATATATAAGCTTCTCATATGGTTAGATCAATTGTGATATTTCTGTAGTTAAATCAAAGCATAAACTAAGCGAAGTTTCTTTTTTACATGCAACTATCTCTTCTTAAATAAGAACAATATTTTGAAATGTGTAAACCTAAAATACATTTGACTCCCAGTAGCCTCCACTGGAAGGAATGCATAAAAATGTACTATTCATACATAACAAAGACACAAAAATGTACTGTGAATGTCTCTTTGCAATTTTCTAGTTTTCTCATTAGTATTTTATGCAATTAAATGGTAAAAATATTGTGCATGCTGCTCAGACTCACACATTCCATGACACCAGATATGCTCAAAGAAGTCAGCCCGATGAAGTAACCCCTGAAAACTTCAGAGAATGATTTCGTCCTGATGTTTTTGATAGAGATGGGACAGTTCCAGTTTAGAGAGGGTGACTGTGAGACAAAGAATGATGTGTTCAAGGTCATGCATGAAAATAGGAATACTCAAAAATAGAGTTTTCTAAGTAACTCCCAAAAACTTTTAAGCCTAGATGCATTTGAAAAATCTCACAAGACATCCTATTTTCAAGCTTAGCTGTTTGAATGCCTTTAACAATCTGTCCTTTATCACTATGAAAAAAAAGTTGATCCTGCTGCTGAACGATAGCTCATGCCACTCAAGATTTTCAAAACCATGCTGCAAAGTAGAAGGTGTCCCATTCCATATAATTTCAACTCTTTGCAGAAAATAACAGTATTGGTGAGAAATAAAACCCCCTGAAAGCTCTTTTGGGGAAAATGGACAGGTAGATTTAAAAATAGCAAGCACCATACAGATTTTGGAGTTTATCTTTACAAAAAATAGAATATTAAAAATGATGAATGGTTACTGGAAATAAACAATGGATTCATCTCTCATATACCTTAAAGTAAATTTGCTTGATATGAAACCATACTTATAAGTGGAAAAGAGAGATAAATCTGTGGTATATATTTTTTCTATTGTGCAGTTTTTAGTCATTGATCTCACATTTAAAACATTATTCTTCAGAGAACCAAAGCAGATTTAAAAGAAATATTGCAGAATAAATTCAAAAATATTTCAAAAATATTAAATCATTTGAGGAATAAACTGCCATCTGATTACCACTGGTCCAAGCTCTTCAGTGAAACTCTGTAGTAATATACATATTTCCAAAAATCAGGATGACTTTTCTTCTTGTCAGTGTGTTGAGTTTGTGTCTGGCAGAAATTTGATAGAAGAGAAGGAGGCTACAGGGGTGGCTTCTGTGAGAACCTTCTGGAAGCTCACTTAGCTCCAAAGTCAGACCTGTCTCTGGCCAAGGCAAAATTAACCAGCAATAATGGAAGCACCTCTGCAATAACATATTTAGGAGGGGAAAATCCTGCTGGACAACTTCATTTGTTTTGGAAAATAGTGTGACATGAGCAAAATAACTATGTGGACACTAAAGTTTCTGAGAAAGAAGGGAGGGAGTTGCACTGGAGCAGAGATTCACATTCAGGCCATGGGGGTATGGCAGGTGGACCCCCTGCAGCACACAGAGATTAACAGTGGAGCAGATGGCCACCTGCAGCCCATGGAGGAACCCATGCTGCAGCCTAACGAAGGCTGTGACCAGAGGGATGTCAGGTTGCACCAGCGGAAGACTGTGAGTAGTCCTTCTCATTAGGAGGAAGAAGCATCAGAAACAATGACAAAACCACCACAATCCCCATTCACTGCCCCTCACTGATGGGGAGGAGATGGAGAAGCTGTGTGGGCAGCTAAGCCTAGGAACAATGAAGGGATAGAAGGAAGGTGTTTTTAAGTGCTGGTTGTATATCTCATTATCCTTCTCTGATTTGATTGTTAAGAGCTCCGATTACTTCTCTTCTAACCCAAACCAGGACAATTGGTGTTGTTGTTTTTATTTAAATTAAATTGATGTTGTTTCCCCAAGTTGAGTCTTTTGTCTGTGACCATAATTGGTGAGTGAGTCCTCTTTGTCCTTTGTTTCAACCCTCAAGACTTTCATAGTATTTTTTCCTCCTTATCCTACTGGTGAGTAGGTGGCTTTGTGGTGTTTCAATGCCAGCTGAGCAGTAAACCTTAGTAATTGAATAATGACCAAAATTTGCATAACTTGTTAATCCAAGGGCCAGTTTTATTTTGATCCTTTTAGAGAAATTTTTCCAGAAATATGTAGTCTCATGCTACATTATCTGAAATAGAACTTTTAGTAAAGAAGCAAACTTTCATGAAATAAAGTATTCATTCTTAATGTATCTTGAGACAAACATGCAAAAATTTCTGTCTAAATCAGCTGTACAGTTTGCACCTATATATGTACTAGTGAGCATTGAATGTGTTATATACATTTGTATAAATAGTTGTGGAACAGTATATATATGAAACAAAAAGAAACATGCTGTTTTTATTGTTCACATCAGTTTTTATTCTTGATTTCCTTGCTCATTTTTTTGCACCGCAATCATCACATGCTAGCCATATATAATTGGATTTCACTTTTCATGTCTTCGCTATTTCTCTGAAATGAGAAGCATCAAAGAAAAAAGTTCCCGGTTTGCTCTTCCTTATCTTCACCACTTCTTTTTTTCCTGCTCTTGAACAATGAAATGTGAATCTCTTCAGAGCCTTTGGGCCAGAACAGAAGGTAATAGTTGGGTCTCCTACTGTTTTTGCTATTAGTCGTTCTCCTGCTGCAGGTCTTTTAAGCTTTTGAAGGTTTGCTCTTGGAACTCATGAAACTGAATCCTGCTTATTAATGCCTCCAATGTCCCTGAAATGCTTTTGTTTTTCTTGTCAGCCTCTCTGGGAAGAATCTGCTGCCAGAGCTATTCTAAATACTTGTAGTAAGCATACCTGTCATTTATCTGGATTTAACCCAAAAAATAAAATAAACATGCATAATTGTAAACAAGAAATATGAAACATGATTTTTGACAACAGGATGCAAGTTATTTTTTAATTTAGATTTTAAAATTTATTTATTTTTAAAATTCTGACTGCTCCCTAGGAATCCTCTGAATCTGCCCTGAAATACACCCAATTTGTAGCTATGTAGAGGGCATATTTTCAAGGCCAGACAATTACAATTCATCAATACCACAAAACATTCTGAACAGCATCATGAGAATTTTAAATGAAGGGAACGTCAAAAATACCCAAGTAGAAATGGATACAGTTCTTAAAATAGATTTTGTGCTAAGTCTAATTAATGATAATTGCAGTCTAATTCATTAGGATTGAGCTGATTGTGATAGGAATAGGTAATGCAGCACACAGAATACAGTCCCTGGCTCGCAGTGGGAGCACTTGGCCTTCAACTGGGGAAGCAGCTGGATGTTGTTGGATGTGAGAGGTCATGGAAGTGTCTGGAAAACTTCAAAGCTTATGGTTATTTCAGGCTTTTGAAAGTTTATGAATAGTTCAAGTAGGAGAAGTTGTGGGTTCTTCTTCTGGCAGATAGTATTGAGGAACAAGACTGAAAAAGGGTTGAGTGTTGTTTTGATGGATTGTATTCTGAGGTTGGAAAAGAGGGAAAGTTGCTATAATAATTAAAATAGAGTAGACCTCATAGGTTTTGTGAGAGTATTTCAAATTTATCTAGACAGGTTTTTTACCCTTTTGCTTTTCTGTTTACAATATGATGCTTTACTACGGGGGCATGCGATGTGTGCTTATTAAATGAAAACCCTTGCTGTCCTAAAGTATTTTCAACTCCTTTTGGTACTTAAATAAGGCAGTCTTAAGGGACAAGGTCAGACTACCAGTGAGTGCAGTCATCTGAAAGGAGATGTGAGAGATTAGATATTTGCTTTAATGTAAGATGTACAAAATATATTAATAGATTCATAGAATATCCTAGGTTGGAAGGGACCTTAAAGATCATCTAGCTCTAAACCCTGTGCCATGGGCAGGGATGTCACCCCCTAGACCAGGTTGCCCAGGGCCACATCCAACCTGGCCTGGAACACAGCCTAGGATGGGGCAGCCACAGTATCTCTTGGCAACCTATTCTAGTGCCTCACTACTCTTTGGGAAAAGAGTTTCTTCCTAAAATCTAATCTGAATCTTCCCTTCTTCAGTTTGAAGCCTTTCCCCCTTGTTCTATCACTTTCTACTTTGATAGTCTCTCTCCCCCCTTCTATAGGTCCCTTTTAGGTATTGGAAGGACTTTATAAGGTCACCCCAAAACCTTTTCTTCTCCAGGCTGAACAATCCCAACTCTCTCAGCCTGTCCTCATAGGGAAGGTGCTCCAGCTCTCTGATCATCTTTTAGGCCCTCTGTAAGAGACTGTTTGAAAACTTCGCCTTATCATCTAAGGCAAACTGGTTTCCCAGATGTGAGACTGCATGTTAATGTCTCGAAGCTTGGTTGATCATTGATTATCACCCTTGGAGAAGACAATGCCAGACCTTCCTGGAGCCAGAGACTAGGAAACTGCAGTGCAGAACAATGAGGTCTAATTAAAACCTTGAGATGAGGCCCAGGTGTGTGGACATCTTCTGAAGAATTTATTCACGAGAAAAGTCTGGAGAAACCTGTGGGATATTCTCTTTATCTTAGATCAGTAGGACTGCGTTCTGTACCATTTCCTATAAAAAACTGAGGAAAAAGCCTCCCAAGATGTGAGTTTGTGAGTTCTAGTTGTGAGTGGAGCTGTGAGTGCTGTGTGTGAGAGAGAATGTGAGTGTGAGCACCCACCATCATGTAAGAAGCAAGGGGACCCTGGACCCTCGACATGTTGCTGGATCTGATCCATGGTGGTGTAAGTATGCCATCTTGCTCTCTCTCTTGCCTCTGTGCTTAATTTTCCTCTCTTTCCTCCATCCTACTGTCCTTTTGCTCTCACTCTTTTGTTTCAATAAACCCTAATTGATTTGCAGCATTTGACCTCGTTTGTGTCTTAATTTCACTGTGGGAAATAAAACTTGAATTTATCCCATGTCTATTAGCTGGACCGGGACACCCTCCCCTGGACCTGCTCTAAAAGGTCCACATCTTTCTTATGCCAAGGACCTCAGAACTGGATGCAGTATTCCATGTGGGGTCTCACAAGGGCAGAGTAGAGAGGCAAAATCACCTCCCTAGACCTGCTGGTCATCATCTCCTGATGCAGCCCAGGATACCATTGGCTTTCTGGGCTGCAAGTACGCATGGCTGACTCATATCCAGCTTTGCATCCACTATGACCCCTTAGTCATAATATATACTTGGATATATTATTGAGCCTGCATTTCATAATATAGTTCTTTCAGCCATTTAAAATCTTATTGACATATTTCAGTTTCTATTGAACTTGAACTTAACCTGAGAATATAGGCTATTTTTTCCACCTATTGGAATTAAGTGCCTCAATCTAATAATATTGTTTAATAGCATTCTATTTTAATAGAATATCAGGGTCATATCAGAATCTTTTATTTCTCCTTTAACTTTTAATTTCTTTTAATATATTTTGAAGCGTTTCTGTTGGAGAAACAGAATTGGAAGATGTTCCTGCTTGACCTCTGCTTTTAGCTGTAGTATGCTTTTTTAATGATTACAATTATTTCTTATAGTTTCTTCTATACAAGGATTTATGCACTTAGTTTTGTATTATGAAAATATTTGAGTCTTTAGAAACCTTTACTTAGATCACTGTTTAGACACTATGTTCTAAAAAAAGGAGAATATTTTAAAATACTGATTACTTGTTTCTGTAATATTTTCTCTCTTCTGGTTCTATTACCCTGCGAAACTAATATTTTAGGATATTAACTCTTTAAAATGAAACCATAATAGGCTACACTGTGCTTATAAGGCAGTGCACATAATGTTACAGTTGTTCTCAGTGTAGATGCAAAAGTGATTCAGAATGTGATTTTGCCTTGCTCCCTGGAGTTTCTGGTGGCAGGTTTCACAGAGTTCCTTAATCAAGGACCGAAAAAGACAAAACATTCCTAGGACACAAAAAGCCCCGAGGTCCACTAGTAGGATGGTATTGTTACTTCAGACATCTGTTTCTGTATTGCCAGCTTTCTCAGTTTGATACGCTTGTGTTTTCATAGTCTGTGTTTAAATACTTTAGTTATGTAATACAAGTAGTCCAGTGAATATGGAATGTGGATGGATTCTGAACTTCACACTGGCAAATGGAAATATAGATTACAGGTCCTACTTTAAATAAGGTCAAAGAAGACTATTCTTAGGCAATATCCCACCCTTCTCCTCTCTTAGGAGAAGTATATTTTTTCTTTAAAGTGTTTAATTCCTATTTCATCTTTTTCATTGGTTC
>VWZX01000627.1:207105-341331 GCA_013399015.1 Galbula dea
GGAGCCAGAGACTAGGAAACTGCAGTGCAGAACAATGAGGTCTAATTAAAACCTTGAGATGAGGCCCAGGTGTGTGGACATCTTCTGAAGAATTTATTCACGAGAAAAGTCTGGAGAAACCTGTGGGATATTCTCTTTATCTTAGATCAGTAGGACTGCGTTCTGTACCATTTCCTATAAAAAACTGAGGAAAAAGCCTCCCAAGATGTGAGTTTGTGAGTTCTAGTTGTGAGTGGAGCTGTGAGTGCTGTGTGTGAGAGAGAATGTGAGTGTGAGCACCCACCATCATGTAAGAAGCAAGGGGACCCTGGACCCTCGACATGTTGCTGGATCTGATCCATGGTGGTGTAAGTATGCCATCTTGCTCTCTCTCTTGCCTCTGTGCTTAATTTTCCTCTCTTTCCTCCATCCTACTGTCCTTTTGCTCTCACTCTTTTGTTTCAATAAACCCTAATTGATTTGCAGCATTTGACCTCGTTTGTGTCTTAATTTCACTGTGGGAAATAAAACTTGAATTTATCCCATGTCTATTAGCTGGACCGGGACACCCTCCCCTGGACCTGCTCTAAAAGGTCCACATCTTTCTTATGCCAAGGACCTCAGAACTGGATGCAGTATTCCATGTGGGGTCTCACAAGGGCAGAGTAGAGAGGCAAAATCACCTCCCTAGACCTGCTGGTCATCATCTCCTGATGCAGCCCAGGATACCATTGGCTTTCTGGGCTGCAAGTACGCATGGCTGACTCATATCCAGCTTTGCATCCACTATGACCCCTTAGTCATAATATATACTTGGATATATTATTGAGCCTGCATTTCATAATATAGTTCTTTCAGCCATTTAAAATCTTATTGACATATTTCAGTTTCTATTGAACTTGAACTTCTTAACCTGAGAATATAGGCTATTTTTTCCACCTATTGGAATTAAGTGCCTCAATCTAGTAATGTTGTTTAATAGCATTCTATTTTAATAGAATATCAGGGTCATATCGGAATCTTTTATTTCTCCTTTAACTTTTAATTTCTTTTAATATATTTTGAAGCGTTTCTGTTGGAGAAACAGAATTGGAAGATGTTCCTGCTTGACCTCTGCTTTTAGCTGTAGTATGCTTTTTTAATGATTACAATTATTTCTTATAGTTTCTTCTATACAAGGATTTATGCACTTAGTTTTGTATTATGAAAATATTTGAGTCTTTAGAAACCTTTACTTAGATCACTGTTTAGACACTATGTTCTAAAAAAAGGAGAATATTTTAAAATACTGATTACTTGTTTCTGTAATATTTTCTCTCTTCTGGTTCTATTACCCTGCGAAACTAATATTTTAGGATATTAACTCTTTAAAATGAAACCATAATAGGCTACACTGTGCTTATAAGGCAGTGCACATAATGTTACAGTTGTTCTCAGTGTAGATGCAAAAGTGATTCAGAATGTGATTTTGCCTTGCTCCCTGGAGTTTCTGGTGGCAGGTTTCACAGAGTTCCTTAATCAAGGACCGAAAAAGACAAAACATTCCTAGGACACAAAAAGCCCCGAGGTCCACTAGTAGGATGGTATTGTTACTTCAGACATCTGTTTCTGTATTGCCAGCTTTCTCAGTTTGATACGCTTGTGTTTTCATAGTCTGTGTTTAAATACTTTAGTTATGTAATACAAGTAGTCCAGTGAATATGGAATGTGGATGGATTCTGAACTTCACACTGGCAAATGGAAATATAGATTACAGGTCCTACTTTAAATAAGGTCAAAGAAGACTATTCTTAGGCAATATCCCACCCTTCTCCTCTCTTAGGAGAAGTATATTTTTTCTTTAAAGTGT
This sequence comes from Galbula dea, assembly GCA_013399015.1. NCBI lineage: Eukaryota > Metazoa > Chordata > Aves > Piciformes > Galbulidae > Galbula > Galbula dea. The sequence goes on from VWZX01000627.1 coordinate 208,934, forward strand.
TTAATTCCTATTTCATCTTTTTCATTGGTTCTTTGCTGGTCTTGAAATATTGAAGATTGTTTCCATAACATATAGAGATGATGAAGATAGCATGCAGCTATATTATGGTTGTACTTTAAGTTCTTTGGCATACAGTTAAGAGTAATACTTGTATTATACTTGTGTAGTACTTGTATTACTGTTAGCTTTATGGTATTTCTGTGTTTTAGCAGGGTGATAGACAGAAATAAATGTTAACTGTATAAACCTTTTCTGTCCTTTGTTAGTAATCCTTGCTCAGCTTAGTGGTTAGCATTTGTTTCAGTTTAGTGAAGTTGGTGGACTTTCACTTTTTAAGAGGTTATTGAGCTAAAGACGGAACCTAATGAAGGAAAAGATGCATACAGATGATAAACTGCATTTTCTTCTTAATATATCAACTTCACACTAAACTCAGAAGTGTTTTACATAGGAATTTCATGAGCTTGAGCTCACTGAAAGAAAAAGGTAAAGACTCACATAATCTGCAGAAGTGTCCCTCAGCAGTGTCCTAGCCAAGGGGAGGAATCCCTGACCACAGTCAGCTCTGTGTGATGGCCAGTTCTGTCTCTCAAAATACTATGCATGTAGCATCCATTTTGTACCCAAGTTGAGCATGAAATTTGTCAAGTGTCAGAAGCAAGCTCACAATAGCAGCTCAGACAGAAAAGTGCTGGTCAGCGTTGGGTGCTAAACTACCTCTGAAAGGGCCTCTACCACATCCCCCAGCACTGTTGCTGTGAGATGTAAAGCTGATGCATATCAGGCCTCTTGCAGAATCTGGCCTTTGTATTTTGTATTTATCTGGCTTTTGTATTGCTACTGATTCTACCAGGGCAGCTGTACCTGCTACACTGACCTACTTCAGAATCTGTTTTTTCCAGTGAATGGTTGTGATCAGGCCTGTATCTGGAGCTTTGAGATGGAAAATTTTAGTCTCTGTATTTATAAGAAAAGCAGAGACATCCATGCAAATTACAAACCTAAATCATACCTTTAACAGCTTTCTTTTGCATCTTGTTTATTCAACTGAGAGTTCCACAGCAAAAATCTGTTTTCGGATAATGCTTCGAGAGCATTCTTTTAAAAGTAGCTGTCATGCTTTATGATGTGAGTGATGATCTTGGACAGTGTTGTAGCTCCAACACATCTTTTTAACTACTACTCTTGATTATAGCCAGCTGCTTAAGGCTTTACTTGAATAAAAATGGGTATCTTGCATATATAAGTAAAAGTAGACTTGAACCAGACTTCAAAGGATCTCTTGTGGGAGGAAGCACAAAGATAAAATGACATCAAAGCACTATTGTATGAATGATAGCTCACAGCAGGTCTCATTGAAGTTGTTACTGTCCCCGATTGCTTGTTTCTTTTGGAAGTTAGCTTCTTAATGATATAAATGAGGATCTGCTTTGGTTTTTTTGTCTAGTTTCGGACTGTCTTGGATGGTTTTGAAGCCAGGTAACATAAAGTTATAATATAACCTGTAAAAGTATTCTTCCTTCACTGAGGAATGGAACTTACCTTGCATACTGTAAAACTTCAAAAAGAACTATCAAAGCTTAGTACATCAGATAGTACAGACAACAAACACTGTCATACAAAAGCTGAAATGGTGAGCAAGGCTTCAAGCCTCTGTTCCAGCAGGCATAACAAGACAGTTCATCTGAAAGAGTTTACAGTGGGCACTGTCAAGTTTACTCTGAGAAGACTGAGCCAATGACACACTTCAGAATAATTCTTAGTAATTGTAAGGAAAAGCCACCTCCTTTTTTTCTAGTCAATATTGTAATAGTACTATTAAAGTCTTACTTGGTAGCTTTTTACAAAATTCAGTTGTGTGTGTACTGCATCCTCATTTTCATACATGTTCGTTCTTGCAAAGCAACAGCTTGAACTGGTGGTGTCTTTTAAAAAAAACAACAAACAAAACCAAACCAAAACCAAATCCAAAACCAAACAACAGCAACAGAAGAAAATAAGAGGGGAAAGGGAAAAAAGGGAGAAACCTCTTGAATGCTATTATATGTAGCTATATAGCTTCTTTATGCAGGAAAAGTCTAGTTAGATGTAGTTACTATGTCATGCAACCTCTTTGTGTGTTAAATTACCTGATAGAGACCATTATACGTCAATGATTGGTTCATCTTTCAGGCTAGTCTACATATGCCCATGGAAGATTTTGCTTATTGATCATTTCTAGCAAATGTCTTGACACTTGAGCGAGAATATTCTCAAAGTTGTGTAACAAACTGTGAAAGGTTAGTCTGATAAGCAAAGTATCTGTAGAATTGTATTATGAATTTCCTGTGTTCTTAGCATTTGATGATACCAGATTATTGAAAAGATTACCAAAACCAAATCCTTATACAAATACTTCTACAAGTTACTGTAAACACAAGCAAAAAACCCAATATTAATAAAACCAGCCCTATTTGTAAAAGTTCTGAAGTTTTTTTCTGTTGAGAATCTGAACTGAAACTCAAAACCCTAGAAATCAGTCAGTTCTTGTATGGTACTCAGTTCTCAAAGTTCTTAATAGACTAATTATTATTTAATCTATTTTGATGTAATGAAATAGTGGTTGCTTTGGCCGTACTGAACAGGACCTCTCCAAGCAGAACATCTAAGCTGAAACAGTGGCAGAAGTCTTGATTTTGTCAGGTCAGCTATCCCATTAGTGAGAGCTATTCATAAATGTATACGTAATTGATGTCCTTATATTAGAATGTCCCATACAAGCATTTGATAAACTGTATAATGCCTTAATCCAATTTGAGTAATAAAAGACACTTTCCAGATTACATTCTTTATGAAGCCTATATAAATTGGTAGCTCCTGAATTCAACAAATCTCCCAACAACTTCTAGAAATTGCTCTCTTACATCTACCCTTGTGACCAGAGAGTTAACACGCAATGCAAGATTTGAGGCCAGAACTTCACAAGTTTATACAAGAAAACTGAATCCAGTTATCTCAATTTTAGGATGGAACTCAGTTTCTTCAGTTCAAAGGTCTTGAGTTCTTTTGTCCAATATACTAGATTCTTTAGTTTGTTACTTCATATAGTTATGTTTTCCCTGACAAAATAATTTGGGGGTTTTTTTGGAGGCAGAGGCGTGGTTAAGCAAATAAGTGACAGAGTTTCATAAGGGACAAATGAAAGTTCTGCAGAAATATATTCTGTATCTTTGTGGCCTGGAACTTAGACTGGAAATAAAAGCTCGAATCAGTCAAAACTGGTACTGAAATAAAGATATCTCAAATCACAAAAGAGCTTTAACTAATAGCAATTAAAAGTTAATTTAAGTACCTGAAGTCCAGGTAGATGACATCTACTACTCTCCCCTCATCTAACCAGCTAGTCACACCATCATAGAAGTATATCGTATTGGTCAAGTATGATTTCTCCTTTGTTAATCCATGCTGACTTCTGATAATTTTCTTTTCCTCTGCATGCTTAAAGATGACCTCCAGAATGAGCTGTTCCATCAACTTATCAGCGATGGAGGTGAAGCTACTATATTCATTTTTTATTTATTAAAACTATATCAATATAGAATTATAATTCAGAACATATTTTCTCTTTGACCTAGTGATGCTGTGTTTTGATAGATGCCAGACATTCTTAATAGGTTAGTAGAGCAATAAACAAAAGAAGGCATGGAATTACTGGCCAATTAAATACTCAATATGAAGAGGTCAAAGTAGAATAGCTCAGGACTTTTGAATAAATGAGTCATTTAAAACTGTGATATCTCATTTTCTTGACAAATATTCTAATGAGTGGAGAAAATGACTCAACATTAATCCTTTCGTGTGACAGAGGGTAAGAAATGTGGAAATGATATTAAATTAATCATCTTATTATAGGTTTGATACTAGCCTTCCCATTCTTATTATCTGATGTTCCCAGCCCTTTATATTTACAGAGACTTTGTTCATGTCAATTTAATTAATATCAAGAAGAGAATTAGCATTTTTAGAGTATTAATTTTTTTTTCTTCTAGTAAGACCCTTAACTGTGAGTTAAAATTGAGTGATCCTTCACATGTAAGACTACTGTATAATGCCTTAATTCCCTGTGTTCATGGTTATTTTTCCTTTAAATTTAGAAAATACTAGATCACATCAGGAACAGATTCTCAGTAAAGTTTGCATCTGCCCTTATTGATCATTTGCCAGGAACGTGGTACCACTCCTCACAAACTGGTGGGTGTTACTGTTCTCAAAGCAAGAGCAAGCTGGATCTGCTTCTACAGCATTTTGGATTATTTATTTGTATGAAATGTAGCCACAGATGTATGAGTTCCTTGGAATAAATTAATATATTATCCTCTGAACTATCCTGGCACTTCCGAGAATCTGTCACATTCAACAGAGGAAAAATAATCTAGAAAATAGCAATGTCTGTCACTGGTCCTCAGGTGTCACTTTTTCTGATCATATCAGACACAAGCCATAAATATTAAAACATGTGGAGTAGGGTATTATCAAGAGCACTTTTTTGGTGCTCCTTGGTTACCCTATAGGGAATCCTTCAGTAAGTAGTTTTGGCTTTGCTGTCCAAATAATTTCCAGCTGTCATGTTGCTTTCTCATAATTTTTTGTTGTTGTTGATGGTGACATGTGTTTTTCCAAAGATTAATAAATCTAATCTAGAAGTGACATTCTTCTCTGCATGATGGAGAAATACCTTTTGGGTAAGTTTTCTTTCCTTTCTAAGACACTTGTCACTTCTGAAAATATTTGCCTAGAGAAATTAAAGAACTTATTAAACAGTGAGTAGCAGAGCAGCAGGTTTCCTAGGGAGGGTTTGCTTTCAACCCTCTGAAATAAGGGGAGTTGGGAGGTGAAGCCAAGGAAAGTCTGCTATGTATGAATAGTGTCTGGACAAAATACTGTCATACTCCAGTCCCTTACACTTCATTGTGTGATGCCAAATCATAAACCTTAAAAAGATTAGTTTTTCCTTCTGAACTCAGATTACACATAGTTCTTAAGTATATGAATACATATGCTGAAAAATTAGTTTGGCTTAAGGACTCAGTATTAATTTCTTTTACTTGGGTTCAGGTGTGCAGGACCAAGCACTATTTACCAGCCTTCAGCCCATTCCCAGCAGGCAACCCAGAATACAAAGAACCACTGAAAAAAGAAGTAAAACCCTCCATGGATACTTGTTTTAAATATTTTCCTTGGAAAATTGGTATCTTTTTTCTCAAAAATGTTTCTTTTCTTTGAAATGAAATCAGAATATTCAGTCATGAAGATAGTGATATTGAGTGTGTATGTGCTATGCAATACTTAAAAAAGAAATGTTTTTTAGCTTCAGAGTTATTTAGCCGACACCTGCTATTTATAGAAAAGGCTTTTTGGCACTCTAGAGTTTTAATGTTAAATTTTAGCCTGAGTAGGACTTTTCAATTTATTGTACTGGAATCCTGTCCAGAAACAAATGTATTGGACAGATAGGATTGGGACCATAGTAAGGCTAAAATCTTCCCTGATAGCAAAGCTGTGGAAGAAATCTGAACACATGTGAAAGGAGGTAAAGACTTAAACTAAGACAGATTAAGGAAAATGAGTAAATGTTATTGTTAAAAAGTAAGAGGAAAGGAGGCTGATCTGTGCAAGTTTTACTATACTTCTGTATTTGATTTTTATTTTTTTTCTATCATCTTAACTGACACTTTCAGAGATTGTGAATTGTATAATGAGTACAAATCTCTTAAAAAGTTGCAAGAGATATATTTTCTTTAATTTCCTTCCTCTGTAGCAGGTATATCTGAGGACACATATTCTTCCTGCTGTGATTGCCATCAAAATTCCCATAGTTTTCAGTGAAGCATTCAGTCATATTTTCATAGCTTGGTGAGTTAATACTTGTCAGCTAAATAGAAGCAGCTTGAAGAGTTCTTCAATTCTAACTGTGGAAGTAAAGGGCATTAACTTGAAGTGTTTTGTTTTGCAGAAGACTCATTTCCATGGACCAGCTAATGAGCAATGGCTTAAGTTATGCTCTCACCGACAGATATGAAAAAAGGTCCTGTTCAATATTGACTACTGAATGTTCTGAAAAATTGCAAACATGGAAATTGTATGTTTTAATGGATTTGCAATAAAAGTCCTTAACCCAAAGTTAAATATTTGATGCAGAAACTGTCTGGAGGCTACATCTTACAAGTTGGTTTTGATCTATTACACCTAGACAATTCTACGTAGAGCTAGGAAACCACTGTGCCATCACAAGGCAGTCAATTTTTAAAAGCCTACTTGAAATTATAAATACTTTCCTCCCCCCCAGGAAAGATAGCTAACAACTATTCTTGGTTATCTTCAAAATTACATTAGCAAAATAATGCATTATCATGTAAGGAATCTCTAAGCTTATTTAAAAAGTGGTCTCTTCCAACCATGCTAAATCTCTACATGTGTGTGTTTATATTTGGACATTTTGAAGAGGTTTAAAATTTTTATGCAAATGCACTACAGAAGTAGTAGTAGGAAATTCTGTGGCTTTGCTAGGGCCCTGAGAGAGGAGGCTACAAACAAAATGAGGGGGATAAGGTGCAGTACTTCACACACAATACTGAATATGAGGGTTTTTTTGTAGATTACAGAAGTCTGCTTCCCTCATCAGGAAAAAGAATACTAGCTGTCCAAATACTAAGCCTAGGTAGTGACAATGTTCATACTGTGTCCTGGACTATGTAGTAATCCACAGCTACCCACATGTGTGAGTGGTTATTCAGTTGAGGGCTTCCCAGCATTCAGAGATGGTATTGTTCTGCTCTTCTATCTTTGTCTCATCTTGGACTTCATCAGTTTTCTCTGAGGGAGCACCAATGGGCTCAGGTCAGCATATGATGGTAGTTTGGAGAAATCTTTTGTGAAGGAAGTGAGTTCTGGGCCTGCACATTGCATCTGACACTTTAGAAGAGTGTCTAACTCTCATTACACAGGTTATTGGCTGAGTTCAGGTTTGGAAATAGCGTGTCACCCACCAGTGATACTGTGATCAGTGTTCCTTTTTGCAGGTAAAGGAGCACTAACAGAAAATGGACTGACTTTTACCTCTTAAAAAATCACCTGTTAAATTAATACCTGATGTAAAGATAAATACATAATTTCAAATTAGAAAAATCTCTCAAGGCCTATTTTCTCACTAAGGAAAAACATGGTAGTAGTTAATGGTGACTTGTGCAGGAAAGAGTGGAGACACTGCATTCCTGTGAGAAAGAGATGATAAGCAAGGGCAGGTGGGAGAAAATAAGATGGAGTGTGGATGATCAGATCTTATCACTGCTCTGTACTCCTTGGTCTTTCACAGAGACCCAAGGCTAGCAAAAATATTCCTTGCTGAAATCCCCTACTCCATTGGTGCTGGACAGCAATCTCTGCTGGTAGAATAAGGTCTGTCTCTTTGGTCATGTCTTCGACTCTCTCCGTTTTTTTTAACATCTACAAATTTTCTGTCATCTCTCTCCTACTATGACATTGTAGATGCTGAAAGAGCATGAAGGAATTTTAGAGTATATCTGCATGCCTCTTCCCTTTAGGGTCTGATCATAGAGCCACTACCTACAAATTCTTTTTGAAGCTGCCAGTAACATCTGCCTCCACAACCTCCTGCAGCAACACTTTGCAGAAGTTCACTACTTGCTGCGTAAAGCAATACTTTCCGGTGCAATTTCTTCATGATTCATAACATTGTAAAATATATATTGGCTTTTATAGAATAAAATATTAAATTCTGAGTTTTGAATCTATCTAATTGTTTTGGAAACATGAGAAAAAGAAAGTTTAAGTAGGTCACAATGCTATAAGCCAGTTGATATTCCTATGGAGTTTCACTCCTATGGAAAATATTGATGGACAGGAGCTCTAAGACTCAGCTGAAACTGAGCTCCTGAATTCAGAATCTGTTTAACATAGATTGAGTAATCTGATGTCTCTCAGGCTTGATCATGTCACATACACAAACGAAATAAAGCTATCAAGTTACTTTCTAAAGGGTTGCAAAACTTTCTGAAAAAGTAGCCACTAGTAATTAATGCCAGAGAGACCAAGCATTTACTTACCTTAGAAATATGACATTTACCCTCATACTAACACACGATGTGAGGATGCTTGAACAGAAATTGTATGCTTACAGCAAGCATTAAATACAGATAGTTCGTTTAGATATCACACATCCTCATAATCACCTGCTACAGTAAGCACAAGTCATTAGCTGTTGTGTTATACAGCTGATGATTATTATTTTGTTTTACAGTGATGGAATCAAGTTAAACTACACTTGATGAAAAAGAAATGTATAGATATGAACAAGAGATACAAATGTTAGCAAGTTATTATAGTTGTGTACTGTCATTTGTAGAAATCAATCTTACTGATCTGTGGCAATTCCCTGAAATTTGCTACAAAACTGCATAGTTCTAAGCACTAGCTCTATTGCTATTATATGAGCAACACCCTAGATGAGCATGATTTCCTGACCTGCTGAACTCAAATCTATAGTTTGTTAAGTCAACAGTCTTTGAGGGTGATAACACTGAATAGTGATTTCCAAATGATTTTTAGAATTTTATTACTGTTTCCTATGCCTGGTTTGCTGTTCATGTGGACTTAGCCAAGCTTTGGTTAAACAGGCAGATTTGGAGACTGCTATACTTTTAAAAGTCCCCAAAGAAAAGCAAATTGAAACAAAATATGGTTTCTAGATTGTGATAATGTTGCCACAGCTGTATTTTCATTCCTACAAAAGTTCTTTACCTGAAAACTTGTTTAAGATCAAGAGCAGACATAAACAGTCCAAGGAGAAGGATGTGAAAATATGATTTAAAGTATCCTCCTCACCTATCATTTTGTAGCCCAGGGCATTATTGGATCCTTTATTGGCCCCTGAGGAACTCCACTCCTGACCAGCTGCCAGTTTGACTTTGAGCCATTACCCACCACCCTCTGAGATAGACAATTCAGCAAGATACACTCATATTGTGGTCCATCTGTCCAGTTCAGATCTCACCAGGTTGTCAGTGAAAAGCATGTCCTGGGAGGCTGTGTCAAAAGCCTTTCTAAAATCAAGGCAAATGCCATCATCTGCTCTGAGCAAATTGTTTCCTCAGAGAAAGCAACCAGACTGGTCAAGCAGGACTTACCTTTAATAAACTGATGTTGGCTTTTTCCACTGACTTTCTTGTGGAAATGCTTTTGTAAGTACCTGTTCTTTTTTTTATAGTTCAGGGGGTAACTACTCTTTCAGGTATTGAGCTTTTGGGTCTTCTTTATGTCATTCTGGTATTTTTTCCACATATGAAATACATTAATAAGATTTTTATTTTTGCCAAAGAATGTATCTGGAGTTGCTGAACTCTCCAACATCATAACAAAATTCCTTTAGAGTTAAAAATTGTTAGAATATATTAGTCATATTAACTAAAATAAAATATATTCAAAGTTTTATTAGAAATGTACCCAGTATATTGACAATTTACATTTTTATGATTAAATTTGAAGAGAAATTTGGGGCATTTTTTTAATTTGAAAACTATGGAAAACATAAGAAGCACTCTTATAAAAAGAATTTCTTTACTATAATAGGCTTCCAAACACTTACTGCAAGTCAGGTTTCAAAGAAATATTGAGAAAGTTATTTACAAGAAATGTGCTTTTGCACATATATTCCAAAAGAATTTGTCATTATTACACATCTTTGGTTTTCCTTTATTAACCTGTTGAAATGAGACTTCTTTTGAGTATGGGATGCATTTACGTGATCCATTAAATTCTTTCTACTGCTTATGAACAGGGAAAACTAAATGTCACTGTTTTGCCAAATATAGATAAGTGATGTTGCATTATGGTCAGTGGGTATTTTGAGCCAGTGTGATTAGCAAGATATATATTTACAAGACACAGAAATAGGAAAATAATATAAGGAATGAAATTGGTATTAAAGTAATGAAAGCATCATTCCCCTCCACTGCAAGTCAAAATGACGACATTAACAATTTGTTTCGACTGTGTGTGCCTGGAGGCCCTTTACTTTTCCCTTTTATAGCTCTGGAAACTACCACGAACCTTTACAGAACCAGATTTTGAAATCTGTGCACTTAAGTTTAGAATCTAAAATGCGTTGCTTGATGGGAGAGAGCTTGTAAAGGTCTCAATGATTTTTTTTGTTGTGGTAGAAAAACATTGATTTGGGACATTTTTTCAGTGCATAATTTTAAATAACAAAAATGTTGAGGGAGAAGGAATCTTGATCTGAATATGTCTTGTTTTCTTTGTCTACTAAATCATAAATTCTTGTATTGCAACTGTCACCTTCTATCTAAAAGTGCAGTTAGATTTCATCCATGTTGATAACAGGTAGTAAGTGCTTTTGCAAAGGCTGCAGAACATATACCTTCATTCATATACCCTGGCTAGATGCATCTGTTGCTGCTGACACCTTTTGTTGATATGATATGAATATACATAATGTATTAAACATTTTGCAACTCGTTTATATTTAAAAGCTTGTAGCTTCTGAGCTGCTTCCAAATAATACTTTAAAAAAGCTGAAGGTTGTGTCAATCGTGCAAATTTCTAGAATTTTGCTGGGATGGTATTTCACCAGAGCTCAGACTTTTAGTCTTAAGTGCCCTAAATTTCATAATCATAGAATTATTGAATCATTTAGATGCCCTGGCAGTAAACCAAAACACTAGGCCTAATCACTGCCAGAAGCAGGCAGTGTTTGTAAAAACAATACTGTCAGCTTCAGATATGCAGTTATGTAGAGGAGCTCCAGCTGGAAAAGAAAATCATTGAATAGAATCAGTTCTGTTCTAACCCAAACCAGGACACTAATGAAGTAACCACATCACTACTAAATTCAATGAATTTGCTCTAATGAACACACTCTAAACTGACTGCAGATTGACATAAAATACCACAAGAATGTTATTTTCTAAAGACACTGATGTAAAAGAGTCAAAGTTGGTCAGGAAATGCCTGAGTTTAGAAGTACTTGGGTTTAAAGGCAGGAAGATCCTAAAAATTGATAATAAAATTCTAACTGCATTTTTGTCCAAGGCACTGATGATTAGCTGCAATGTCCTTTTAAATCCTGGTGCTCAGCTGTGATTTAATGTAAAACTGTGCTTTGTTGTGATGGTGGAAACAGCAGGCATGATTCTGTGAGGAGATGTCAAGGCTTTTCATTGTGAATTTTTCAGTTTAAATGTTAATTCCTGTAGGTATTCCTGTCTGTGTGGTAAGTCCCATGCTGATTCCCATTAATCCATAGCTTGCAGAAGCAAAACAAAGTTGAAAGGTGCTTTCAAGATCTTTTAATGTATAAGGTACTCTATCTAATAGCTTCTTGAGTACTGCCTGAGTGAAAATCTATCAACATTTTAGCACACTTGAGGTACTTCAGATTTAAGGCTGTGTATTTGAAAGATGTATCATATTGTAGGATGCTTTTATCATGAGGATAAGCACATCCCTAACTAAATAAAATCAACACAGGAAAAGGAGTCTGTTTTCACTGAGTGCCTATCATCTCTGATGTGGCATGAAACAACTTTGTTCTGGAAAACAAGCACTGCACACGGAAAAGCTAAAGAAGAAAGAGATTATCTGTTGGACTAAGATCAGGTTTGCAAACAAGGAAACCACAAGCTAAGAAGAAGTCCTGCCCACACACTCAGACAAGACAGGTGAACAGGAGGGCAGGAACTGACAAAGCAATTTTTTCTTTTTTGTGCCTCTGAATGCTGTATCAGGCAGAACCCCCCCCCCCANATCAGGCTGAATTCCTTGGACTGAACAGTTAAAACACAGAATGGAAAAGGAACATGCCCTGTAACTGGCTATAAAGGCCTTGTTCAAAATTTGTTTCTACATTAATGACATCTTTGCTCCACCTACTGGTAGGAAGGTTTGGAGCTTTCTGAGTTGCTGTCTGGCACGTGCACTTCCTTCTACAACTAGTTTTCTTGTTCTAATTAAAAGATTAAATTTCACTATAGAGAGGGAAAAAAAAGTCAATATCTGTTCATAAAATTTGGAAGTGACAGATAAATTCTAATTTTAAGGGGGAAAAAAATCATGGCTCAAAATGTAAAAATAAAGAGATCTGATTCTCACAATTTGGGGAGTAAAGGAAAACAAACCAACCAAACAACGAAACATAAAACCCCACAAAAACAAAAGCAAAACTCCAAAATGCTCTACAAGTTTATACTTTTTTTTATAGCTATTAATTGTTTTATTGTCTAAAATCTGCCTTTCTATGGCAAAGCACATAACTGTTTGTCTTTATGTCAGTTTCCTTTCTAGCCTTATTGACATAATGGATCTGACAGTCATTCTGAAATGCTGGTTTGATATAATTGAGCATATCCTATTTCTTATAGGTTGTTTCTTGATTACTGGATGATGTCAAGAAAAACAGGACTTCTGAGTTCATTTGCACAACTTCTGTGATTAGTTATGTTTGGTTTTAAGCCAGGAGGTTCTCAAAGGTTTACTTTCCTGTTTTGGAAGTTGTTAGCTTGCTGCCAACTTAAAATGATATCCAAACAGTGATTCATTAGATGTATTGTTTCATTCTTGCTCACTGCGCTGAAGGAAATGAATAAGCTTCTCTGAGAATTACTGATTGAACAGCTGTAGTTTTCTCTTCTGATTGCAAGCTGAAGACTTCATGAGGACACTGTGCAGTAACATCAGAACAGGTGATGAACCTCTTCTACAAGGTTTATGTGTTGAAATTCATATTACTCTAGAAATCATATTTCAGTTTTTCAAATGGAAAAAAAATAGTAAGTCCTCTAGTAGCCAAATATTCGTTGACACTCTGTAGATAGTTCTAATTGTGCTAGGTACAATGTTTTCTCTCTTTGGACCAGTGTGTTTGAATACTTATTTAAAGAAGCTTTGTTTATTGTTTAGCTGATGCTTTTCTTTCTATTCTGGTGTAGGGCTTAGTGCGAGCATGTCTGCCATCCGTACTTAGGATGAGAAAGAAAACAAACAAACAAACCAAATAAACAAAACCCCCAACAACAACAAACCCCAAACAAACAAAAAACCCCAAACCATCCAAACAAAAAACCCCCACAAAACCAGAAACAAAACCAAAGCAAAGAAAAACCAAACAAGTTTGAAGATTTGAGCAATAATTGAAAAGTTTTGCTGGTGATGGACACTATTGCCCCTAAGGTACATCTGCCCCTGTTTAATCTGCCTCTGTTTCTGATTATGCCCTTTGTGTTTTCACTGTGTAAGGATGTTTATCTATGTTGGATACATGGTGTTTGTTCTTTTCCTATTACCTTAAAACTGGTCATCCCAGCATTCCAGTTTGCATTCCTTTAATAAAAAGTAAGTCTGATTTTGTTTGTGCTCAATATTTATACCATTGAGGATCTCTGTTCTCACCTGCATTCTCAAGTCTCTCGTCTTGAGCTTGGAAGCCATTACTACGTCACAATAGTGACTACCCTATCATCCACTACTTAGAGAAGCAAGTGTTTGTAAGAAAGAGTTTGTTGTCTTTTTTTTTCAAAAGAACATCTGTTATGATTTTTTTTTCACACACATCGAAATACACTCATAGAACCCTCAGCCTTCTCAGAACATCACTATCTTAACTTTGCAAGTAAGACAATTTGATCTGACAAGAACATCAGTAGTATTAGTAAAATCCTGGAGATACTATGAAACTGATTAAAATTACAGTAACAGATTTCTATTCTTTTTGAATATTATAATAACACTGGAATTCAGTTAAACATGCATCTTAACACTGTCATATCTGTTCCATTATGGTGATGAAACTTCCTTAGTAGAGAGATATTTAATGCTATGAAAAAAATACCTCGGCGAAAAGACTTGGGTAGTTTAATAACTACAGTTTTTTAATTTTTCAGTAGAAAAATGGTTCATTTGGACCACTATAAATACTATGCATTTGAAAATAAAGCATAAGCATATAAAAATAGTTAAAGGCTTATTTAACTTTGACTAATTGGGGATATTTGAGGTCAGATGAAAGATTTTAGGAAAATGGGGTTTTTTTCCTGCCAAGAGGAAGTTTTAACAAGATAACAACAAAAATACCAGGACTGAGTATCTTGGTCTGGAGTTAGATAGGAGAAGGTGCTGTAGTGCATATAGTTAACATTCTGGTTTTCTGAAGATTGTTCGGACTAAAAAGGTATTCTTGAAATCTACGAACATCAGTAGTTAAGGAAACAGAAAAAGTAGAGCTCTGAACCATGAAAGAAGAGAGAAAAGAGCAAAGCTGTGATGCAGACAGAATCTTAAAGAAGTTGTTTAAAACTTGTAATGCTGGAGTAGAACGTAATTTATATGTAAGTATGTAGAATTTCTAAACTCTTGTACTATGGATAGAGGTACAGGTAGAGAATACAGTGGATTTAGAGAGTCTGTGTAGGAGTGTGGATCCAGAAGTGGAATTAAAGAAACTACTACTCCTAAATAGTGTTTGATGTTAATATTTGTGTTCTCAATACGAAGTCCTTTAAACCTAGAGCCCTTACAGTATCTTGCAATTTTAGTCCGTGTTTCAATGGAAAGCTCTGCATCATAAGAAACCATGCTTTTTAAAACCTGGACTTACTGAAATGAGTTGTTTTAAGAACTGTATAATAAATTTATAATCTTATAAGAACTGTATATTTGATGGTTAAGAATATTTTAAGTGCACAGAATTCCTCCTATCAGTTCCCAAGATCTGCAATAATTTTGAAATGTTATTGAAAAAATACCCTGCTCATGACTGCTGCCCCTTATTCTTAGATAATAAGGCTATTCTGCCTGCATTTTATTCCTCACTCTAAAAAAGTATAAAAACCTACCAGCAATAACAACAACAACAACAAAATCCCTAACCACTTTACTGTTATTGTTTTCTTCATTTTAGCAGAAACTAGAAAGAGAGCTTTAGCATAAATTTTTGTTCTTCTATTTCAAGTTGTAGGCAGCTATTTTTCCCTGTTCTTCCATTTTCTTATTGGACTGAAGTATTTTTTTAAAGGTGCACCAAAGTAAAAAATCTATACACAATAAATCATCTTAGAGTAGTCTTAACCACTTTACCCTGATGTAAAACTCTACTGAAGTTAATGAAACTGTACTGGCAGAAAGAAGTAATGTATCTTATTCACACAGTACTGCTGGCCAAGAATTTTATCTCTTCAGTAACTCTCAGGGAAGAGAAAGGCAGGTTAAAATCTTATGAAGTAGCATCTGTAAATCTTCTCCAGTTAAAAACTGTATTACATTTTGATTGGCATGCACCTCAGAGCATACAACATTTATTCTGCAGAAGCTCTATTAAAACCCAATTAACTTTCAGCATAATCAGGTATTTAACTTATCAGTTATGCAGTGAAAAATGTTGAGGGTGATAGCAATGACAAACAGGCTTACCAAGTAATCAGCTGTCTAATTAATTTGAAAGTCTTTCATGTTTAATAAAAATTCTGCAGAACATCAGCTGTTTAAGGCCTGGTGACAAATATACCTGCAGAAGAGCCTTTAGGAAAGTTTGACTTGAAAGCTGAAAGATGCAAGGATGTTGTGGTACAAAACATTTTTGTCTCTTCTTTGTTATGTTACCTTCCTCTGAGGTTAATAGAAAAATCTTAGAAGATAAAATGATTTAAACAAGATTCATTAATAAACAATCTCTTCAATGATGTCAGAAGAGCTGGTGTTCTAGAAGAGAGCTGTACCTGTAAAAAAGGAAATATTTATTTCCCTGATAGCAGAATAATACTTTTCTCCAGTATTTAAAAACATGATAACTTTTTCCTCATTTTTCCCCAGCCAGGCAGCTATTGGGTGTAACTGGCAGGGTCTGAGTATCAGGTGCTGCAAGATGCTTTGTCTGGGAGGAGGTCAGGAACTACCCTATGCCAGTCAAACCAGGTCCAGCTGACTTGGCAACAGACAGAAGCAGCCCACAGTGGACAGAAACTTCAGTCTGACGAGCATGCAACACTGCTGCTCAGACATCATTAAGAAAGGGCAGTGTCTGTGAGGAGTTAGAGACACAAAAGACAGACATGAGGAGGCACAGATGACAAAAGGAGATACACAAGCAGATCTAAAGAGGGACCTATTGAAGAAATCAGAGAATGAAGAGCAGGAGGCACATGGAATAAGACGTTGGGGATGTTGCTGGAGATACTCTTGGAACGGGAAGGCCCACACTCAAGGAGGTCTGAGGGACTGCAAGATCTCTGTGAGACTGCAGAGTAGGGCAACACTGAGGTGCTGCATCCCATGGTGGTGCAGACTGCTGAAAACTATGGAAGTGGGCACTAGAAAAGAGAAAGGGGAAATGTTAAAGTGAAATTGAGCCTGTGAAGCTGGAAGAAAAGGCATTACCCTAAGTGTCTGTTTAACTGTGTTTTTTTCCTCACTAGCTGAATCAGTAATTAAAAGACTATGCTAATTTGCAATAAATCAAATGAAGTGAAATTCCCAAGGCCAAAACTGTTTCTCTATGGCAACAATGGAAATAAAAAAGTAACCTAACTTAAATTCTTTTTTTTTCTTTAATATTCACTGTCTTCTTTTTCATGTTAGTTAAACCAAATCCAATTAGCAAAACTTCCTTGGACACATTGCTTTATTGTGGTTGTATTCTCTAAGTAGTTTGAACTGTGTATGGCTTCTGAAGTTTTGGGGGTTTTGGGGTTTTTGGGTGTTGGGTTTTTTTTAGTAGTTTGGACAAGAATTTGTGGTAGATATATGTATACTAATAGGTAAAGCTGTGGAAGATTTGAACATTCATTGCCCAACTTGAATGTTTCTTGCACAGCCTGGAGACCAGAACTATACTCTGGATGACATGGCTGCTTAAGAGGTGCATTAGGAATGCAATACTTTGAGAATTCAAATACAAGCAAATGCAAGTCAGACAACTGGAGCAAATAACATTATCCTAAACTGTCAATCCAGTTTTTCTTTAGATTGCATCTTTCAGAGGTTGAACAGATATCTAAACTACATATTAATCACTGCTTTCAATTTCACTTCACATCCCTGGCTATTAGAAGAAACTGTAGAGGACTTTTAGGTTACCTTAGCAGAGCTGAGGTAAAGAATAGTGGCAATTCAGCTACAGGCTGTTTACATACAAGCCTGCATGTGATGACAGCAGATTCATGGAGAAGGAATGGTGGTTTGGAGATTTACTGGGAGTTAATCTTTTAACTTAACTTAAACTTACTTGTGAGTCATTCTTCATTTCAGAAAATAATCTAGAACAAACACTAGACTACAGAGAAAGGTGCCTATAGCTAGCCACTGGGAAATGTAACTATAGGTTACTGAGAATTTTCTAGTTGCTCTAAAGAGTTGTTTCAGATATATACAGTAAAATAAAAATACTAGTGTCAAACTATTGATACAAATTAAATTACACAACTATCTCTGTTCTGAAGGATTATAATATGCGGTTTTTGTTTGCAAACATCTGTTTTTCAAGGGACTATTGCTCAGTTTATAATTTATAAAAAAATTTAAAGCTCACGGATGAGAACTGGAGCATGCCTTTGTTAAGCTACTCAGATGGGATAGAGGTTTTGACTTTTCTTTCTATACCGAGGAATTTATACAATTTTGGCTGACATTAATTATATAAAAGAAACCTAGGATAGAAACCAGAATATAAAAATATCTTGACTGAATATCATCTGCTTTGACAGGTATCAGAACTATTTAATTTCCTTAGCTCACAGTGTTTCAACACCTGGGCTGTTAATAGTCTTAGGTATAAATCCTAGATATTGTGATTAGCATGGAACCTAATGTTTTGATGAGTAATAATCAGTTGCATTGGTTTTGAATTGCTAGGGATTCCAACAGAAAATCCTGTAGTAGACTTGGACGCTTCTGTGTGCATGCTTGTTTGTGCAGGATTTCCACTCAGTAGATATATAAGAGCACAAAATCAAGCTGAAAAAGGGTATAACTTCTTCATGAACAGTGATAAGACTATGCGCTTCTTTTACTGCTCAGCCCAAGTTATTACATGCCTATCTCTGAAAGCCAAGGGATAGCCCATGACATCCTCCCTTGTGGCTATTGCATGGAATATTTTAATATGTTTTGAAATGTCAGGCTAGAGGGATGAGGGAGACCCTTTGCCACTGTAACAGAAAAGCAAAGTCTGGAATAGACGTAACAGTTCAAGGTGTGAAACTTTTAATTCACAATGTAAAAAAAAAGCAAATAAAGGTAATAGAAGTATGATAGAACTAAAAATACATGAGGGTTGCTTACACTATAAATACAACTGTCCTCCTCAGTGTGATATACAAGATTTTATGCCTAAACACTTCCACATATGCACATACATCTCCTCTCCCTGGGCCAGTTTTCTCTGTTTCTCTCTTGTACTGCTGTTCTTTATTTGATATGGCAGGTTACTCATGGACTGTGGTTTGTGTGGCCCTAGGGAGGTCTGGCAGAAGCTGTGGGTTCCTGACACTCTCAGTGCTGCTTCTCATCTTCTCCACTGGGGTCCTCTCTGCACAATTGCTTTGCTTTCCTTTCCAAATACAAATAGGAATTATTTGGTTTACATGCATGTTTCTAGGCAAATACTTCATTGTTTCACTTTTTTGGCCATTTCTTGGTAATGGCTCCCCATTTTAGTCTAAACGGCTCTGTATCATTCTGTCACACTGCTCTATTTAGCAATCTCCCTTTGCATGCAAGAGCACAAGGACTTCTCCACTGTTGTGCTCAAGAATCTCTGACTTTACTTTTTCACCAGTCTGGACATCACGACCCACATGAAGTACACAGTAATATTCAAGTGTTTCTAGGTTTACGGGGGACTTGGCAAGGTCTTTTCAGGAAGAAGTTTGAAACTGAGAACCTCAGTTAACTAAATCTTGCACTGTCTGCCTACCTGTAGGCCATCTATCCCTTAAGGTTTTTGTGTAATAGTGATGACTTAAAAAATTCTTACCATTTTCTGAAACTTACAGATACATGATAAAATAACCCAGAGTAGTTTTGTCCAAATAAACATGACAGATAAAATGGATCAACTTGTCAGAAACCTTATGAATTCCTGAAGCTATAAACAGCACCTTCTATGTACTTCCATGCTGCCGGATGAAACTACTTCTGTTCATTCCAGTGAATGCAAAGAAGTATATTTTGAGGTCCCTTCAAACCCAGATGATTCTCTAATTACTCTATTTGGATGAATGTGGAGAACAAGTTTTCATACATGAGTATAAATTGAAATTGTTCTTGTTGTAAAGGCAGAACTCAAGGTTTAGAAAAGGCATAGGACTAACTGACAGCTTCCTCATTTCACCCCAGGGAAGGCAGAGCATTTTTATAAGAATGGGTTGCATAGCACTTCTGACAGAATCTGCACTTAGGTTATATAAGGACTTTTTGTAAGCTTCAGCAGAAGAAAATCAAGCGATCTCAAACTATCTGTTCTTGTTTAAAGACAACTGAATTTAATATGAGAAAAGTACTCAAACATCTAAATACTTCTCAAACTATTTAAATTCGAGGTCTTGTGCTACACCAAAACCTCTCCAAGTCTGACAATGCAAAGTTGAAATAACAAGCCAGTTTTTATTTTACTGTAAATAATTTTGAAATGTTTCAGGCAACTCTTCACTAGTCATTAGCTTAAATGCTTAAAGAAAATCCCACTAACACTATAATTTTTGGTTTTATTCAAACTAAAAATTTCTATTTGTATTTTATTATCATATCAGGAACAAATTCAGTGGGTATAACTGCCCTTTTCAACTACTAAAATTTATTCTTAGAGCTACTCTTACTTTTACTACTCTACTTTGTGAAACCACACTTGGAGTTCTGTGTCCTGCTCTGGAGTCAACTTCAAGGTACAAGAAAGACTACCTGTTAAAATTGGTCCAGAGGAAGACCACAAAAATAACCATAGGGCAAAAGCACCTCTCCTATGAAGAAAAGCTGAAAGAATTGAGGTTGTTTATCCTCGGGAAGAGAAGGTTCTTGGGAGACCTTATTGTGGCCTTTCTCTTTCAAACAGAGAGAGAGTGATTTAGAATAAATATAAGGAAGAAACATTACCATGAGCATCATGAAACACTGTAACAGGTTGCCCAAAGAAGTTGTGGTTGACCCCTTCCTGGAAGTGTCCAAGGCCATATTGGATTGAGTTTTGAACAACCTGATCTCGTGAAAGGCATCCTTGCCCATGGTGGGGTGTGGTGGGGTTGGAACTAGATGATCTTTATGTCCTTTCCAACTGAAACTGTCTTATGATTCCATGAACCTATGACTCATTCTATGATTCTGATTTTTAGCTCAGTATCATTTTAATTTAAATAATTGAATATTTGAGTTCTTAATTTCTAATAGACCAAGAGTGTAGTTAATAGTAACTGAATCTTAGCTGGTACTGCAGACTAAAATTACTTCATTTTTTAATATGAACCTAATTACAATTTCCCAAAGTAGGAGTAGGCAAATACAAAAATTGGAATAAATGTGTGATGTCAAACATGTTTTACATGTTTGTACATAATGGTACTGAAATTATTCCATGCTTTTATTGCTACTGTTCATGTTTCTTAGACTTCTAATCCAGAAACATCTTGAAATCTCTTGCAAAAAGTGTACGTTTGCTCTGCTTAGGAATATGATGAAGTATTAAGATGAAAACTACCCTCTTTTTTCACTGCACTCAATAAAACTTTTGACTTTCAGCTTTACGCTCAGACCAATAATTGCTTCCCAGATCCTTTGATTCGGACAGAAATCAGCAGAGAGTTGGAAGAACAGTGACTATAATCAGTAATATTTCTCCTTATAGATTCTTAAACAGAATGAACATATTGATATTAATATGCTGAACCCCACTGAGTGAAATACAAGCTACAGTTCTTCAATAAAACCTGGGAGCCCTAAAAGAATATAGCTGGTCTGATGCAAGATTCAAAGACAGTATGATTGCTGTAGCTAGGATTAAGGAATAAAATAATGTAAAAGGATCCTTTGCTCACTCAATATGCTTAAGCTGTGTTTTTCTGAAATACTAAGTATAGTTTTGTGTTTGATTTCATATGTTTTAAGAAAATTTACACTGAATAATCACATAATATACCAGCAGAATGAAATTTGTTTTCCTAAGATACTAGGAGGAAAGATGCAGTGAAAGCAAATGTTACCCAGTATGAACATGTTTTCAAAATACCTGTCACCACTAATTGGCAATTTCAGTGCTTGCTCAGGGAAAACTTTATGAGCATCTCAACCTGTTGGTTAAGAAATCTTCTGAGGGTTTTGATTTAGATGAGTAAAGGAATTGATGTGAAGGGAGATGAGAATTAATAGTCTGTTCCACAGCCTGCCAAATTCAACTCAGTTCTGATTATCATCAAGAGTAATAATGTACATATGTCACCTGATACTTATTTAAGATACATTTTCTTATTTAGGTAAAGACGTTGCTACTCAGAACCTGTTTGCACTACTCAGTACGAGACTTGATAAAGTCATTCTAAAATGACCAGTAAAAAGAAAGGGAAAATATCCCAAATTTAGAATATGCAACTTAATATTATTGATCAGAAGAGGTTTAAAACATGTTTTACTTGGTGTTCCTGAAATCAAGTCTTTAGTTCAATTTAGCAGGCTCATCTCCAAGGTTTTTCATTTATTACCATCTTCAGATTCTGTAGAAATGGCAGAGGACAAATATAAAATGTTAACTGCTGTATGTGATGACAAAAACATTTCCTGTGCCACAACATCTTTAAGCAGTATGTGTAAAACAAAGTATTGGAGCTTTTCACTTTAAAACAATGTCTCCTTTACAGTTCAACATGAGATACATTTCTCCCATTAAGAGGTGACAGCACTTGCCCTGCTTCTGGCAAGTGAACAAGAACCGTACTGAAGCAATTGCAGGCTTTGTGCAGTTGGGCTGCTGGAGAATTCATTTATCTGAGACATGGCAAGTCCACAGATCAACAGTGACACTTGCTTCAAAGACTATCACTTGTCAGGAAGGGTCCAGAGAAGATGAGAAGAGAAAAAAGAAAACTGAGGAATTTGAGGAGCCAAAATGTGTTGCTTTCTACAGCCAAAACCAATGACATAAAGTTCTTGCAGGCTCTTGTTCTAGGCTGCCTCCTTTTTGAGGTTAACTATAAGATACATTTAAATTTATTATGAAGAGTAAACTGGAAGAAAACACAAACTCACGCCAAAGCGTTTCTTACCTCTGTATGTATATGACTTAAAGTGCTCCCTGTAGCATATTGTCAGTTTTGTTCTGTGAGATTTAGCTGCAGCTTGAAGAAAAACAAAGACTGGGCTAAGTTCAAGTATTGGAGGAAGGAAGGGAAACCACTGGAGGAAGCAGTGCAAGAACCACATAATCACAGAATGGTTGAGGTTAAAAGAGACCCCTTGGGGTCATCTGGGCCATCCACTCTGTTCAAGCAGGGACAGCTATAGAAGATTGCTTAACTCTATGTCTAGTTGGGTTTGAATATCTCCAGGGATGGAGACTCTACCACTTCTCTGGGAAACCCCATACTGTCTTTCACCACACCCACAGTACAACTGTTTCCTTATGTTCAGAAGTAATTTCCTGTATTTCAGTTTGTTCCCATTGCCTCTCTTTCCACTTCCACTGGCAAGAGTTCGACTCCCTCATCTTCATTACTTCAAAAACAGGTACTTATATAACTTGGTAAGATCCCCCACGGGTCTCCTTCAGGCTAAATAGAAGAGCCTAAGCCTCCCCTCATATGACAGATGCTCCCGTCTGTTAATCATCTTTCTGCCCCCTTGTTAGGCTCACTCTGGTAAGTTCCTGTCCTTGTACTGGAGAAACCAGCACAGCCCAACCTTGAACACAACACCCCAGATGTGGCTTCACCAGTGCTGAGTAGAGAAAAAGGATCACCTCACTCAAGCTGCTTACAATATTCTTTTTAATGCAGATCAGGATGCTGTTAACTTTCTTTGCCTCAAGTACACATTGATACCTCATGTTTGACATGCTATCCACTGGGATACTTTTCTTTGCAGAGCTGTTTTCCAGGCTTAATTTAGGTGCTAGACGATTTCTGCAACATCTTTTCAGTAATTTTTAAGTTTTTAGAATCTTGCTCCTTACAGAGAATTTCAAGTGCATAGCTGTCTGGTCTCTCAAATCTGAGATATTGTAGACAAATAGAAAATCCTGGTGATTCTTCTTATTCAGCTACGAGACAATTTCTGCTAACATTTCAATCACTGGTACTACACTAATTGAAACAATGTGTATGGACCATACAAAGACTCCTTCCTGAACCAGAGTGGACTTTTGATGCCACAGACTGCATCACTTAGGTGAAGTCTATGATCATAAGTAAGAATTACAGGTTTTGCACCTCTTATGCTCAAGAGCAATAGATTACCTCGAATTCAACTATAGGATTTGCATTTCCATATTTTAAAAAAGAACATACATCAATATGGCAAAATTCTGGGGGAAACCGCAGTTGAAATCTGAGGTGGAGCAGGAAGAAAAAAAAGGAAGAGGTGTCAGAATGTGTAGCTGAGTTTTCTCTGTGAAAAGGCAGCAATGTGCACAGCATGGGATGATGCAAAGACATGAGCAAATGCCCCTAGTAACCTTTGAGTGAGACGTTTGTTTCAAATTTCTAAATCTGAGAGTGACTGGAAGCAAAAAAAAGGAATAAAAAATTTCCAAATATTTAAGAAAGCAGTCTGTCAAGAGGTCAAGGCTGGACCAACCACCAACCCAGTGACAGATGCTCCCTACTACTCCCTCTTCCCCCCCACCCCAGGAATGGAAAAAGAATAAGAGAGAGAGAGCCTTGTGGATTGGAAAACTAAAACTACTTAAATAATAATAATAATAATGATAAAATGAAAAATACAAATTTGTACAAAACCAACACCAGACCTAAACATCCCTGATACTGTGTCAGAAGGCCTCAGCAGCAGATGGACACCAGGCTCCGGGGCTGGATTCTGGAACCAGATGCAGGTACTTAGGGATCTGGATGGAGGGCAGAACAGACAGAGTTCTCCTCAGACACTGGCCATTGATGAAGAGCAGAAAAAAAGAGGGAAGGAAAAAGGAACTGGCCCTCAGCTTTATGTCAAATATGATATATATGGAATGGAATACTTAGTTGGTCACTTTAGGGTCACCTGTCTTTTCTGCTCCTCCCTATAGGTGCAGCTTTTACTCTGCACCCCCAATGTGAGACACAAGATTTAACAGTGATCCTGGTTTGCATACCAATCCCTGGTAATGAATCTAAATATTAGGTCTTATAACTGCTAGAAGCAGGCAGTGTCTATAAAAACATGCTGTTAGTTTCATGAAGTGCAGTTACTTAGAGGAGCTTTAGCTGAAAAGTAAAATTATTGAACAGAATTAGTTCTGTTCTAACCCAAACCAGGACATAGTCTTGTCAGCTGAATACTCCTTGCAGATTGTCTAAACAATTATTTTTAAAGTTGTTTTTTTTGGAGGTATGAGTAAAGTGAAATTAGCAAATGGTTGTGAGAGAAAATGATTCTAGATTGACTGCTAGGTTATTTTGGTGAAATTTTGTACATAAACACCTTTAAAATTTTACATGACATCACAGAATCACTGAAAGTCAGGGGTTGAAAGGGACTTTGAAAGATTACCTAGTCCTACCCTCCTGCCAGAGTAGGATTCTTCCTTAATGGGAAATTGAACCCAGGCCCTGGTGGTGAGACCACTGAATCCTAACCACTAGACCATCACTTATTCCATGGACATACAATGACAATTTCCAAGATTTAATTTAAATTTTACATAATATTTATAGATACTTATGAAGGTGGCCATTTCAACATGCCAACTTTTCTTTGTTTTGCTAAGTAAGTAAAATAGAAGGGAAGTTTCTTAATGTTGAAGAATCTTTAGACTTAATTCCTGTTGATTCCAAGAGCTTTTGCAAATTATGTCAAAGTGTATAACAGCCTATAGTTTTTGGGGGTTTTAGCAAGAGATAATGAAAAATGTCTCTCTCTCCTCAACAGTTAAGTTCAAAATGAAAATGATATGCAACTTTAAACCACCTGTATATATTCTGGCTTAGAGTATGGTAATTATACTAACAGTGGTAGTTTTTGCTGTCTTTTGGTTTTTGCTTTTTATTTTGTTATTTTTTTAAAGTTGTGTTTGCAGTCTAGGGAAGAAAACATCTTTCATCATCAAAGACTGAGATAAAAATGATAAAGTTCTATAGAATTATTTCGTTAGCTGCATGACACAGTTTAGAATATTTGTTTGGATTTGGAATCTTAACTTTAAGAAATAGTGTGATGGTGTAGCGAAAGTGGGGGTTTTTTAAGGTCAGGAGAGTTCTTTATTTTTACCATCTACACCTATGTAGGTGAGCTATGATCTATGACCTTGGCTAGCTACTAATCACAGTATGTTCATGATTTCTGATTGTTAGTGTATTTTGTGGAGGACTTAAATATCAACTGAAAGTTCTAATGCAGTAGGATATCAGAAAGTGGACTCTTAACTGATTAGTTTCTTAATTATAGCTACAATTCCTTGGAGACTGAGAAGAATAAATTCTAGAGAGAAGAAAATCTTATACAGCAGATATCTGAAAGATCTGGACAAGGAAAGTTTTCCAAGGGATCTTGGCAGACCTCAGAAGCCAAACTTCTTTTTGCAAGCTCTAAGATCCATACAGTGAAAAGACTCTGAACTAGATATTCAGTAGCTACAAAAAGAAAGTTCTCCATTCTTCAAAAGGATGTGCTCCATTCTGTAATGCAAGTTTTCTTGTTTCAATGAGATAAACATTTCATTTACCTATTACTAATCTCATATGTTCAAATGTTGGTTGGCGCATACATTAACAATACAGATGTACATTCTTCTGAGGTATCGGAACCAGAGAAGATCTCCTTTTTAGTGCTCAAAGAGCTTCTTACTCTGTGCTCATGGTGGGACATCTCACAGGGAGGATGTCTGTAGCACCATTTCCATTTTTATCAACAGTTCTGTGGAGCTTAAGTATATAGCTGAAAATAATAGCATTGTATTGATACTTCATCTCTGTTTCAGCTGTTCTATGCTGAAGTGACCTTTCACAGTGTGTAACATGAAGAACTGAATTCCATTTCAGGTACCTGCATGCAAGAAAACTTTACTGTCTTGGAGGGAAAAGTTTTCTTAACAGGTTTTCACCTACTGTGTTGTGGGCTTGCTGTTGTTATCTAACCTAAAATGAGAAGGACTTGCAAACTGCTTAAAAGGGCTATGGAAACACTAACGACTTCAGAAGCCTGTGGCAAGAGTTATAGAATTTGTATTTGTAAGTACAACAGAAAGATAAGAATCAAGTTTGTCCTATAGTTATAATTATTGTGTAGCACCTAACACACTTAGTCTTCAGTTCCCTGGGTGGTCCATAAATTTCCCAGTTATTCTTCAGATAGATGAGGCAATAGGCTCATTTAACATAATGGACTGTCTTCAAAAGAGGGCATTAACTGGCTTCACAGAAAAACATTACTAAATGTTGAAGGCTGAATTGTTGAAATATTGAAATTGTTGAAAATGTTGAAGGCTGAAATTTTCAGGCTGAAATTTCAGACAATCTCAGAGGTCACCCAGGAAGATTCTGCTATGTCCCAACCAATTAATAGGCATTATTTGTATGCTTCAATCTGTTGATCAAAGTCCTAGGTCGGCAATCTGACTATCCCAACAGATTCCTGCTGCAGAAATGACCAAATAGTGCACAGATAAGACTCTTGTAAGCAGTCAGTACTGACTGCTAAAGGAGGTGCAGGAATAATCATATCATCATGGCTAGGCTTCGCGAACGAAGATTTGGGAAGGGCTCTACCCACATTTGTTGCACACGCGTTGGTGGCTAAAAAGGCCAATACGAGATAGGCATGTACGGTTGCAAAAGACACAGCAGAAAGACTCCTTAGATGGTGTGTTCTGCAAAGCACGATTCTTTCTGCGCTGTCTTTTCTCCTCAAGGGAGATCCTGCTTGCTTTCTCAAAAGCANTGTTGATGGAAGCGTTCTAGAAGACGCAGGTGGTGGCGGTAGATGACCCATGAATCTGATCCGTACAAGAGAGTAGACAGCACTATGGCTCTGTAAACTCTGATCTTTGTACTTTTCTTCAGGTGTTTATTTTGCCAAACTCTTTTATGAAGCTTTCCAAAAGCATTATATGCCTTTGCTAGCCTGTTGTCTATCTCTCCGTCAATCTTGCCATCCGAGGAGATGAGGCTACCTAGGTAATTAAACTGCTGAACTGATTTGAGCTCTGATTCGCCAATGGTGATATGGGGATGATGGAAGACTTCCTGAGGTGCCGGTTGATAGAGAACTTCTGTCTTCTTTAAGCTGACTTCTAGCCAGGAATAATCATATAAGGTCATGTCTTGTGTACATAGTTAACAGTTGTTTTATACAAAATGTAAGAGGAATAGATCTATCAGAAATGTACTGTGCATGTGTTAGCATGCTCTTGAAGGACCATGGGCCAACTGCATATTAGAATTCAGGAGACTATCAGTTTGAGGGGGTCTTGTCTGATCCACCTGAAGATGCTATTGCAAGGATCTTTGCAAAAAACACATATGGTTGTCATCTGGATGGTGACTATTCACCTTGTTTGAGAGATATCATAGCCCATGCAAGCTTTACCTTATGCATTTCTCAGTAGTTTGTGTTTTGCTTCTATTTTTTAAATTTTTTAACAGACTCTCTGTCTTCAGAAGAAGTTAGCCCCTGTAGTTCAACAAAGGCAACTATGAAAGAAGGTACACTAGAAGTTATCTTCATAGGAGGATTACCTTGAAGAATCATCTTTACCATCTGTATTTCAAGAAAGAGTCAATTTCTTGATGTGTGGGATTATAGCAAACACACATTACTGGACAGCATCTGACATATTTTATTTGCTTATACCTGAGGCATGCACCGCTGACATGGTGGTTTCTTTTCCTTTTTCATTCGTCTCATTGATAATGTGGTGCATTCTGTATTACATATAAAAAAATATATTACATTGGCAAATATGAAGTCTCTTGAGCATTTCTTTCAATTTTTAATAATTTCATGAGTTTTTGGTTTGGTATTTCAAGCTGATGCCTGAACATATCTACACCACTTTAGTATGTACGTCTTGTACCCCTTATCCTGCTCATATCTGGGAATGTGTAACCTGGCAGCATGACAAGATGCAGAAAGAAATATTCACTCTGGACAACTCTACATCCTGAGAATCTTGCCATGAAGGTAAAACAGAGATATCCTTTATGATAGAAACTGTCGCTTGCCTCATTTCATGGCAGCTGGGTCTTAGACCTGCCTCTTTCAGACCTGTCTCCTCTCCAGCTGACTTTCCTGAACTACAGCTGGTGCACTGTTTGCCATGTTCCACCACGAAGAGACATAATGCAAGTGTATTTGGTCCTCATTCTGGAGATACTTTCACAATTTTGTATTTATTTTCTTTCTTTTAGACAAGGATCTTCATCACAACATGGTCTTCCTTGCAATGACATTCTTAAATAGTGTTTTTGACAAGATAAGAAAAAATATAGCCTGATGAGAGATTAAAACAATGTTATTATGTTAAAGTCTCTAATTAGTTGTCCTGATTTGAGTTAGAACACAACTAATTATGTTTAGTGATTTTAATTTTTAACTAAGTTTCTTCTAAGTAACTGCATTTTCTGAAGTTACAGCATGTTTTTTGCAAGACAGTGTCTGATTCTAGTAGTAATAATACTGGATGTTTAGAGTTCATACCAATAGCCAGTGTCCAAGGACTTTGTCCATTCTGCCTTCAATTCCAATCCACAAGTTCCTAGATCCAGCAACCGAATGTTGTTCCCATCTGTTGCTGAGACGAGTCTGGGACTTCTGCCACAGTGTCAGTGTTGATGATGACTAGTTGCCATCAGGGGGTTAGGTTTGCTCTTGGTTTTGTATATATTTCTATCACTGTTACAATTTTCAATAAAGTAGTTTTAGTTTTCCAGTCCTTGAGTCTCACTCCCTTTTTCCCCTTTGCTTTCCCTTTGGCAGGGAGTTTTTTATCGAGTCTTATAGCAGAGTAGTAGAAAGCTTCAAAGTGTTAAGGGCATATGCATGCATACACAAACATACACACAGAGACGCACATAAATACACATATACGTTTATATTTAATAAATATGTGACTATAGAATAGATAAGTATAAACTACATATATATGTCAATAAGGTAATAACATGGAAAGTGTGTAATAAATATATAACAAGATATTCTGGCTACTGGTTTAAACCACCTTTCCTTTCCTGGTTAGCAGAGTTAATGAGTAGAAAGTAGTATGTTTTGACCAGTAACATTTTATAATGTTACAAAAAGGTATCTCTCAAAAATAACTGCTTTCAATATTTTTTATTCTATGTGTAAGCTCTGTGAAAAAATAATTAATTCTACACATTTTTCCTTTCATCTTTTCTGGACTAGTGAAAAATATGATGAGAAGAAGTTGAAATTCAGAGCAGTTTCCCCTATGTACTTACTTTCTTTTCTTGATTTTTTCTTTGTCTACTATCTCTTAATATGAGAAAAGCTATGAAAAGTTATATTTTGAGCAGTAACAGTACAGGAAAAAAGGTGAGAAGTTAGTTCCATCATAACTGTCAGTAACCGTGGACCATAGTATTGTCTAAAACTATGAAAACTTAAAGGTATGTTGAAATTAAAACTAAAATTTAGGAAGATACTTCACTTATCTCATATCTTGAAACCTGGAAATAGTTCTGGTTTTTAGCTCTACTTTTAGCCATTATATTTTGACCAAATCAACTTTGGACACTTTTTTGCCTCCAGACATTATCTTTGCCACTTGAATTACAAAGAGTGGCATTTTATTATTGTGGTGGGTTTAAGGGCTCTTCCCAACCCCCACGCATGGCAGTTAAAGGAGAGGTCTCTGAATTGGAAGGTAAAAACTGCTTTAATAATAACAACAGATATAAATGAGACAAATATAAACATATACAGGACCCAAAATACTGAACCATCCCGATGCCAGCTTCTAGTCCCAGTGTTTGCTTCCAGTGGATTCAGCACAAACAGTCCAAAGTAGCAGCTCACGTGGGCAGCCCAACACAGAGAGAGCACAGGTGGCTTCCAGAAGCAACCAAATCCAGGCAGAGGAAGAAGAAAAGAGGCTTCCTTGTGGCTACGAGTTAAAACCAAAAGTCCCCCAGAGAAACCCAGCATTCCCCTGGCTTCCCCCCACTAGGGGGGGGGTTGCAGTGTCCTTGATTCAGGAATCTCAGGTTCCTTAAAGGGATAGTCCGGGCAAGGTGTGTGGGGGGAAAACTAATAACGGTATTATGTATGTGGTGGTGGAATATCTTTTAGAAAATACAGTTACTGAACAGAATTTATTCTGTTCTAATCCAAACCAGAACAATCCTTCACGAAAAATGCTGACTAAGCAGCTTCTTTAGAGATACTAAAAAAGGATCACTACATACATATAGCTTATAGACAATCTTAAATATTTAATAACAAACTCCCATTTTTATAGCTTGAAATCTAAACCTATATTCAGAATATTCCATACTGGTCAAAGTCTATTAAAAAATGCTAAATATAATTTGTTTTCAACACTTTTCTTAGATTCTGAATATCAATTGTTTTCAAAAATTTTCTTACAAGGCTGTTTGTTTTCATTTTGAAATAAAAATCTCTGTTGTTGACTGAAAAACTAAAAAGAAAAAATAAGCTATTTCTAGGACAACTATTTTGTGTCAGTGAATGATAACTGCAATAGCCTAAGCAGTGTTCTCCAGCCTGCTTAATTTAATGTGGTCTGAAAATAATATCTTTTAAAAACCCAGCATCTCAAAAATTAATAATAAACTTTCAGTGGTCATTTTTTCTCTATTCCATATCCAGCTTTCATGGCAAGATCAATATTAGGAAACATCATGATATAAAACAGAAGTGAAGTTGATTTCAAATGACAAAACCCCATAAAATCCTGGAACTAAGCAGAAACACATCTTATTTACAATGAAAGAATGTGCTTTTAGGCTTGTTAGATATAGAAAAATGTTCTGGTTTTCTTTCCTTCTGATTGATTATAGTTGGATTCCTAATAATATATAAGATTCATAAATTCATTCAAAAATACGCGGTTATGTTCAGCACATCTTGAGTATTTTATGACTTCAGATAAAGCTATTTGATCTTAAGATGACTTCACATTCACACTCTAGAATAAGTTAATTTCCATTTCATAAAGTTTTCTTGTATTTCAGTTTAACTGAAATTTGCATTTCTTTGCACAATAGGTGCTCTTTTCTTATCAGACTACAAGGTAAAAACAACTTAGTCTCCTAGCACAAAGTGAAAAATTGACCCCAGTTCATCTATATGCTGCTTATGAACAAGTAGGCATCTGTCCTATTTTCTCATTGTGTATTTCCAAGCTGAATGGTTAGAATCAATTTTATTGTTTTTAAGGCAGAAGCCATTTCATATGCTTGTTATTTCTCATAGACCTTTTCTTAATTTCTACTGCATCCTTTGTGTGATGTCAGCCCAAACCACACACAAAATCCAGACTAGGCTCATTGTAATAGCAGAAAGAAGTTTCCTTTTGTTTTATGTAACCTTCCTATTAATTCCTGAGTTTTGTTATCTGTGTGGGGACTTCTTTGCAACTAATGAACAACAGGCCACGTCATAACCTCAAGTCTGTTTGAGCTGTTATGGTCAGGTCACAATCCATCTGTGGCACATGTGTTAAATTTTATTTCTTGTATTATCTTTTCTGTAAGTTAAGAGGACAGCCACACAGAAAATTTTGATATATTTTTATTTAAATGTCCATGTAAGGAATATTTATCATAGCTAAATTACAAATCAAGCCTACAAAGAAAGCTTCATCAGTCAACAAAACCAAACCAAAACAAACAATAAAACAAATCAGAAAACCCTCCACAAAACGAACAAAATCACAAGAAAAAACGCCACAGAAGTCACAGACATAGAGAGACAAAAAATATTAGGTTTTGAATGAACAGAGGTTTCTCTCCCATATTCTTTCTTCTTGTCCTGAAATTTCAAGTCAAATAGCTGTTTCCCAGATCTGACTTTCAATAATTTAAGTCCATCACACACTTACTAACAAAAGAGGTTTTTGGCATAAAGTTGAGGATGACTTAATATTTTTGCATACAAACAGGAAAAGAAGGAAATTCTGCCTCAAAAAAATCCATTCATAGTTTAAAATGTAATGCTTGAGAATTGCAACTCCTCCAGTTTAACTGAAGTCAAAACCATTTTGGAAAATATGTCATTCTGTGTTTGCACATCTTATCTTCCTTATTTCCTGTTTCCATTCTTTTTTATTGCATGTGTTCATACTAGAAACTTTCTTCTGCACTGATATACTGATAGCATGGCTGTCATGGTGTTTAGTTTGGAGTACCCACACATCTAAACATACAGAAGCATACAAAATATTAATTTAGAGTCAGGAGAGTGAGTACTTGAATCTGTCCAAATACTATTACTATAATAGCAAAACCTGTATGTCAGTGAACTAGGTTTCTGGCTAGTGTTTCCAACCTTTAACTTTTAGAAGTAATTAGTCTTGAATAAGGATAATTTGGTACTAAAATTACTGACTAAGCATGGTAAAATCTCACCTTGTATATTTATGGCTTCTGACCTATTTATTCATACTGAATGTAATTTTTTACTTAGCTTTATTCAAATCAGTTTACTCAAAACTCTTTCTGCTTGCAGCGTGTATGCTGAAGGGTAAATATGATATGATCTGGACTGAACATCTAGTCTAATGACACATCCATTAATTATTTGGGTGGTACAAATCTGCCTTCTAATGTATCTGAAAAAGGACTGGAAAGACCGAAGAAGTTTGGGTTCTTTTTATCAGTTTTGCAAATGTATTTTGGGTGTTTGTATTTGGTTTTTGTTTGTTTTAGCATAGCAAGGATCTTAACATAGTGCCTTAGAATAAGTTGAAATGAGCCCTAAAAAAATAAGATTTTAAAAAATACCTTAAGTACATACAGTTATTGACATTCCCAGATGTAAAGACAGGAGAAAGAAAATTGTGCAGAATCCTGTTCTTTGACTGGTAAAGAGTGATGGTCTGATTTACTGAACTTATTCTGTATCTCAGAGAGGTAATGGAGTGACTGAAATACATATTATCAAGGTCATCCACTTTTCCTATTGTAGGAATAACTCTTTATCAAGTAACACTTGACAAAATGATAGCATCTATCTACTCCCCTACATGCTAATACAGCAGTGGCTGATAAACTGTGTATATTGCCTCTTCATAGAAGATTGAGTCTAATGGAATAGGAGTGTAACAAAAGCATCTTAAAAAAAAGGTGAAGGTTTTATTAAATTCTAAAAGTAGTTACAAGGTTAATATTTTCTAGCATCTGCAGTAGTTAAAAAGCATCATTTAAATACATATCCTGCCAGATTTCTTTCTCTCTCTCTCTCTCTCCATGTACACATTCTCTCATTCATACACACATAATTTGATTGCTGTATTCAAAGGTCAGAAGCTTTTTATTTTAGGTACATGGTATTGCTGTTCTGAATTACTATAAAACCATAAGAAATGTTTGAGTGGTTGGGGGGGCTATGGGGGTTTTGTTGTTGTTTTGGTTTTGATATTGTTTTTGTTTGGGGTTTTTATTGTTGCTTGTTTGACTTTTGTGTTGGCTTGGGTTGGATTGGTTGGTTTGTTTGACTGCTTTTGTTTTGTTGGTTGGTTGGGGTTTTTTCTCCTCTCTAGGAGATCTGAAATCT
Organism: Galbula dea; assembly: GCA_013399015.1. NCBI lineage: Eukaryota > Metazoa > Chordata > Aves > Piciformes > Galbulidae > Galbula > Galbula dea. Next base: position 242,879 of record VWZX01000627.1, read on the forward strand.
TGTGAGGAGTTTGATGGTTACTTTTTAAGTTGGGCTGACTTATTTTGGGTATGTTCTTGTATGCTTTCTCTGCACACCATTCTTCTCACTTCTGTCTTCTTTACATGCAAATTGTTTTAGATAAATAAGACTGTTACAGAAGTGTTCTGGAAAATGGTACTAACAATTCAATTGGATGTTACCAGTTACTGATAAAATGGGGAAATCTCTGGGTTAAAAAATGAGGGTTTTTTCCTATTCTGCTATTTACAGATATATTCCAGAAGTTCTCTGTGATTTAAGCTCACCTAACTTTGTTTTAGATTTTATATTAAACATCTTGGATTTTCTCCCATCTACCTATACATGAAAATCCACATAGACTGTTACTGTAAAAATGTTCTCAGGTGATAGACTGATATGTCATAAAAACTGCAAAGCAACAGATTCTGAGGGATAGACAGATAGATTCATGGAAGAAAAACAGAGTTTGTGTTCGTTCAATTAACACTTTTTCTTCTACACAAAAAGGAACATTTCCTTTTTGGACATCTGTAATACAGTCCAAGGAAAAGAAGAGCTGAAATAACAGAATTTTTAATAGTGATGCTTGAATTCCAACTCAGTGAGTAACACAACAGAATGGGCTTTCACAGTTCAAATCCCCTACCCAATTATCTGGAAAGAGTTTTAGTCTCATTATGGATAGTGAGTAGTTCTGTTTCACAGAAATTTTCAGGTTGGCATAAGCTTTTTAATTATTTTTGTTGGACCAAACCCTTCTTTTCAGACAATGATTCAGCTTCTGACTGGCAACTTTAAATTATTTGAGAATGTAATATGATTTGTTTTTCTTTGTCAAAATATCTAAAGTTAGAGAACAAAATTAAGATGGGTACATAAAAGATAAAGACAGATGAAACAGAAATTGTATTTCAGAAAACCCCATGGAAGTGTATGGGAACCATTCAATGTTTCTGAGAAAATATGACATTTATTTGGGTGCGTAGTTCCAGATATTTCTGTTGAAGTTCTCAATACGTCCATGTTTCAAACATTATGTACACTCTGATTGCCCTTTTATATCAGTCTGTAATTCAGTTTACTGGGGTACTTTATTTCCCACCTGGAACAAAATACAGTATGGTTTCCTATTAGGGTTCTGTGAGTAGAATATCTAGCGTTTTTCAAAACATTCTTACAGCAGTCACACTTTTCCTCAACGAAGAACAGCAAAGTAATGTGCAAAGGTCTTCTGTGGATACTCAAAGTTAGAGAAATAAGTAAGAGGAAGATTGCTCAATATTTGTTTCATTAATATTTGAGGGTTTTGCCATTGTTATAATTCCCACAAGAACACTCCAAGCATTGAAAAGAGCCATTTCACTGCATTAATGTGGAGAAGAAAAATGAAGTGATGATTTCAACATTATCACTTCAGCCACAGCTATGTACGCATAACTTCACCACCTAAAAATAAGCAGTTTACACTAAGGATGCATACATATTTACATAGTGTACATTCGTATTCTAAAACTATATTTTCAAAGTAAAGAGCATTTCCAGAGGGAATAATTTCAATTATTATTTTAAAAGAGCCTCAAAAGGTAACAATTCACACCAAGAACCTCAAATATTCCTTATACTTCTAAACATATAATTGTAATAGAGCAAAATAGTTCTGAGAATAATTTGCTTTTTGAGCTTTGTAGGATGAAATAACGTGTGTAGTTATGTCCACAGAGGCCTTTTTACTAATTATGAGAAAGAAGCCTTGTGAAGAATGTTAGTTTATATGGAAAAAACCCTTTTTTTCCACACACACAAAGGAACAGAGGAAAGCAGTGGCTGGTGGAAAACTCATATAATCTGCTCCAACGCCATCACAGGAACCATCATCACCCCACAAAGGACCATCTCTGAACACACAAAGGAGTACAAAGGCACAATGGAAGCTGGGGGAAGGCCTTTAACTCAGAGTAATAGGCATGCTGTCCTGGCTCCTCCTAGGGCTATCCTCGAAGGGACATCAGTGTCATAGTCTGGGCACCACAGCCATGGCCATGAGTCAATAGGACATGCTGCCATGATTATCTGACAGACTGGGGGCTATCATCGCCTATAGGATCAGACACCTTATAGGATAGAGGGAAAGAACAGTTCAGAATTGTAGAAAACTTACTGTGGGGTGTTTAGGGAAGGAAACAAAGGCGAGGAAAGGGAGAGATCCAGGTGCTTTGAGAGTAACAAATGTGAGAAACTAGAGGGATGATGAGATAAAGTGGGACTGTCACATAAAAAAGGTGAAACTTTAGAAAAGTAGCTGTACGCCATGTAAGTACAGTTTATATGCTAAAAGACTGCATCTGTTGAGCTATACCTGTGTTAGCAGGACAAAGAAAGAAAGTGAAACAATGAAAAAAATCTAAAAAATAAAAAAAAAGAACAAAAATGTCAGTCATTTGCCTTATTTGTAAAATTGGTAAGACAGCTACCATTCTTGTTAAGGAAAAATTCTAAGCTACATTTTTTTTCTTGTGTAGTTTTGGATTTTCAATACTATTGCAACCAATTTTTTACATGAAAATAAGGTTTTGTTTGGTTGGTTTTGTTTTTGTGGGGGTTTTTGTTTGTTTTGGGTTTTGGTTGTGTTTCGATTTGTTTTACATCCAGAGGAAAGAAAATCCTACTGTCCCTTAGAGTTTGGTCTTATTTAAATTTTTCATCTTGTTTTAAGTTTCCATTGCATTTCACTGGGTATAAGGAAAGTGTATTCTTGGCACATAGTATGTTTCTTCTTATCATTGTCCTTCATGATTTTATTTTGTTAAAAAAAAAAAAGGAAAATGTTATCTCATCCTGGTAAGATTTAATGTTTTATTTATACAGAAGAGGAATTTCTTTGGAGAACAATCCACAAAAAGTCTGACTAGCACTTTTAACAACAAAACCATGGCTTTCTGAATTAATAATAATAAAGTGCTTAAAAAGATACTTTCCCTGTCTCTCTGGTAACTTTTCTGGACTTATGATTAACCTCATATATTATTTAAATCATTACTAATGAAAATTATGGATGGTACACTGGCCAATCACCTTCTGTACCCTATTATAGGTTTTCTAGAACACAGTTCCTTTTTTTATCAGCTCTTGGCTTTTTCCAGAGAACTCAAAAATCTAATCAAAATAGCTTCTTTGCCAGGAAAGATCTGAATGGTCTGATTCACTGATTTCAAGTTTCTGAGATAATTTTCCAGAAAACATGCTATTGAGGAAAGATGGTTTTATTGTTTTCCACCTGAAAACAGTAAGAAATTCTTAAACTGGGTGAGAGGAAGATTATAGTGACCAGACAGCTGAATAGCTAGTACAGTGGAACGTAACATTGGCTAAATGAATGAAGACCTGTACTGTGGCTTTCAAGAAGATAGCAGACTGAATTGATGTCAGTTACCTTCCTCTCATCAGACAGCTCTGTGCAGACCTTTACAGACTACTAGATGAAAAAGTGGTTAAAGATTTGTTTTCTTAGAGTGACTTTTTTGGTATAGCTGGGTCAGAACTCTTTCTGTATCATTTTACATTACAGGAAGTGTATGCAATCGGGATGACCTGCCAACTGAAAATCAAAAATATAAAGCTAAAGAATGACTGCTGCCTGAAACTGAGGACCCATATTTATCTACTCTCATGGATTTAGTCAGAGGCAAAATGTCTAGTCAGTGCAGTTAGTTCATGTACAGTTACAACAGTCTAAATTCACCATAAATTTATTAAGTACTATAGTCCTTGGCAGGAACAGTTATTGCTATGTACACTGATATAACAGGTTTGCTACAGCATCCCTCAGAATAGGTCTTATTTAAAAATCTGGCCAATAGTTATACTAGCTACATAAAAAGACATTAACAAAGTTAAGAGAATGGTGGAAAGTGAACAGTCTTGCCCAGACACAGAGGTAAATATAATAAACGAGACATTTATTCAGCACAAAATGACCTGATGACTAGTATGTAATATAAGCATCCAGCTCAGGATGCAAATATCATTTAATAAATACATTACTGTTTAAAAAAGAATTAACAAAAATATGCAAACATTCTGTAGTTACAGTGTTGGAGTACTCATAATGTTGTGTCAGTGTGTTGCCACTGAAACACCTCTGTCAATACTTTGTTGTAATGTACATACAAGGGTTATACCAGATAGGCAATAAACTTGTCTGAGTGTTTATCATTGAATTTGCCAAGTTAGTAACACTGGCCAAACTTATTCTTTCTTTCTTAAAAGAAAACTTGGAATGTATAACGGGAAATAGTTCTTTCCCCTCTTGTCCCTTTCTTCCTTGAAAACCTAGAGATAACATTTATAAGACAGACATTATTAAAAACCTGAACATTGAAGCAGATGCTAATGTGAATTTTATTAGATTTGGGTTTGGTTAGTAATAGAGGAATATTCATGCCTTTTATTCTATAATGTAATCGTAAAGCTTTAGATATAACCTATGAGTTTATTCTGGTGAATGCGTAATGTCTTCCTGAAGGGATTCTGCAAAATTGTTCTCTTGTCTAATAAAGGCATTTTCCTCATATTTGATTTAGATTTTCACTATGTAGTATGGAATATAGTTAAACACATGCTAAACAGGTGGAACTTATATGTTCCAAATGTAACTGCACATCACTTAACTGATGCAAAGTGTTAGAGCAAGTTTTCTTGCTTCGAGTATCATACTATTCTGAAGTGGGTTTATCTCCTAAATGTAAGGTATTATACAATTTTTTTTTGACACCACTATATTATATCATTTTGTGTGGTACTATCACTTCAGAATTGCAGAAACACTCACCAAAGCATAAATTAAAGATATTTTTCTTTTTGTTTTGTTTGGTTTGGTTCGGGGGGTTTTGTTTGTTTTTTCTTGGTTGATGTTTTGTTTGGGTTGGGTTTGTTTTTTGGGTTGGGTTTTTTGGTTGTGGGTTTGTTATTTTTTTTTGGGGGGGAGGAATTTGTGAGGTTTTTTTCCCCCCTATTTTTTTGTTTTTTACATATATTTTTGGAAACTAAGACTCTCTCCTTACTGGCAAGAAAGGTTACTAAAAGCCAGTAAGAAGAGAATCTGTTTTTCTTCCTCATGCTTCTATGATGAAGAGCAACTTGTGGAAAGAAATAGTGAAGAAGGCTCTTTATCCATATGTTAATGTCAAATGCTCTTGTAGGTTTATGAAAAATATTTTAAGTTTTTAGTTTGTTTCTTTTTAAATTAAGCAAAATACGAGGTCAAATAATCTTTTTGCCATTATAATGAGTTCAGTCTTAATTTATTGAAGTGTTCTTTCTCTGTTTCATATTGGAGTGCCATAAAGTTGAGCATAAAGAAATTACTTTTCTCAAGTAGGTCTTCAAAGCTTCTGCATTCCTTTCACTACTTAAGATAAACATAGAACTGTCACAGTGTTTTTTCAGTCTATTATTAGTACCTGTGTTTCACCCATTTACCTTTTAACTTGCCATATATCTAAAGTAGCAGGTGAACACAATTAAATGAAGTTGAGTTTGTTATTTAACTGGCTAGTATTTATCACGTTCCCACACAATTAATTTTGATTCTTTTTTCCTTTTTTTAAGTGTACTGGTATGTCCTCTTAGCTTATTTTTAATCTTGTCCACTCTCAAAACTCTTACCAAACTCACCTCATATAGTGCCTTGGAAATTTCAGAATCCAAGCACTTAGTTTGAAATACAAGCCCATCTGTGGAATTGTTAGTTTATTATAGTTTGCTCAAGCAGGTCTGAATAGCAGCATTATTCTACGGTTATTCCTTCAACTAAAGAATTCAGTAGTTAACTTTAACTTATACTGCAAGAAACAGGAATATCTTTAATTTATCTCTTCTCTTTTCCCAGTGCAAATTACAGCTTCTACCCAGTACTTTAAATATTTTGTCTAGTGCCATTTCGCATTAAATTTCGAGGCTTTATGCTATTAAAGTAAACAGGACTACTTAAAATTGTACTGCAGTCAGTAGGGTTTACCAGTGTTGCTGCAATAAAATGACAAGTCACAGCTCTCTTTGGTTTCAGATGACTCATGCTGCTGGAAACGTGGCTTTGGAAACTAGAGCTCAATGCTCTAGTTTAATTTTGTAGATGTTTGTCGTGGGTATAAAGGCTCTTACCAGCCCCCACACACACGGTAGGTAAAGGAGAGACTGGATTGGAAGTTAAAAACTAAGAACTGCTTTAATAACAACAGCAAACATAAATGAAACCAATATAAACATATACAGGACCCAGATACCGAAACCCACTTCCCCTCTATACTGATAATTACGGCACCGTCCCGGGCCGGCTCTCTCCTGGTCCTGAAAGCAGCTCCACGGGCATCTCAGGTAGCAGAGGCAGCAGCAGCACCCAAGTCACAGCAGAGGGAGAAGAAGAGAGGTTCCTCGTGGCCACGAATTTAACAAAACTCCAGCAGCCAACTCCCAAGGTTCCCCTGGCTTCCCCCTGGGGATCTCAGGTTTCTTAAAGGGACAGTCCAGGCAAGGTGTGGGGGGCGGAAAGCTGATATGATATTATGTATGTGGTTGGAATACTTTTTAGAAAACACAGTTACTGAACAGAATTAATTCTGTTCTAACCCAAACAATAACAATGTTGCAAACCATCTTTATTCTAAAACAATTGGAAAACTGGGGAGAAGATTTTTTTTCCTGTCTTTGAACTGCCAGGTGAGCTGCCTTGACCAGACCTGATTTATTTTACAGTATTATAAATAGAAATGGAACTTGATGTAAGTCAGTCATCTCAGTGCATCTAAATGGGTGATGGTGTATGGGTTGGGGATTTTTTAGCAAGAAGTTTTTGGAAGTCTCTTCATATCCATGAGAGTGAATGGGAATGAAGAGTGATATGTAACCTCAGAGGTAACAGTAGAGTTAAAGTTAATATCCTCTTTCAAAATCATTGTGATTTAGTTAAGAAAAAGGAGAGCTGCAGAACACTGTTTCTTGATGACATTATAACTACAGAAATACCAGTCTCAAATGTCTTTTTACCTTAAATACCTTGCAACAGTGAATTGATATGTCAGAAAACTTTAAAATTCATGCAGTGAGTTAAAAATCTATTTTACACTCTTTAAAAAATGCATAAGTAATTTAGAACATATGTGCTGTATATGTGCTAAAAACTCCAACAGGGAAGACACCTACAGGTGATTAAATTATTTTAAACATTTGTGTATTTGAAGTAATGAAAGATGCTAATCAAAAAAAGCTTTCTGATAGATTTCAGTTCAGTTATACAGAATGCCTCCTCAAATACATAGTTTCCATTTTGTAACAAAGTTTTGCTCCAGGGCCAAGCAAATACTAAGTTTTCCCGTAATGAGAGAAATAGGCAACTCTTCTGTGTCTTTTAAAACAGACTGTGAACTTAAATAAGACCAGAACTGGGCAAAGTAAATAAATTTGAAAAAAAAAAATCTATTTCTCCACCATTTCTAAGTACTGTGTTGAATTGCTTATCACAGACCAAACCAATGCAGATCAAAATGAGCTGCACACTGTAATGAATGGCTTTTCTATTCCTGGCACTTTCCTTATTGAGTGTTTTTGTTCAGAAGGCAAATCCATTAAATACTGAAATAAAAATGTCTTCTCATGATACTGTCACAGTGTCTCTATGGAGACAGCAGCAGCTTTGTCTTTCTCATACATATTGAAAGACTGAGGGAGAAAAGAAAATGTTATTAGACAATATGCATAAATACGGATTTTTATGTATTTTTATCATATCATACTGTATCATAAACCAAAGCATCTTATGCTTTTGAATCAAATACTAAAAACAAAAGCATAGTCAGTTAACTGAACAGAAAGGTCAGATCAGAAAAATGCCTCTGCTATGTAGTTTTGACTTTTGATTGAAAGAAATGAAAGATAATAATAGAAAGATAATAAAAGCCAGAACTTCACTTGTATGATAGAGATGATTGGCAAAGTTTTTTAAAAAAAGTGTTAATGACACAGGAATCACGTTAGAGGGGACATAAAGTGTTTTCTAATGGTAATATATGATTTATATATTTGTGAATGCTCAAGAAAAAAAAACCCAACAACATAAATTGAAGGGCCATAATTTGTTTTCTTGAAGGGCAAGAGGCGAAGAACAAAGTCTTTGTTCAAATCAATAAATGGGGAAATAGAAACAATCACTTCTTCATTGCAAACTTTTTTTTTGTTCATTTATTCCTAACACTATCACACCTTTTTATGGTAAGCCTAAGTTAACTTCACAGTGATCAAATTCTCTTTAAGTGTAACACTCTGTCACTCATAACTGTTGTAGATAGAAGAGAAAAACAGGGAAGAAATTCTGTTTTGTTCCAGTCTGTCATTTTCTTGATAGTTTTTGCTGACAATTGCTAGTTTTTCAGTACCAGAACTTCATGAAGATGGATTAATTTCTCCAATCTCTTTTTGAAAGGGTCTCAGCTTTTTCTCATATCAGCATAATATAATATAAAATGAATATATAAGAATTCACACTGAGAGATTTAGAAAGCTGGTTTCTACACTGACAGCTGAATCTAGGACTTCAAAATGGGTCTTTTAGCTGCTTGCAAGTGAATTACTCCTTGACTGTTATGCTGTTGGATTTTATGTGGTGGAATATTCTGGTTTTGTTTGTATTTAATGTTGCGTTTTCTTCTAAAAATCTTAGGCGACTTTTAAGTTTCCTCTAAGAGTGATATGGGGCAAATACTGTGAAATAAAACGTTTCTCTCCAATATTGAGTATGCAAAACAAAAAGAAACAACAAACTTTAAAATAACCTGGTGGATTATTTCACAGTAGGAGTAAATCAGAGTTGATAACACATATTTACTGACTTAAAAGAAAGGAAAGTTCAAACTGGAGAAAAGATCAGCTAAATAACAGTATCAAACATAGATACTAATTAACCTGGTGATATCTTGAAACTTACCTTTTAATTCACATTGGACCTCTGAGTTTTCTGTGATGCATCTCTTCTGGTGGGGAGCCAAAACAGTTTTCATGGGAGAAAAAAATCCAAACAAACAGGAAATGTTAAGATCAGAGCTGTTTAACAAAGATTCACCTTTATCAGATAGCATTAGGAGCAGAGAGTGAACTTTGCTATTTGACTTTCAAATCTATTACTGTCATTGACAATTGTCAAGATGTAGCCCTGGCTTTTTTTCCCTTATTCTGAGTTCAGAGTAGTGACAGACTTCTTGATTAGTGTTTTCTCAACTTACAGATTCAGTAGTCACAGTGGAAAAATCATTGAAATTAAAACCACCAGTGTAAGACACATGATGTGCATGAACTTTGTAGAACGAGGTACCCAGAGAACAGAACAAGGGGTTGCCTGAGTGTAGTAAAAAAATCTCAGGACCTTTTTCTTGGCAATAAAATATAATGGAGGGTTTGCCAAGAATATGTAATGAAACTGAGCATTCATGTGTATGCATATATAGATACATATGCACAGGCATGTATGTTGCATGTCCAGACTGAAATATTTGCTAAAATGTTGTTCTTTGAAAAAATATTCTCACTGTTACTGGTAACGTATTTGTAAAAACAAACATATTGTAGAAACACAGGAAAATAAGGTACTCGTGCGTACAGGAAAGGGCAGATTGAATTCATAATGTCTTGGATCCACTAAGGTGGCCAATCTGTGTACCTACCTGTAGAGTTCAGGTTTTGTTCCCATGCTATAGTAATGTTCCTTTGGTATGACAGTGACTTCTTTTGATGCAACGGTTGCTGATATATTATCAGCTGTAGGTTGTGGAAGGAAAAAACTTGTGTTGGTTTTGTTTCTATGAAGGTTTCTGTGGGTTTCAAGCACATGTGGATGTATCAGTCCCATCACATATCCAGTAAAGTAATGTGTCATTTATAGAATATATTCTGTCTGCTATCTTGCTATGGAAACACTATCTTCAGTACATTTCCTTGATAAAAAAAGTTCACATGACAAAGAATGCACGTCCATAAACTATAGACAAGTAATATAAAACTTCAATGCTATCAAAAGAGGTGTTTCAGTTAGCCTTTCTCTATCAACAGTCCTGCATTTTTACTGTATTTTGTGCCAGCTCCTTCCTATCTTAGACTCTTTTATGGTTACTTTAATTTACTGTTATGCAGGGGAAAATTTTGGACTGTTTTCTGTTGATCTCATGTTGAAGCAGCTTGCAGAAGGGCCCAAAATGTGAAGAATATGGTTCAAGGGGAGGGGAAGAAAAGAGGAGTGTAAGGAAGATTTCTTCATTTTATCAGCTGTGAGATATTAAATTTCCTCTAATTCATTTTAAAAAATATCAAAAATCCAGTCTTAGTTATGCTCCTGTATTAACAGTGGGACTTGGGTACAATGTCCCTCTCACTCTAGTACACATGAAACCTTAGAGTACTGTTCTATAGCTGAAGAAATATTTGACTTTGAAATAAAATAATCAAACATGCTGAAGACAAAGAGTTATGAGAAAGATCATAGGTGAAAACTGATTGCCTTTCAAACCTTTTGTCAGCTGCAACAGTTATTAAAGCCAAACAGAAGTCACTGTATTATTACCTGTTAACAAAAAATGGATGATGTTAACAAGAGAGAAGTGAACCAGTTTAGGAGCAGAATAATTAAGCTTAAAAACTATCTATGTCAGAAAACAAATACAATTGCAAATCTGGAAGGAGGTAATACTGGGCTTGGAAAAAGTGTGTAGAAAGAAAGCAAACTAATGTCTGCAAAAAAAAGTGCCAGAATAACTGCCTGGAGGCACAGCCCTAGCTACTATAAACTGAGTTACTCCCTATTGAGAAGAAAGCACTGCATAAAACCCAAGCGAACCAAAAAGGAATAAAACATATAGTAACCCCATTTTCTGTATCTGTGAAAGGAAAGAGAGAAAAAGCAACAGTCCTACTTATACTGAGGTGCCCAAATTTTCACAGAGCACTTGCTTTAGGGCCACACCAGTACAGTGCAGAGTAGAACAATCACCTCCCTCAACCAGCTAGCTATGCTGTGCTTGAGGTACCCCAGGACCTACTTGGTCCTTTGGGCTACTAGGGCACACTGGTGACTCATATTCATCTTGCCACCAACACAAACTGCTAGATGACTTTCTGTAGGTCTGGTCTCCAGCCTCTTGTTCCTCAGTTTAAATGTATAACCAGGATTACTCTATCCCAGCTGCAGAATCTGACCTCTGCAGATTCCCAAAACCATTGAAAAATAATGGAGAGAGATATAATGATAACATCAGCCAACTCTTTTGTACCCTGGGATGAATCCCCATAGACATATGTGCATCCAGCTGGAGCAGTATTTCGAACAACTTCAGAGGTGAATTAGAGTTTATCATCCTCCCAGCTACCGTCTTACAACACTACTCCAAAGGTCTCAGGACCCATCATCAATGTTGAAGGCAGACCCAAAGAAGGCATTAAACATTTTTGTTTTGTCCCTATTAATAAGGTGACCCACCTCAAGTAATAAATGTTATCTCTGATCCTCATTCTGCTGTTACTATATTTTATGGAGACCTTGTTTTCTTTCACAGTACTATCCAGTTTGAACTCTACTTTAGCTTTGGCTGCATTTATGTTCTCCCTACACTAGCGAATAACATCTCTACAATCCTCTTGTGTCACCTGTCCTTGCTTCCTTTTCCACCTAAGTTGTAGTCTGTTTTAAGAATCTCTTACAGTGGCTTCAAACTTTTTTATTAAAATGAGTAGAACTAGACTGCTATTGAAAGATGACAGTGGATTTTTAAGTTTGCAAGGAGGGAGAATGCAAGCAGACAAAAATTTTAAAGTCCTGGACTAAAGTATCATTATGATTATCAGAAGTCAAATTCTGCCACATTCAGTCAAGTGGGTTGTTCTTTGAGTGGTCTCATTAGAATTGTAGTACATATGTAGTAACTCACTAGCTGCTATGAATAAGCATAATGAAATCTAACCCTGGAGGAGTGAGTGGCATAAACTGTTGCTATCCATGGAATGTTAACAATATCTAGGTTAACAAAAAAATATTCAAGTCTGTGTAGTATTCACATAAGAGAGGCATTTATTATTTTAATAAGACAATAAAACTAAATTACATTTGCTCTTTAAATATATCTAAGTTTATTGTCTTTTTTTAATCATTTACTCCTCTCTCTGGACTCTTTCCTCTCCAGGCCACAATTAGGATATATCTAAGATTTTTTTCCAAGCCCAAGTCACATGCATCTTACAGAGTTCAAACCAGGAGAAAGTGTATTTATTTACAAATCAGAACAGGAAAAAAAAAATGTCATTGACTATATTAATATACACAATGATTCCTTCTGTCAAAATTTTTCCTTGTGGCTTAAAATAGTAAGATTGATAGTCTAACCTCATAATACATAAAAAGAGATTATACTACCCAGGAAAGCTCTAAAAGAAAATGTTTCATTTTCACTAACCAGCAAAAAAATAGAATGGAACTATTCAAACGTCCTCTTAGAACTAATAGATGAGAGAAGCTGGCTTTATTCCAATATGACTACATGCTCTTTTCAAGGACAATATCCATGGTGTATTGTTTTTCATAACTTTCTGGTAGGTCCAGGAGAAACTTTGTCTATGAACAGTAGCCACAGAAAATAAATATGGTTTGTAACCATGTGGGGGTTTTTTTGTTTCTCAGATTGATGTGAGCATTCATTTAATAACTTTTTTCCCACTGTGGGACACTTCCTGGGAGCTTGAGAATTCAATCATGAAGCCTGAAGTGTGCATCTGAATATAAGAGAAATTAATTGTCTTCTGGTACACTTTCTGGACTATACATCTCAAACAAAGGTCTACTGTTTTTCTTTTGATATAGTAGGCAATGTGCTGGGAAGTTAAACTGCACAATGTGATATTTCAATTGGTTGATTGGCCGTGTCACAGACTTTGTTTTCTCGTACTTCCTGGTATTTATAACAGACTCAGCTAAAGGTGAAAATTTGCTTCACTTCTTTAAACAAATGTCTTCTCTAGAGCAAGGATCACCCCCACATAGGAACAGCTGGTAGACATCCAGTCTCACTGAAGGTTAAGCTCCCCTGTTCTTGGCAACTCAGCAGGATATTTCAGTGCAAATCATGTCCTACATTTTTGTGTGGTTTAAGCCCAGTCAACCAGCAATAAGGCGCCAAGCAGCCATTCACATACTTCTCCTATCCCTCTCTGGTGGGATGAGAAGGAGAAAATGTGACAAAAGGCTTGAGGGTCAAGACAAAGGAAGGGAGGGCTCGCTCACCAATTATGGTCATGGGCAAATGACAAACTTGACTTGGGGAAATAAAATCTATTTTATTTAAACACAGTTGCCAGTTTACCAATTAAATTAGAGCAGGACAGTGATAAATAGAACAAGGTCCTACTTCCAGGGCACAGCTCTGCTATTTCCTCCTTCCCAGTGGTTCAGAGTTGAAGGTGATGGGGTTATGGTCAGTCTGACTCCATTCCATGTCGTTCCTGCCACTCCTTCCTCCTCAGGAGTGAGAAAGCCTCACAGCCCTCCCCTGCAGTGACATGGTGTCCCTCTGATGGGACACAGTCCTCCATTAGCTTCTCCTACCAGCACAGACCTGTTCCACAGACTGCAATTCTCCCAGTGACAGATTGCTCTAGCGTAGGCTTTCCTCTAAGTCACGGTATTCTTCAAGTTGAGTACCCTGCTCAAAAATGTGGGATCCTCCATGGGTTGCAGATGGGATTCTAGTTAAAACATGTGTAAATAACTATCATCAACTACAATTAGTTCTAGTTTAATGATTGGACTCTATAATCTTAAAGGTCCTTTCCAACTAAATGTTTCCATATTTGGATGAGATCAGTTGAAATCATAAGTGGTTAAATTCTTCAATAACTTTGAAAACTGAAAAGTCTTCTGGCTTGGGGTTATATGGGCTGCAGCTCCAGGAGGGAAAATTTGGACTTATTTCACTATACTTTCTTGCCTTTTTAGCATGCCTGTTGAAGAACAATTTCAAAAGTCTTGCTGTTGCAGCTCAAGATATTTCACATTCTCTTCTGTCCCCCAGTATGCTAACTTACTGTGTCTCTCAGAGAGATTGATACTGAGAAAGATGTTTGGCTTCCAGTTCCTGAAGTTATTTTTCCTCTTCTCCCTTTCCAAGCCAACTGTTCTGTTAGCAATACTCTCAGCAGGCAACTGCCAGTACTGTTGCTTAAGAGTTTTTGCTGGTGTGCTCTCTCATTGAGATATTGCCAATAAACTTCATGATGTTTCCTGTCTGAATATCTTGGCCTTTTCAATGCCACTGCACAGCAAACTGCTTTATGGCAGAACTGCTTGGTTTTTTTCCCCTAGAAAGGCTCTAATATTCCAGAATTATGCACGGAAGATGGAAGAAGCTCTGCCTAAGTTTCCTGTTGTTCACTTTTTTATCCACACAGTTTGTAGTCTTTACTTTTTTTTTAATTCTGGATTTCATGCACCGCCTCTGTCTGCCACTTCATCATCAAACATATGGACTTCCATATTTCTCATGTCTTTTTGAAAGACACAGTACTTCTTCTTTTGAAGAACTGATAAACTAAGAAGAAAGCAGTAGCAAAATTTTCAGTAGGAAGAAAATTATAACCAATTGGCCCTACTGTAGGCTGTGATATATCTGAGATGACTAACATGCTGAAGAGCTTTTGAACGTTATTCTACTCATGTACTAATCTTTCCCTATTTCTCTAGTTCCTGACAACATATGAAGTAAAATCTCAGTCCTTTGTTCCCCACAGCCAGTCCCTGCAGGGACTGAATTGTCATTTCTGTGGACAATCACCTGACAGAGAAGTACCAGGGTCCCAAGAAGAGTAAGCAACACGTGCTGTTTCCAACTAAGATTCTCTGTCCTGCCTTTTCTGAGCCTTGCTCTTGGGAATGAACTGAGTCTGTCTGACTCCTAAAGAATGTGAGTCAGCTGGTGTCCTAATTGTCCAATATCTTGAACAGGAGGAGGTGAAATTCTCCAAAATCTTTATGGATTTAGTGCAAGTGATCCTGCATCTCCTCTTAAAATTATGGAAGTAAGCAGCAGGCATCAAAAAATGCAGATATAAGGCAGAGTGATATTTTCTAAATAATGTGTTATGCTGACTCTGTAGACTGCATTACTCTTCTACTTCTTGGATTTTAATGAAGTACATTTTTTGTTATTATAAACATTTGTGTATAGAAATTATGATTAAACCTCAAAAAAACCCTCTAGAGACAGCTTGTTTAGCTGTGATGTGTTCAGTTCTTGATGACTGAGTTCCAGAACAACTAGACATATTGAACATGAAGGAATGAAAATAGTTCTTTTTCATGTAATGATGCCTAAGAATGACTCAACAAGCTTAAGCTATCTGTTGTGTAAACGAATGGACTTAAATGGTTTCTTACCTTTCTTTGTATTTTTCAGAAGTGCTATCAAACTCTTACATGGGGTGAGAGAGTATAATCACTACAATAAATATTAGTATAAAAGCTCTTAAAGATAAATTTATCAGTATATCAGTTTATATATTTACAGTAGACTCAGCTGCTCAAAAGATACTGCGGTTTCTGAATTGTATGTGTGCAGAGTGACACAAAAGGAAGTTCTTACACAAATGCATATGAACACACCATATGTCTGCTTGTACAAACAAAACCGCAAATATTAAATGTACATTTCTTAGCTTACTTTGCAAATCACACCCTGGTAATCAACATGTGACTATGTTAGAAGAAGTCATGGTTTCTGAGAATTGAAAGGAAGTTAGGATAATAAATGAAATCTTTGTCCACACCTTCCAAGAAGCATATTACAGAAATAAATCTATCACCTCAAAGATAATAAGTATGCAATGTAGTGACTGGAAGTAGAAATTATATGAAAATTACTGATTTAGCTTTGAAGCAACTGTTTCAGAATGTTTTGAGGTGGGGAGATTGTGAATCTTAACATTTCAGTAGCAGGGGGGGCTTTTTAGTTTATCTGCAGGCATTTAAAAAAAAAAAGTAAAATAATATAAAATTGTCCTGGTTCGGGTTAAAATGTCTGTGCAATGATTTTATTTTCTAAAAAGTATTCTATCCCATATACATCATGCTCAGTATCAGTTCCCCCCACACCTTGCCAGAGCTACCTGAACTTCCCCTTTAAAAACTGAAATTCCTGAATTCCAAGCTCAGGCATCTGGGGAAGGACCCTGCCCCCAGGGGGAAATGGAAATCGGAGGTTTTTGGGACCCTGGGTTTGCAGCTGAGATTTAGTCTGTACTGGGAGCTAGCTGCTGGAACACGGGGGAGCTGCTTGAACTGAGAGCTGAAAGCGTGGCTGCCTGGAGGGGACTCGAGGTGCTACCAGGAGCTCCAACACGAAATGTTTGCAGCTTCGGTGGTCACCTATCCATTACAAAAAGGGGGAGCTGGGTTAGGTGTTTGGGTCCTGTATACATTTAGATATATGTTTCACTTAACATTGCTATTATTATTAAAGTAGTTATAGTTTTACTTTCCAATCCAGAAGCCTCTCTGCCCTTACTGTTCCCTATCTCTTCCGGTTGGAGGGGGGAAGTGGGTAATAAGGAATATCTGCCGTGGGTCGGTAATCGTGTTCAGCTTCCACCCACCACAAAACCAAGTGTAATGAGAGATTGCCTTTGTTCACAACCTACTTTGTGTTACAAAGATGAAAAGGCTTTTGGTTTGGGTTTGGTTTTGGATTTGGTTTGGTTTTGTTTTTTTCTGGAAGAATCCACGTGCATCTCAACAATGAGTTTGACAGGAAATGTAATTTATTTGAATTCATGTGGCAATTATGGATTGATTTTTTGTAGTGGGTCCATATTTTGACTGTCCATTTATAACCATAGAATTTTTGATCTGTTGTTAGTGTTCAATGAAATCAGTTTTCTCCATATTTTTTAATTTAACTACTCTCCTATGATAAATTGTCACTATGAAACTAAATTAGAATGTTCTTTGAACATTGGTCAAACAAAATTACCTGACTCTATTTGGAGAAAAACATAAGTTGTGATGAAAAAACTTTGATAGGAAGGTTTTTCCCATCTTCAGAATGATTAAGGGTGGGAACTAGATTTAACAGTAATAGAAGAAATCACTGACATTTTTTTTCCAAAGTAGTGAATAAGATCTCTTTCAGCTGATCCAAGATTTATTTTTTTAATCCTTGAGCTGCATTGTAATTATGTGCATTAATCCTACAACAAAACTAAGTTTTGAAAAACAGTTATGTTGCTTTCTGAGAAAGGATCTGTTGTGACTTTCAAGTGGTATCTTGCTGGGACATATCACTTATCATCCATCTGCCTAATGTCAGTTTTCACAGTGTGTTGTCACTGACATATTCTGGTATGTCATAGAAAAGTAATCATAATTTTGCATCTAAAAGTTGACACTAATACAATACAAGGTATTGCATCCATTGAATACAGGTGTTAATGTCTGCGAATGTTAGACATCTGGAGCATTGCTTTACCTTGAGATTTTACTGATCTCCTATCTATAGTACAAATAAAGCCAGCATATTTAAATGATAGACGTTATGGCAAAAATAGTATCAAGAGATTCATCGGAAGACTCATTAACAAATAAAAGGCCTTTATTTCAGTGATATGAAGGCTTGCAAGATGGGAAATTACTTTGTCTAATCTGTGACCTGTGAAACTCAGCCATAAGAGTTATGTGAACTTTATAAATAAGGCATCTTTAGAAATTAATCCCTATTTATTAATCTGACAGCGTATGGAAGCCTTGCCTTAGCAGGCTCAAAAGGTTAATTTCTTCTTAGCTGCACACTAGTGAACAAAGAGTGGAAAACTTTGAAGTCTCTTTCACTATCTAATATAGAGTTAAAATATTTTTATTTTCAGCTCTCAAATTCCTCTTCCAGTACAAAATGCTTTTATAAATTCTTATATCAAACATATAGTTTCACTATTTATACCGACCTGTGTTTATAATTTACCTTATTTTTTTTCCAAGTCTCCATTACCCATGATTCCCTTGTCTTCTGCCTTTCCTGGTCTCTTTCAAATGCCCTTTGCCCAGCCTGGTTCAGTGGTCAGTCTTGTTAGCCAGCTGCTGTCTTTACCTGCAGGGACTCATCTGCAGTGTTTTGTGAAAACCTTTTCTCCAACCTGTGGCTGTCAGCAGGAAATGCTGCTGAAAGGGATTGTGAAACCTCACTAGTTTTGCATGTATAACCTCAGGAATGATTCCTACTGCTAAGGAAAAAAGGTGTTCATTGCTTTTGATTTTTTGATTTTTTTGCAGATGCTGTGGCAATGGAAAGAGATGGTTAGAAGCAAATAATGGTATTATATGATAATATAGGGAGTACCCATTATAGATCTTTGGGTTGGTTGGTTTGTCTGTTTCTTCTTGTTTGTTTTGGTTCTTGGTGTTTTTTTGGTGTTTTATTGGGTTGGTTGGTTGCTTGGTTTTGGAGGTTTGGAAAGGTTTTTTGTTTGTTTTGTTTTCTTTTTGTTTTTTTATAAGTTAAAGGAACTGAGATACGGTATGAGAATATGCTGCTTCCATGTAGAGCATGGGAGAAAAACTAGATCTATTTTTAAAGCCTGCTTTGGGGTATGGCTCATGGAATGCTGCTGCAATGTTCATGAATATTTTGATGGAAAAGCCCTGAAGTAGGTGAGGGTAGTGAAGTCAGGCAAGATGTTCCTGAGCTAAAGGACCCAGTCCTGCTGTGAATCCTGCTTTTGAAATAGATTGCCTACATTCTAATGCAGAGGTATAAGGTGTTTCAGGTAAAAGAAGGCTTGCACAGCACTAAGGATGCTGATGTCTAGCCAGTCCCTCAGAGTTTTCAATTTCAGAATCAGCAAGCCAAACACTGCAATAAGATGCTACAGGACCACAGGTCCTGATTCAAACATGGGTCTTGTAGTTGTATGAATGGTTGCTGCAAGTTTCAGGCAGAACCA
Source organism: Galbula dea (assembly GCA_013399015.1). Taxonomy (NCBI): domain Eukaryota; kingdom Metazoa; phylum Chordata; class Aves; order Piciformes; family Galbulidae; genus Galbula; species Galbula dea. Next base: position 261,890 of record VWZX01000627.1, read on the forward strand.
ACCACAATATGTGTGATTCTTCCCTGATAATCTAATGCCAGCCTTCAGGATGAGAGGCTGGAAGACCTTTCAGTTGCTGTGGGAATTCTGTGACTGCAGAGAGGGAGGGAAGGAGTATGTATTCTTAGCAGGTTTACCAGTGTGCCCATTTTTGAAAATCCTTGTGCAGCTACTGTGGTGCAATATTTTCATACTAGGTTTGTTTGGGCTTGCTGACATTGATTACATGCCCCATTCATGGGTAGATATGCATGGTATTCTCTATACCATCTGTCATAGTCCTGCCTGCTAAGGATTTTCTGACCCCACGCTGCTTGCATGTTAACTGGGAAAAGTCACAGGATGGTTTGGACCTGGCTCCCTGCCAAATGCCCAACCTCACAGTGAAATCCTTCCCCCCTTTCCCTCTCAGAGTTTAAAAAAAAAACTACGAGAGAAACTAAGGAGCCCGAAACAACCTGAACTGTATCAAAAGTATTTATATTTACATATATAGCAGTTATATACAATTAAAATACTATGTACACAGTAGACGGAACCACCCCAAGGGAAAGGGAAAAGGGAAGGAAAAAGGGGAAAAAAGGGGAAAAAGGGGAAAGGGGAAAAGGGAAAGTAAAACAGGTATGTACACTCAAAACCCAGCATAGAACTAATAAAAACAGAATCTTACAACTCTCCTTAAGATAGCAGAGTCATACTGACTGACGCCACCAACCACTGCCTCTCAAGGCCTACAAGGCCTGCAAGGCTTAACTCCTCTGCATGGGTGAGACCGATAGCAGAGAACCTGCATCTTTAGATCCACTGGAAGAGAAAAGAGAACGAGGGCCTCCCCTCCTCTGCATTTATACTCCCAGTTACGTAAAATCGTATGGAATACTGGAAAACATGATCACTTCCCTGGTTACAAGCTGGTTACCAGGAAAAGGCCTGGATCAAACCATTACAGAATCTTCCTTTAATTTTTATGATGGGGATGAAGGATACCTGAAAAGACATTTCACATGGACTAACAAAGCTTAGTTTCCACAGTAGTCCTTTCTCATTTGACCACAGCTTTTGTGTGCACAAGGGAAAAAACTAATTTTTGAAAGATTACAAATGACAAGATGTTGGAGAAGAAAGGGAGAATCTTTAGCAACAGTAGTGGATTAAGAATAGTCAGCTTAAAATAATAGGTAACTAACAATGTCATAGATTGTAGGAATACCGCCCTGAGTCTAAATGCTGATGATGTACTCCTTATACAAGACCAACATGAAGAAGAAGCAGTCGTGCACAAGTCCAATCTCATTGTGGTCTGTTTTGTGGGCAGACTTCAGAAGCTTCTGGCTTGCAATTGATAGAAGCTGAAACTATTCACATTCTGCAGACAGTGTGCCTTGACACCTTCTGAGTAAGCACTTTATTCATTTCTATCAAAGTACAGCCTGATGTTAGAGATGATGTGTGGACCTTCTCCCCTCAGAAATAACCCTGTATGTTTTCATTAGTATTTCCAATCAAAATATTATTCTAGCATACTTTGAATTGATGTTTTGTGTTCCATGTTTACATGCAGCATTTCAGGTGATGATTTAAGCAGTTAAACAAGGTTATGAGGTAAACACTGGAGTTCAAAACTAGAAAGTATTTGGTTTTATTTAAAAAAAAAAGAAGTTAAATGTGTTTTGGTATCAGGTCTTGTGAATGATTAAAAATATTGTTTGCAATACAGCTTATTCCTGGAAATCAATTGTAAATAACTAATGTATGAGCACTTTGTTAATGTGACTCTTTTTTTTTCCAAAAAAATAAATGATTGATGATTACTACTGGAAAAGAAATTAACTTTGGTTGTTGCCTTGTAGCTCCTTCTGTTCTATCTGAGATATTTTCACTGAAATGTTATTATTCAGAATCCAGAAATATCGGAGGCAATAGCCTAAGGCAGTGAGGAAGAATGAAGGCTGTTTAATTGAACTTACTAACAATAACGTTGACTATTCATGTGAAACAGAGATGTATAATCAGAGGAACTGGGAGAAAGGGAATACATTAATTCTCAGTCCTGGGATGAAGTAGGAGCTCCAGACACAGTCATTATTTTTTTGTTCTTTTTTTAAAGAAGCATCGTTTTTCACTGTATGGAGAAAGTAGGCTAAAAGACACATGTAGTGGAGCAAATTTCCATTTGAGATTTCCATACAAAAAAAAAAAGCAATCAAACAAACAAACCCAAATGCTTTGGTTCTTTTTCTCTAATAAATTTATAATAACAGGTTTTAGTGACGTACAGTACCTTTGGTCCTTGAGCCAGCGTGGCTATGTTATGCAACCTGTAGGTGACACTGCACAGACATAGAAAATCCTACAAGGTCTATCGAGCATTAAACTGTGTCTAAAGGTTCTTTTTCTACAGGATATGGCATCCATCACACCCATTAATATATTGTAATGTGAGTAAACTTACACAGCAAACAGTGCACAGCCTCAATCTTAGATTACAAGAAAGTGAAGGATAAAACTGTAAGTTCAGTTCCTCTAAGCTAAAAAGCATTAAGGAATACTGAGGCTGTGTCAGGGGGTATAGCAACCCCCTGAATTCTGACCAGTCCTTCTCTTTGTGGCACATGGGTTTTTTACACACAGGCATTTTGCCTTCACTACAAAAGGTGCTTGCTCATAGTCCCTGGTTTGCAGCATTTTCACCTGTTTGTTTAATGGGTTGGAAGGACAGCATCTGACTTCTAAACCCCAGTCTGATGTGATGTACACTGTACTCTACATAATAAAACTTATAAGTTTTATCAGACTAAATTAGTGCTCTATAACCTCCTGGAAACTGTGTCTTAAAGATCGAAAGATAGTCAGAAGTCAACCATCTTGATGTACAAGCTGGAAGTTAATAATGTGATTGTCATGGCAACAACACAGTATTTAAAATAAAAATGCATCTGCAGAATGTGCAAAGATTTCACAACTAAAAAAGGAACCAATAGAATTCTCAGCAAGAAGAAAAAGTGCTTAGTTAAGTCTATTAAATTTAGTACTGTGCGGGATTTATGCAAGTCCCAAACACCGTATTAGAAACCGTGCACGAGCTAGAACAGCTTTAGATACCACTGAAAATGAAACAAGTCTGTGTTATGATTATATCTAATGGAAACAGGACAGGAGTTTTAAGTGATCCACAATTTTCCTTTGAAATATGGCTGTAGCATTGAAAAGCAAATGATTTGTCTATGGTTAAATATTTGAAGTTGATATTCAGTGACAAGGTAGATGTGTAAACAAAGTTCAGTCAATCAGAAAGAATGTCTCATATTCAAGCAACCATGAAACTAAAGCTTAGTATAGTTTTCAAGGAGCTGAAATTTTCACTTAAAGGAAAAATGTCTAAGAGATCAATTATTCTTTCTTCTTAACAAGTAACCTTGGGAATTTCCAAACAAATCCTTTTGGAAGTGATTAGTCTTTATTAATCCATATTATTAAATATAATATATTTTTCTTCCTCTGGTGAAATCTGACCTCCTTATATTAAAGCGGTGAGATGTAGTACATCCAGCATAACTATTTAAGTACTCAAGTGTCCAGTTTACTGTGCCACACCTATCAAGACACTATTGCTGACTCTTGTATTTTTTTTTTGTTGCATAAAATTGTTCAGACATTTGTTTTCTAATAATATATTGCATGCCAGAAAAGTATCACTTCTAGTAATATCAATACTTCTCTGGCGCCTGACTTTTTTTCTTTAAGAATCTCAAAATAGAAGGAAGGGGAAAAAAACAACCTGGAAAGCTTTGGGGCTTATGACAACTACTGAACAACAGGAAGAAGTTAGAGGAAATATTCACAGCCTGGTAGAAAAACTTCAGGGGACCTCTATATACTGTAACTTGTACTGATAAAACTGTGCAGGAGTCACTTAAAAACTTTCTGTTCAAATACAAAGCAGGAGACAACAGTATCTGTTTGCTTACATTGCAGAAATGTCACATGATATAATAAATCATACATGATTCAAATGGCAGACCTTAACAGTCATTTTCATGGGTGGGGACATTGTGGGCTCTGAATAAGATTGATTTACTGAATGGAAAAAAGGAAGGTTAAAAAAAAAACCAACCCCAAACAATAAACCTCAAAGCAAAACTGAGATGATACCGAGTAGATACTTTAATGCATATTAATGCCAGGTTAGGTAAAATGAATATTATATTAATCTAATTCAGAAGAAAGATAAATTACTATTTCAAAAGAGTCATTATTTCAAAAAATAATTGTTTAAACTGTGGCTCTACATATATTTTGATTAAATTCCATTAAACTGTTGAAGTTCTTGATGTCGTGCAGGGTAATTAAATATTTAATCGGCTAAGCAACTACACGTAGTACATAGTAGATATACCGTAAAATTTCGTAAATTATGTCACAATATTTTATTTGAAAACAGATGAAGCTTTTGCAAAACTATATATGCTCTCTTAAATCATGAAAAAATATCACCTGTGCATGAATAAGTCTGACCTAGTGTTTAAAATGTCACAGGGTGAAACCTACCCAGGACATATCTTAGGTAAAATGAGACCTTGACTATACTACCCAGCTCTATGTCATTAGCCAATGTTCATATGTGCTGCAAAAACAAGGAAAGCACAGATAATTGTTAAGGGAGATGTGTCACACACCTCTAGATAACATCTGCACTATTCTATTTTAGGTATGAGTGGGGAAAGAACAAAACATCACAGTTTTACATCACTGTAACACGAGTGACCCTGGAATCTGTGCTAACTGGCTTCAAATACAGTGAAATTCAGAGATTAGTCTAGGGTGACTACCCCAGGCCACTGGTAGCTTGTGGGACCATCAAAGTCAAAAAACAACAAACAGTGAGCATACTAGCCTGCCAGGAGAGGATATGATCACAAGCATTTGAAGCCATGCAGAAGGCTAAGCCCAGGGTAGAACTGCCACATAGAGAACTCAGGCTAACTGTCTCAAGCACCTCGGCCAGCTGCAGGGAGTGACTGTGGTGAAACTCACAGCTGAATCAAAGACCTTAAACAGTGTTCGTGGGCTCTGTATAGTGTGTGTGCACACATAAGTATGTATGTGTCAAATTGCTATTTATCTGCTATATCCGTCCCAGTTAGTAAATAAAACTTGGATTTTATGTTACTGAGTGGTGTGGTTCTGTTTCTGTGTCTATCTCACATTCCACCATGATGTAAAGTTATCCAAGTTCATAGTAAAGCCATAATACATCAGAGAATTATGTGTGTATGATGTGCTCCCTTAGAGTATGATTTGAGTTTCACCATGGCCAAATAAAACAGACAGAATAATTTTATAGATGATTGCATAAATCCATGAAGGAAGGTTGGGATTTTTTCAAGGTTAGTCCTAGAGACTCAGGGGTTTTTTTTATGTACTTACATTTTTAACAAACCTCTATTTTTTTGCACGTAACCCTTGAAAACTTTGCTTGAGAAAAAAATTACAAAATGGATTTTGTCAGTGCAATCTGAAATCCCATACCTCATCATCAACCTGTTTTTTATGCAGATATCTCATGGATCCTATAGCAGTATTGTATCTATTAATTTAAAACATTTTCAAAGCTGACATTGAGAAAAGAGAAAATATTTGCTTTACATTGTTGTAATTAAGTTTTAGTCTCATGGTTTTTATTGGATTGTCTGAATCCATAGACCATTCATTACTTCTACTATCAGTGCCACTAATAACATTATGAACCTAAACCTTCTTATCCTGCTTTCTATTTGCTAAAATGATCCATAATTACTGTTGATTCTCTTAATACTAGCATAGCCTAACTATTAAGCCAAAATAAATTGACAATGGCAGTGTATTTAATCTATATGAAACAGGGATTAAGAAATACAAACTAACTCCCAGAAAGATAAAGACATTCTCTCATTCTATGTAATCTTTTCAGAAATAAATAAAATTAGGATTGTGTAGTGAAATAAAACTGCATACTCCAGAATTAGATAAAGTTCTCTAGATTGAAAGTACATCAGGGCAAGCAAAAGAGCAATAAGCATTAAATATGACTTACAGGGGTCTCACAATATGTATAAAATAACTATAAAATAGTATAATCAAAGCTGGAATTCTGTCCTTGTGATCCCTCCTACTGCTCACATATTTTTAGTGCTCTCCTTCCAAAATCTTTGAACCAATCAGAATATGTAAATGGGACCATTTTAGACATTAAAAAACCTAAACAAACCTAAAAATACTTTCTATGGGAACTTTACAGTCTGTCTGGAAGGTATTTATCTAAAGCCAAATGGGTGAATATCTGGTTTGTGTATATGTGTGTTTTTCTTGAGCCTTTTATTATTTCCCATATTTTAATTCCCTGTGTGTATGATTCATTCAATATCTGTTATTCTTACAGCATTATAGGTATGTTTAGGTCTAAACTATCTATAAATTAATTGAACTGTTTACTATTTAATTATCAATGAAAAAAAGCCCTGAGATTATGTGTGGTTGGTTGGTTGGTTTGTTTGCCTTTTCTTTGGAAGTACTGCACTGTGCTAAGAATGATTTCACTTGATATTCTGAAAGTATTTGAAAAAATATCTGGCACCACATTAGCAATAAAAAAACTCCATGGTATGTCAGAAATTAAATGGAGGTCCAGAAAAGCCCTGGGTGTCAATAAAACAGAGAACAGTAATGTGCTCTTATCACCACGAATGCCAATAGTATCATGGGTTGCATTAAGAAGAGTGTAACTAGCAGATCAAAGGAGGTTCTCCTCCCCCTTTACTCTGCCCTAGTGAGGACACTTCTGGAGTATTTGGTCCAGTTCTGGCCTCCTCAGTTCAAGAGAGATAAGGAACTACTGGAGAGAGTCTAACAGAAAGTTACAAAGATGATTAGGGGACTGGAGCATCTGTCTTATGAGGAAAAGCTGAAGGATGTAGGCCTCTTACCCTGGAGAAGAGAAGATTGAGAAGGGATCTTATCAATACCAAAAGAGTGGGAGTCCAGGTGGTGGGGCCAGTTTATTTTCAGTAGTCCCCAGTGATAGGGGCAATAGGCAAAAAATGGACATAGGAAGTTTAATCTAAACATAGGAAAAACTTATTTCTTTTTAGGGTGGCAGAGTACTGGAAGAGGCTGCCCAGAGAGGCTGTGGAGTCTTCTCCTCTGAAAAGAAGGGAGATGTGTCACACACCTCCAGACAACATCTGCCCTATTCTAATATTTTAGATATGAGTGGGAAAGGAACAAAGCATCACAGTTTTACATCACTGTAAAGTTTCAAACCCCATCTGGACATGTTCCTATGCAACCTGACTTGGGTGAAACCTTCTTGGGAGTTAGACTAGGTGGTCCTAAGTGATCCCTTCCAACCCATAACATACTGTGATTATGTAATAGCAAAATATGGTCTGCTATACTTACAAAAGCAATTTATTGGAAAGAAATTGCAGAAATTTTTAGAAAAATAGAAGAAATAAACATCTGGAATATGTATCAACTTTCAGAATTGTTCAGATCAATAAAGAGGTTTTTAAATTAATGTGTTATTACATATATATAGTGCAATTTTTATTTTTATCACTTTTTTGTTTTAATCAGTGTCGTTGCTGAATAACTATGTTTTTTAAACAATTTCAGTATCTTGTGAATCAGGTATAGTTTTATAAACTGTTATTAATATTGTATGTTGATAAAAACAAATATCTTAGTTTAATTCAGGAAATAATAGTACACTTAAAAGGAAAATTAATTTCTTTTATCATAAATTATCTTAAATGTCCAAAAGAATATATTGTGTTTAGTGGAAACCTTCATCTTTATATGTTTTATAGGTGTGGGTTCAGTATTTGTGTTTTAAATGTTCTAGATGCCTAATCTACGACATCATCTATTTGCCTTTGATCTGAGTATTTGTACTGTCTTCATTGTACTGTCTTCATTGTACTGTCTTCATTGTACTGTCTTCATAATGAAGATGATCTTCTGGCTCAAGAAAGACCACACAGGTAAATAACAAAACTTCCCTGAGTTTCCCATAGTGGAAGAGGAGCCCAGATAAGAAGCATTTTTTTATAGAGTTCCTGAAATCTCTCAAAATTTTTGGAAAATGGAGAGATGTACTATCCTAAAAAAAGATACATTGTCCTCGGCCTGAATAGAACACTAACTTGTGGAATATATGTAAGTTAAACTTCTAACATGTCTACTTCATGCAGCAGGTCACTGGGTGCACTATCTGAGATAAGCCTCATAGAAAAACCTAAGTTCAAATTTGTAATACAATGAGCTTTGCCTAACTTTCTCTTTACTAGGTATTATTCCATTGCTTTTTACCTTCCTTTGTGATGTCTTTGCTTGTTCCTGTGAGCACTAAATTCTCTGCACAGAGGCCAAAAGTTATCTCCAGTGATAGCAAAAAAAGCTATGAAGACAGAACTAACTCAAAACTAACTCAAAATCTTCTTTAGCTTGATGGTTAGCAATACTTAGTTATGAACTAATAATGATTTTTGTATTAGACTGTGAGTTGTACTAAAATAAAGTCTTAGCTATATGTAAGGTACATTTCTGCCTTTAAGACTTTGAGTATAATACAGTTCAAAAGTTGCTGAACTTCTACTGAGAGGATGGGGTCATGTGTATGTGTAATCTTGCTCCAAAACTTCAGAAAACATAAGCCACTCTTGAGTTTGTCATAGCTCTTTCCTAAATCTTAATTTCTATCTTGGAAAAAATCCTAGTTCTGCTGTTCACCTAGGACTTTGGAACAGAAATTTGAGATTTCATTACATTCTTCAGGGAAAACAACAACCAACCAACCAACCAACCAACAATAACCCACCTCAACCTCCCTTCCCACCCCCCCTAAAAAAACCCCAAACTACAAATCCAATAACTAAATTGAGTGGGAAGAAGTTGTTTTTGTGGCTGCTCAAAACATGTTCTACTGCATAAAGATTTATGCTATCCACTTACTATATGACAAATAGATTCAGGTGTTTTAATATAACTGCCTCTACACCTTGCTTTATGTTGACTTGATAATAAATAGTAACAGTTGAGACAAATTGTATCCTATGGAGAATACATATGATTTCAGGTAAAACCTTCTGCATAAAATTTATAGGCTGGTGTTAAGAATGTTTTTTCTCAATGATAAATGTTCTTACTATACCAGGAATATACAATTTCAGTGTTTGCAGTTGCAATTTTTTATTTTTTAAATAGTTTGTTTCTGAGTGGTTATAGGACTTCTATTTTGTTTGAGAATTTAAACAACACCTTATATTGCTTAACAGACAATTTTTCTACTCAATAGTGCTTACAAAGATTAAAAATATTGTTTTCATAACTACAGAAAGACCTCTACAAAAATTTGTTATTGCATAATGTGGTTTCTTAAACTTTTAACAAATCTCATAAATCTCTAGTTGCAATGCAGAATCCTGAATTGTGTGTTAAAACAAAACTTTCTACAAATACTTCAGAAATATTTTAGGAAATTCTGCAATTTCCCATTTAATCAATAGTTTGCAAGAGTCTGTCAGATAACAGAGCTGCAATGCCCTGGTGAGAACCCTATCTATGGTTAAGTATTTATTTATTTGAAATGTAATATTAGAGAATCACTTCATGTTTTATTGATAATGTGTCTGATAGCCTCAGATATTGAAGTGTATTGAAGTGTATTGAATCCTGAGAAGTGAAAGTTCTTAAAAATGGTGTTCATATAACATTTGTACATTATGTCAGGGCAAGCCTTTTTAGATGAATTTTTTTTAGATGAATTAATTGTTCTATCCATTGTGTATTATAACTGAAAAAAAAAATAGTTCTTAAAATGAGGAAGAAAACAAAAATGCAGGGTTTAGAGATTTTTTAAAGCTATAAAATATTACCAAAGGAGCAATTGCATTGTTTTGAGCAATGAAAACAGCTATCTTACAACAGAATTTCTCCAGCTTCAACAAAAATCTATCTTGTTGTGCTGGTTTGAAAGATTAAGAACTAGCAGGTCTTCAATAAAATATCAACATAAGAGAGATTACAAGTCAAAATTACAGTTTAATAAAACATAAGAAAATGAACAATACAATGAGTACAGCAAAGCTTAGTCTAAAACAGGACTAGCAACCCAACACCCTGGGGCGCGGGGGATAACGGTGCTATAAGCCCCTATGCCCAAGATCCACGTGCTTCCCCTCCCCCTGAGTCCCAAACAAAAGGAACCTGTCTGTTCTGCAGATGAAAAGTCACAGTCTAGTTAAGGGTAGGGGTCGAGAAGGAAGCTCAGGAAAAGGTAGGTCTCTGGAGAAAATTCCTGCGGCTGGAGAGGGTCCCAGGGCACAAAGGGATCTCAGCAAGAGCTCCTGCAGCATCTCGGTCCTCTTCCTCTGGCTCAGAGAGTTTGTCTGCAGTCCCCCAAAGCCCGAGATTATATACCCCTCTCACAGCTTTGGCAGGAAAACCCAGCCCCTCGCAGAACCAGTTCTTCAGGCTGGGTGTGAACGACTCTGCGGAGGGGAGGTATCACACCTCTCATTGCACACAATAGCTGAGTCTCTGGAAACGCTGACAGCACCTTGCAGAACCCGTTCCTCAGACTGGGTGAGAATGACTCTCTGGAGGGGAGGCATTCACACCTCTTATCGCACAAACCTCTTCAAAACCCAGGCTGTAGCCCGAGGGGTGTAAGGCTGACTTAGATTGGTATAGAATACACAGCTAAAACCAGGACACCTGTAGTCATTGTATTCTTACTGTTCTCTTTAAATTCTTACAAACTGGTTAGTTTCTACCTTTTCCCCAGTGGAGCTTGGGAATAATTTGCTCCTCTTTATCTTTTAAAGAGATTTTTCAAAAGTTAAAAACATTTTTCCAAGTCAGACTTCATCAAACCCCAAGTGGCAGAATGATACCTGTACCTAAGAATTTTTTTATCTTGGTTCTTTAATACTCCAAGATCTTTTTGCCCTGAGTGGATCTCAACTTTGTGATTCCTAACTGTGGAACCTTACATTTGTCCCTGTGTAGTTTTAGCTACTTTTCTGGACCAGTCCTACACCTTTTCTTGTCCTGCCTTTCTGAACTCGGTTCTGTCCTTGGTGAAGAGGATGATCTGTTCAGCAGTAGAATCCTGGCTTTTTTTAAGCAGAAAACCAGTTTCTGGACCCTAAATTTAACAGAACGGATCTGTTATAAATCTAGACAGTTATTTCACTATTTATAGACTGAAAGAATAAGCTTTCAATAATTTAAGCACCAGTACATAAGTCTTAAGAGCTCATTCACAGACTATTCCTAGTTTACATCTAATGTTTGTCCTTTCTGAATACTTCCGAAGTAATGTGAAAACTCTTTTAAATTCAGATTTACCATGTTCAGATTTGGTTTGGTTTGGGGAATTTTTTTGATTTTGGACTCCTAAAGCTGGGACATTTTTTTTTTCCTGTTCTATATTTAGGTGGTAGAAAAAACTTAAACAAATATATGAGCAATGAATTGTGACCTGTTTATTATTTTCCTGTAGAGCAAGGAGTGTGCCTAACAGTGTTCACACAGAAAACTGACGTGGTATTTGCTGACTTTACCTTGTGTGGTGGTATATTTGACAAATATTTAATATTTTGTTGTTTGATTGACTGCTAGATTTTTAAATATATACTACACTAACTTGTTAAAAGCATTCATTATCTGTAGCATAGAATAGTTCTCAGATGTTCATTAAAGTAGGAGAGAGGCTATGCAATTGTTGATGTATTTTGCTTTGCCTAGGGATGTTTGTGAAATGCTGTTGTCTAAACACTAGTATTTGCATTTCTTCCAGAACCATGGCCTCTATTGGGTCTCCAAACCCCAAGAACTTCCTAAAGCAGCAATATTTGTATTTTATTGAACTTCTATTACATCCTATTGAGAATGTTAACTGTGATTACTGCCTTTCCAGGGAATTACACAAGTGAGAATCTAATTAATTCACTGTGCTGTTTTCCTGCAAACAGCTGCGCATCTGAGGGTTAAATAAGGTACAGCTGCATCAAAGCTAGATTGAAGAAATTGGATTTCTGGAAGACAAAGTTGCAGAGACAGAAATAACTGGTAACTTTTTACCTGAATAAAACTAAGCAAATGTAAGATATTCACTCGTGAACTTCAAAAGTTCCAGGTGACCAAAGATATTGACAATAAACATAAATATTTCAGTGGTAAAAACTAAGACAAGAAAAATACCGAACTGCCTGCATAGTATGTATTTCAGCCAAGGTAATTTTTACATAGTCTTGCAACATTTTCTTTCATTGTGAGAATAATAATGAGAATTACACTACAATATTTTGGGTGAGTATTATTTTTAAATATGCAACCCAGTTATTTTGATAATATGGCACTACAGTGTAATGGGCTGCTGGGGAAATCAGTGAAACAAAACTCAACCCAGGCTATTTATTTGCAAGGTCTAAGTAAGTAGATTTTACACATTCACACTCTCTCACTCACATACTCTGTCTAGGACTACTTATGAGCAATATGAAATGTCCTTATCAGTTCTCCTGGCTGGAGATAAAAAAGTTTCTGCACAGTTCTTTTGTGATCATTAGGAGTCACCAGATGTTATGACTGAGAATCTTGCTGCATTCATAAACTTTCTGCTTCCACAAATCTTTGGCTAAGCAGATGCCTATTGTATATTTTCCAAATGTGCAGGTACGTGGTTAAAATATGTTTCCATACTCAGTTGCTCTTTTCAGCAAACAGCAAAACAGACTAGTGTGTACTATATGCAGCAACTTAGTCGCCATCTTCCTTTCTGAAGGTAGTGGTCTTCAGCTGTAAAGTCATCTGTGCTGTGACCTTTTCAGAGCTCAGGCCTTTTCATCTTGACATAAGCAACACCTTTCTCACTGATACCTGTGAGAACAGTGCCTAAGGAAGGGTGTCCCTTCCTTCACAGTACAGGCTATCTTTTTAAACCTTTTTCTATTGCTCTTTCTGATGCTTACACACATACACATTACTCATTCTGCATTCATACAAGCCTTATCATTACTGTTATAAATTTTTGCAACATAAATGTGCAAATGTTTACATTATCTGAGGACTTTCTGGTGTAAAAGTTCAGAAGAAACAAGAAGTCCATGTCTACAGTTTCAATTTTTGGTGTTTGATGGTTTCTAGTAGCCCATCCTAAGTGCTTATCAAAATCTAAGTTTGAACAAGGATATACAGGAAAAACACTATAAAGAGAAGGCATATGTATGTAAGCAACAAGAGATCTCTTCAAGCTTGAGTCTTCAATTAGAACTTCCTTGAGTGCTTGCAGGTACTTTGTGCCAATTAGGTAGATTGGCAAAGCTCTAAAGAAAAGAGGATCATAAGACAGACATGAAGCTGTTAAGAAAGTTGGGGTTGTTTAGTCAGGAGAAGACTCCAGGAAGACCTTACTGAAGCCTTTCAGTACTTAAAGGAGGCTTATATGAAAGATAGGGACACACTTTTTCGTACAGGCTATAGCAATAAGACAAGGTTTTACTCTACTTTTACAGTTTAATGTCACACTGGACTTGTGATTACCATATCAGGAATAAATGAGATGAGCTGAAGATGGTTGTTTGCATTTTCTTTTTCCTATAAATGAACACAGGTGCCCTCAGAGCAGGAGCTTGTTGAGTGGGGGAGAGATTGGTAGACTTATGAGTCTGCATGACATGTCAGTTCCCAGCTCATCCTCTACGAACGTCAATATTCTTTGTACTCACATACAGTCCTGCTCTATGCACCTTACTTTTGTCTCTTCCCCTCAAACTTTTCAGTCTTTCTCCTTTGTAAAATAATTGACCTACTCTTTCAATGAGCAGATGAACAAACTGACATTGTTTTATCCCTCTGCATCAGTACCTGGAGCAGAAGTTCTGATTGGACCTTTTTGGAATAATCTACTCACAATTGTAATAATAAACCCAGCAATGCATTCTTTTTTTCCCCCAGTTTGTTTTGAGGATATTTTGTATGGTAATACATATAATGTAAGCAACAGTAAGAAGATTTTAACCTAACACTGTGATAATCTAAATGGCAGTATTATCAAATTTGAAATGTGATTAAATCTTGAAATCCCTTTTTAAAATATCAACTAGGATGTTATGGATGTGTGCTGAGTTTCAGATAAATAGCAGATAAATGTACCCTGAGCTGATTAATATTGTTCTCTATGATACAGCTAAGATTGAAATTTGCAGCCTTTCATCAACTATTTTTCGGAACCTTCTTTTTTCTCCATGGGCACAATCCATTATTAAGATAACCGAAACAAAATATACAAGTTTTATTTGCCTAGACAGATAAATGTGACTTGAAAACTCTCTTATTGAAAATATTTGTGTTATAAATACAACAATTCAATTGAAAGTTTTCAAATAATTTATACTGAAGGGGTACCACTGAATTCTACCACTAAAGAGATCCTAAAGTAGCAACCTTTAAAATCAAATCAAATGTGACTTGTTTATTAGGAAAGCCTAAAAAATATCTGTTGTGGTTTAGGTCTCCCCAGCCAGTGGGAAACAAAATAACTATGAAAGCCACTTGCTTACTCCTACCCTACACCAGAGAGATGGGGAAGAAAAAATGAAACAAAAGGCTCAAGTGTTGAGACAAAAGACAGGGAGGGATCATTCACCATAGAATCACAGAATCATAGAACCATAAAATTTATATGGTTGGAAATGACCCCTGAGACAAATTGTTAACTTAACAGTACCATGCTCACCACTGAACCTCGTCCCCAGGAACCACATCCACATGTTTTTTGAACACTTTCAGGGATGGTGATTCTACCACTTCCATAGGCTGCCTCTTCCAATGCTTGATAACCCTCTCAGTGAAGAAATTCCTCCTAATATCTATTCTGAACCTCCCCTAGTGCAACTTGAAGCCATTTCTTCTTGTCCAGTTATGGTCAGGCGCAAAAGACAGACTAAACAAGGGGAAATAAAATAAATTTAATTTAAACAAAACCAGCACCAACACAGCAATTGAATCAGAGACAATGATAAACACAACCAGATCTCAAATACAACCCTTCCCCCAACCTCACCTTTCCTCCCAGGACTAGCTCCACTGCATCCTCCCCACTAAGAGGTCAGGGAGTTGGGAAGTGGGGATGCAATCCACTCCAGTCCATTCCATGTTGTTTCTGCTTCTCCTTCCTCCTCAGGGGAAAAACTCCTCACAGTCCCACTCTGCTGCAACGTGGCACCCCTCCTGTGGGAGACAGTCCTCCAGAGGCTTCTCCCACTGGCATGGCTTTCCTTCATGGGCTTTCCGTTGGAGTCATGGACTTCTTTGGAAGTAATCTAAAGTGCCCCAGTGTGGGGTCCTTCACAGACTGCAGACTGGATCTCTTACCATTGATCTCCAAGGGATAAGAAAGTTCAGTCTGCCAACTTGCCATTGACTGAAGGTAATGACTGCTCTGGCATGCCTTCCCCACTCCTTCCTTCACCGACTCATGTCCACACGGTTGTATCTCTCTTGTCCTGCTCCTCTCCAAACAAAACAATTCCCAAACAAAGGAACTCACTCAACAGGTTTTTTCCCTTCTTAAATATGTTATTGCCTAGGTGTGGATTGATTCGGCCTTGGCCAGAGGCAGGTCTAACATTGGAGCCAGAGGAGCTTTCTAGAAGCTTTTTACAGGAGCTGCACCAAAAGCCCGTTCCCCCACTACCAAAACCCTGTCAGGTACAAATCTAACATGCTATCAAGCTTTTATTTTCTGCCTTCTTTGTCATTTATAATAGTTTCAAAGCTTCCTTGAAATAGATGAGCAGCAGTTTACAAATACAACATTTGACATTTTAATAGATTTAGTTATTCATAACCATTAAACACAGTAGTTCCCCATCCACCTGTGATCTGGAACTAACCTTGTGATTCTCTTATTTTCTACATTACAGATTGTGATCAAGGAATCATCAGCATGATCTTTCAGAATTCAGTTCCTAGACTAGAATGGCTTAAAGATATAAATAAATCCCTATCAGCTAATTCATTGGTGTGTGTCTTACGTCTGCCCTCACTGATGTAAAATGCATGATTTTACTCTTCTTTCATTAAGTTTCAGCACAATTCAATAATCTCCCAAGGAGGGCAAGCTAATATGACATACATGGATACCTCCCAAGAATACAATATTACAGGTGAGATACACTACTTTGTGAAATCTGTTTGATTGAGATGTGCCTAACTGAACAGGGAAAATTAGTGGCTACTCAAATAACAATTCATAGACTTCAGACAAATGTGTAATGAAAACTATTTCCCAATTTACACCCATTCAAAAATACTCCTACTTTGGTTTTAAATGAGAACTTTTAAACAATTGAATATAATTTTTCAGTAATACTAAATTAAACATTTGTAATGGCTTGATTTTAGAATGGCTAGACCATTATTGATTTGATATAAGAATTGTAATAGAAGGAGAAGAGAGTCTAGCTAAAAGGAGAAGAGGATAAAGTTAAGAATATAGGAATTTTTTTCATCCATGTACATTTTTTTTCAGATTTGTTACAAATTTTATATTTGCTATTTCTTCAGTTATTCAGTTGTAATACACTTTATGGCATCAAGGCATTCTTTGTTTCTCACTCTGCTCCCCCAGGCAAGTAGGCTGGTGGTAGGCAAGTGTCTGTGAGGGGACACAGCCAGGAAGCTGATCCCAAGTGACACAGAATCACAGAATCTTAGGAGTTGGAAGGGACCTCAAAAGATCATCTAGTCCAACCCACCTTCCACAGCAGGATTCCCTAGACCAGGTCACACAGAAGTGCATCCAGACAGGTTTTGAATATCTCCATAGAAGGAGACTCCGCAACCTCTCTGGGCAGCCTGTGCCAGTGCTCTGGCACCCTCATTGGGAAAAATTTTTTTCCTTGTATTCACATGGAACCTCCTATGCTTCAGGTTACTATCATTGCCCCTTGTCTTGTAACTGGGCTTCTCTGAGAAGAGCCTGACCCCATCCTCCTGACACCCACCCTTCACATATTTAAAAGCACAGATGTGGTCACCCCTTAGTCTCCTCCTCTCCAAGTTCAAGAGACCCAGCTCCCTCAGCCTTTCCTCAGAAGGAAGATGTTCCAGCCCCTTCATCATCTTGGTGGCTCTGCGCTGGACTCTTTCCAGCAGTTCCCTATCCTTCTTAAACTGAGGGGCCAAGAACTGCACACAAGATTCCAGATGCGGCCTCACCAGGGTAGAGTAAAGAGGAAGTAGGACCTCTCTCCACCTACTAACCACACCCCTTCTAATACACCCCAGAATCCCATTGGCCCTCCTGGACACAAGAGCACACTGCTGGCTCATGGTCATTCTTCCATCTACCAGGACCCCCAGATCCCTTTCCCCTTCACTGCTCTCCAAGAGGTCAGTCCCCAACCTATACTCATACATGGGGTCAGTCTTTCCCAGGTGCAAGACTCGACACTTGCCCTTATTGAATCTCATTAAATTTCTCCCTGCCCAACTCTCCAGCCTGTCTAAGTCTCACTGAATGGCAGCACAACCCTCCAGTGTGTCAGCCACTCCACCCAGTTTAGTGTCATCAGCAAACTTGCTGACAGAGTACTTCGTTCCCTCATCCAGGTCATTAATGAATAGATTGAAAAGTCCTGGTCTCTGTACCACCCCCTGAGGGACTCCACTAAATACAGGCCTCCAATTAGACTCCATCCCACTGATCACAACCCTCTGACTTCTGTCCTTCAATCAGTTCACAATCCATCTCACTACCCAATCAGCCAGACCACACTTCCTCAGTTTAGTTGCAGGGATGCTGTGGGAGACAGTGTCAAACGACAGGTCTAGAGTTACCTGGCTCCTCCTTCTTGCCCTTTTTGAAGACTGGAGTGACATTTGCCTTCCTCCAATCCCCAGGCACCTTTCCTGTCCCCCAGGACTTACTAAAGATGATGGAGAGGGGTCTGGCAATGACATCCACCAGCTCCCTCAACACCCCTTGGTGCATCAGGTCCCATGGATCTGTGGATGTCCAGATGGCTTAACTGCTCCCTAACCCAGTCCTCATCAACTAAGGAAAACTCCTCCATTACCCTAACATCATCTTGGGACTCAGGGGTCTGAGGCCCCTGAGGACAGCCTGTAACAGTATAGACAGAGACAAAGAAGGTATTCAGTAACTCCACCTTCTTCATATCATCTGTCACCAAGGCACCCACCTCATTCAGCAGGGGGCCTGCATTGCCTCTAGTATTTGGGGGTTTTGGGCAATGCATTTGAAGAAGCCCTTCCTACTGTCCTTGACCTCCCTTGCAAGGTTTAATTCCAGAGATGCCTTAGCTTTCCTAGTTACCTCCCTGCAAATGAGTTTTGCAGAGCAATTTCCGCCACAGTTCTAGCTATTCCTGATTTTTGTAGCATTGATCATCTCTCATTTGTTATCAGAGAACCTTTTTTTTTTAATGTTCGAATATTTAGGTGGTGGTTATGTAGTTTATTATTTATGCATGATCCCTAGGAAATATAAAATTAGCAGGCTCCTAAAATGTTTAAAGAAATTTTACAGAAATTTGAACAGTAAGAATGGGTTATTGCTGTAAACATTTACAAATGTTTGTATGTCTGCAGTTGTGGTGACACAGCCTACAATATTCAGGTGACTAAATATTACTCATTCCATTTGCCCACAATTTATTTCCTTCAGAAGTAATGCCTAATAGCTTTCTGAAAATTCTTTAATTCTTCCAGTATCAGCTCTTTTTAGAAAAAGCTATAGTAGTTTCTCAAAGCATTTGAAACAATGATACAGCTACAAAAATTTAAAATAAGAATTAAAAAAAATAATAGAGTATGACCTCATTAACTATCCCATGGCCATCTATAAATCCGGAACCTGGGAAAGAAGATGTAGTAATTTAAAATGTGTATATGCAATAATAACTCAAGCTTAAACCAACCTCCATATTCTCATGAGCTGGTCTTCTTTGGGATTTATTCTAATTGCTTTTTATCAATACCTTTTTCTTTCATTTCATTATTCTTGTTATAATTCACAAAGGATATCCCACTCATTAATGAGAATTAGCAAGGCTTTATTAAGATCAAATGCCCCTTTTTCTTTTTTGCCCTTTTGCTCAAGGGTAACTACTAAAGATCCTTCTGATATCCTAGGTAGAAGTAAAAGTAATTTATTTCATCATAAAATATTCTTCAGTGCCAGAATCCCAGTGTCATATGGGGAACTCAGTGACAATCCTGTTCACAATATTACCAAGAGCATTTAACAGCACTGTTTTACTAATGAATTTCTCTCCTGAAGGTTGAAATGGTTCATTGCTGGAAACAGCACTACAGCTGGTGTATGAGATGACAGACATAACCCTCCTCTCTGTCCTAAAGGCAATTAAATATAGCCCTGAAGGACAGAGATAACTGTAGGTAGATTTTTATTTTGTATGTACAATTTCTGTCAAAACAAACAGGTGTTAATTCTGCATTACCGAGAGCAGTACTTGGAAAGTAGATTAAGGTGTTAAATCTACTACTCCTTTCACACAGCAAAGATTTTTTTTGTTTTTCAACCTTGCTAAACTTTATTACTTTGATTTGCTTACTCTATAAAAAAAAGTATGTAAAGCTATAATACAGAAAGAGGTTTTGGTTTAGATAAATTCAAATTAAAATAAATTATTTCGGATCAAAAACCCAAAGATCATTGTTTCCAGAAATTCTTTAACTGATACTAAATAGTGATTTGATACTGCTGCATCCCATATGATTTGTCTGAATAGCTTTGCAACAAGTTTAACTCAGAAGTTTCCCTAATTTTGGTTTTGTTTGGTGGATTTTTTAAACTTTAGTCCATCTAGTTGTTTTCCCAGCAGTTACCTGCTGGCAGCCCACAGTTGCCTTCCAAGGGGCTGAATTCACCTGGCTTTCTGCTTTGTGTATGAATATATGCAATTTGCATACAAGTCCAGTAGATGTGTTCCAGCCCAACTATATGTCACTCTTTCAAGCAGTTTGAGGTCTTCACTTTTTCTGTACACTGACCATCACAACATCACATTAACTAAAAGGACAACATACTCTGCAGACCTCTTTTGTATGCTTTTGTGTTTCTATCATCAAATTTAAGGAAAACATTTATTGTTCAATCTGACATAATCTCTCACACAGGAATATATTTTTGAATTTGCAGATACACCTGAATTTTCTGTAATTCCTTGAGCTCAATCTGTCATTAAGTAGTCACTGTCTCACAGGTTGCCATTTCAGTAAAAAAGAACTTGCTAAGGTGACTTCATCCAAGGAGACCTTATTGTGGCCTTCCAGTATCTGAAGGGGGCCTACAAGAAAGCTGGCGAGGGACTTTTTAGGAGGTCAGACAGTGACAGAACCAGGGGAAATGGGTGTAAGCTAGAGGAGAGTAGATTTAGGTTGGATATTAGGAGGAAGTTCTTCACTATGAGGCTTGTTAGACAGTGGAACAGGTTGCCCAGAGAGGTTGTGGAAGCCTCATCCTTGGAAGCTTTTAAGAGAAGGCTTGATGGGGCAACCTGATCTAGTGGATGGTGTCCCTGCCAGGCAGGGGGGTTGGAACTGGATGATCTTTGAGGTCCCTTCCTACTCTGACGATTCTATGATTCTATGAGTTTTTAATATGCCCAGAGAGCAAATTTCCATTAAGTATAAACTGGTGAAGGCTTAGGTATGCAGAATTATACTGGCCAAATAAGTCACTGAAAAGCTAGAAGATAGAAATTTGTGTCGAGGCTTTTGACGTGCTTCAACTGACTTCTTAAAAGACCTTCTCTGAAAGCTGGAATTCTTTGGAAAGAGAGAAATTATGAGTTTTCTTCTAAAAATAATTAAGGTCATCACACACTGTCTAAATACAGCAGTAGTCTTACTGTTGTCAAGGTAGTTAAAGTGCTCATTTTTGGTGGAATTTCAGTGTGTAAATTAGATGTCTAAGTCCTTGAGGCATGCATGCAATTAAAGGATTTCAAATAAATTTCATACTCCTTAAAGTGTTGTATTTTAATTGTGATGTTTTATGCTAACTTTGACCATTTAATTCAAAAGGCAGACATGGAGTGAAAGGAAGGAATGTAGAGAAATCATCTGTAGGCTTTGAAACAGTTTCTTGGTTTCTCTAATTGCTTCTTATCTCCCACTGCATCACACCTAGTTAAAACAGCCAGAAAGAGATCTAAAAAGTAATACAAATGAGATAGTGTTCCCTCAGAGGTTCAGGAAATTTTCAGTCCAATTAAATTTAATGTTTCTGGAAAAAGGCAAGGAACAAAAGTAAACAGTACAGTCATGACAAAAGAAAATTTTACTACATAGCAATAAAATATTTTGGATTATGCTGAAAGGTAAAGAAGGCTTTGCAGAGTACCAAGCATGAGGATATTAGCTTCTTAAATAATACATTCCTCCTGGGCTTCTATCCTATTTCCAAAGGGAATAAAAATATGACTAGCAGCAAAAACATGGGAAAAGAAGCTACAGAGAATCTCCTTTTGTCTTTGTCAGCTGGGAAGAAAGAGAAATCTGCATCACTTTCAGTATTTCAAATAAGAAGATGCAAATACAGTTCTCAAGATAACTTAGCAAGCATCTGTCAGGGTTTGAGAATACCAGTTGTGACAGAGCAGTGAGGCATATGGTTCATAAGACAGTTGGTTGATGTGCTGTGAAGAGCATCCTCTTGGTCACAGGAGGTAATGTATCCAACCCTCACTTGGTGCTATTGTTAGTTGTAGTCATGGCTGGGAAGGAAGGGCACTGGCAGATACCTCCGCTTAGATGCTTTACAAGACACTCATTCTGGTACCTTGGAAAAATGTAAGAATGGCAAAAAGTGGAATAATGCTGTAATAAAATCAGACATAGAAAACGTTAATATTGGTGATAAAACCTAAGTAAGAGAATCAAGAAGCCCTCCTCTTACCTAGCGATAATGGTTTATAGGTTTTAAAGGTGCCTTGAGCATAAGAATGTACAATATTCATATTAAAGATACTAACAGCAGGATGCAATTTTATAATAATCAGAAATACGCAAAGCCACTCCTTAACACAAAGCATAGGCTCTTTATTGGTTGACCCCCATAGAAACTGTGTGAGTTAACAAAGATTTGTTCTGTTACTGGTTTTAAAAATTACTCCAAAAAGAGGATGCTGACTAAGCATGATAATGGCTTATATATTTCTATCTGAAAATGAGAAAGGAAAAGCAAAATATCCCTTCACTTCCTCTTATAAATAAATCATTGTTAATAATTATCTCATAACAAGTGCTTTTAGTTTAATGTCACTTCAAACAACTTGGATTATTCACCCACACCAGAATTTATAGTACTGCTGTTTTATCTTTAACTAATCAGATCAAAAATATGTCATAGAGTCATAGAATCACTATGATTGGAAAAGACCTCTGAGATCATTGAGTCTGATCATTAATCTAACATTACTATGCCCACCACTAAACCATGTCTCCAAGAACCATATCTACATGGTTTTTGAACTCTTCCAGGGATAGTGATTTCATCATCTGGAATTAACGTACACTTGCAGCACAGAAAGCCAACTTTACTCTGGAATGCATCAAAAAAAGTGTGACCATCAGGTTAAGGAAGGAGATTCTCCCCCTCCATTCTGCTCTGGTGAGACCGCACCTGAAGTACTTTGTCCAGCTCTGAGGTCTCCAACAAAAGAAGAATATGGACCAGTTGGAGTGAGTTCAGAGGAGGGTCATGAAGATGATCAAAGGGCTGGAGCACCTCTCCTGTGAAGACAGGATGAGACAGCTGGGGTTGTTCAGCCTGGAGAGGAAAAGGCTTCAAAGAGACCTTACTGCAGCCTTTCATTATATTAAAAGGGCTTATAAGAAAGATGGGGAAAGACTTTTTACTAAAGCTTGTAGTGACAGGACAAGGGACAATGGTTTTAAACTGAAGAGGGTGATTTTAGATTACATATAAGGGAGAATGTTTTTACTGTAAAGATCATGAAACACTCGAATAGGTTGCCTAGAGAAGTTGTGGATGCCTCATTCCTGTAGTGTTCAAGGCCAGTTTGGATCTGACTTTAAGCAACCTGATCTAGTGGAAAGTGTCCCTGCCCGTGGCAAGGTGGTTGGAACTAGATGGTCTTTATGATCTCTTCCAACCCAAACCATTCTGTGATTCTATGAACTGGTTATTTAACAAGATTTCTATAGGGTGAAGAATGAAGAGGTATGATATGAAGTGATCATTCAGAGGCATTGAGCAGTTTGGTGTTAGTTTTGTTGATACTTCAACGAAAGAAGCAGAGGTTGAACAATGGTAAGAGAAACTACGCTCTTTTTTCTAGTGCATAATTTCAAAGTTTCAGGGTTTTTCAAACGTGATTTACTGCTGACTGAATTCAGAATCTTTGTTACAGTCCTGGTTTGTGTATACTTTACAGTTGTCATCCAAGCTCTCAATTCACATTCTTCTCTCTAATTCTCTGTAATATCAGTGAAAGTGAGTAGTCTATTGTTTGCACCTCCTAAAATTCTTCTGAACTGCTTTCTCGGAGTTCAGTAATAAACTGGGACTGATTAAACCCAAAGTTGTTCTCTCTGCTCTCGTCCCCCTTTGATCGCTGAAGTGTTTTCAAACACTGTAAATTATTTATGGCTTATGTATTGCTTCCTTTGTCTTTCATGGTTTTGTGCTTCAGTGATTTTCCTGTTATCTCAGTCTTACTTCAGTAGCTCTGGCCATATTCTACCAGCAACACCCCAGAATTTAATTCACATTTCCTTCTCTCCATCCCATTCATGCAGAGCTTTGTGTGCTGCCATGCCTCAGGATGCCTTAGGCCGGTTTGCAGTGTAATCTTCACTCAATATATCCAGTATCTTTCTCTGCTAAATTTGCACTTGTTTCTAGATTCTTTTAGGTATTTTAACAATAGGTTTTAATAAAACTTTGTATTTGCTATACCATTAGTTCTCTGGTTTTCCAATTAATTAAACTGTGAAACAGACATTTTTGCAAATGATGTTTCTGTGAAAGTTCATCTCAGATGTTGATGTTCATCTTCAATGTGTTCAGCATAAATAATTTTCTATTTATGCCTACTGATAATATTTTGGCATCTTATCCAGACATTTCCGCACACATTGCTTCTTTCAGGGTGTTTGTCGAACTCCTGTGCCACTTGTTATGAACCAAGTGTGCACGGTTCATGAATCTTTGGTATACCCAAAGCATGCTGGAAACACTGTGCTACACTTGATAACATTTTTTCCTTTAATCACTTTCTAAATTCACTACCTATTTTGCTGAACATACATATATATAGCATGTATATACATACCTTTGTAAGCAGAACAAGTTTTCTCTCATATTCATCCAAAGAATGGTTTCCTTTTTTTTTTTCTTAATTTACCATATATTGCTAGTGTATCATTAAGGACAACAACATTTCCTTCTCTGAAAGAAACTATGTATATTTGCTATAAATTAAAGAAATTATCTGAATAGATAACTAAGATTAAGTATAACATGGAGTCTTATCAGTACAATAAACTTCAGTTTTCCTGACAGCTGCCCTACTTATCTTTTTAATCGTTTTACCTAATTTCAAACTGAAAATAACAAAATAATAAAATAAAAATTAAAAAAACCCCCAAGAACACAATATAAAAACATGAATATCAATTCCCATCACACTGTCTGTATTAGAAGGATGTTTTTCTTGTCACTGTGGTTCTAACCTTCCTATCATTGAAGTAAATTGGATTATTGCCATTGAGTTGTCTGGAATAATCGCTGACTCACTATAAGGCAATGGCTGAAATAAAAGATCTGTGCAGTCTGTCAGATGACTTCTCTTTATAGAAGAAAACCAGCACTAAACATTTCAGTAATAGCTGTTATCAGAAGTCAATGTTAAGGTGATAATGTAATTAGTAATGTTGGGAAATGCGAAACTTCATTTGCTGCATATTGGTGCTTCTTCTCAAGAAATCCTTGGTGCTTACTGTTTCTGTCAGACAAGGTAATGTGCCAGTATAGTTCATCTGACAGAAACAGCAACTCTGCATAAGCAGCTCAGGAAAACAACCAAACTGTGAAAAAGGGGCAGTCAAATATTTTTAACAGTGCTCATTCTGTCAAGGAGCTGTAAGACTCAGTGTGAAGGCAGTTGATACTCAAGACAACTGAAAGTATGTATAAAGAGAAACAGATAATACACTAAAAAGGTCCAAAGACTACTGAACTTCAAACTTTTCAGTGGAAAACACAACAGATATTTAATAAAAACAATAAATAAAATAATAAATATCAAAATAATAAATCTATATAAATAAATAAATGTCCTAAATGAAAATTACACTGCTTTCTATGACTTGCAAAATGTGATTAGTCACATGTTTTTCAGTGCAGTATTTATGCACTCTATTGTGTCAACCCCCTTATCATGGGAAAAAGAATGTAGTCTTAACTACTTTCTGCTAGGTAGACTGTGTGCTGTCACAGTCTGTATGGCTAAAAATGTCCAACAGTCTTCAGAGTGCTGGAAGACTTAGGTGTGATGTAGAATCCATTTATACTTAACAGAAATAAAAGCCTTGGTTCAATGCAACAAACATGACTTTTTTACTTGTCATTTCTACATAAAGCAACTGGGCAATGATTTTCCAGTCAAATCCCCACTGACTGTGAAAGCTAAGACTTAAGACGATGCTGATAGCCACAACTTGCATATTACTAAAATAATAGAGAGATTACATACATTCCTTTATAATGTATGTAAAACTGGTGGAGACAAATCCATTTATCAGTCTTTCTGCAATGAAATTTTAGATTTTGTTTGCAGGACCTCCAACATTTGCTTTTTGCCGTGAATCCAGTTACGCTCTTTCTCCAAGAATCCAATACCACTCACTAGTATTCCAAGAAAGCATGGTCACAGAAAAGACAATGTTATTCTTAAATTACCCCAGAAAGATAAGGAAGGGAACAATCATTGTTGCAGAATCTTGAAAATACTCAAGCAAGACTATGACAGCTATGTAGGAGCAAAGGGACTCTTTGAGAAAGAGAATTTCAGCATATAGCCACATCCAGAAGGCTATGTGAATAAACAAAACACTAATAAATTTTAGAATGAGAGAGTTAGTAATGAAATTGTATCTAGTAAAGCTACACTTCAAAAGAAATATGATGCTATTATAAAATACATGTTTAATAGAGACTACAGATGCAGAAGGAATCTGTTGATTAATTTATTACTTGTATTGAATTAATGACTCAGGCAACAATGGAACTTTGACAGAACCCATTAGAAGATATGAGACAGTGACCAAAACTGGAGATCCAAACCGACAGAAAATATTACAACACAAGATAAACTGAGGAAAAGCTATACATCTCTGTCAAGCTGCGAAAGGAAAAAGAAATTAGTCCCTTTGTAGAAAGCAAGCAATTTATAGCTATACTCAGGAGACTGACCATCAGGAAATTGGAAGCTAATAATACAAGCGGATGAATGAGGAATTGACTCCCTAGAGCAATCATCTGTTGAAGGAGTTTGAGGCCTTTGGAAGGCATTTCTTTCTTCTCCTGCAGGCACCATGCAGAACCTCACCAGGAAAGGAATGTCCAGAGTTAGCTAAATCCTTCCTCTACCAACACAAATGTAATAAGATATTTGAAAAATAGCTATTCTAAAATGGTACACAGAGATAAGAGCAGCGGAAATACAAATAGCATTTGAACACTTTATATGGAAGATCTGCTCCAGAGTAGATAAGCAAAGAACAGAACTCTCTGTGAAGAAACAAATTCTTAGTTGTTTGCTACTTTCTATATTTGTTAATTTTTGGTTTTATTAGCACTGCTGAGTAAAACCTTGTCTCTTGCCTTTTTCCTTCCTAATACAGAACATTGCACTGGACAGGTCAGATACTATTTTTATAGATCTGATAATCTCAGGCAGATGAAGGAATAAGTAGGCTTAACATGTATTTTAAACAAGATCAGTCCCATTTTTTTTGTTTGCTTATCCAGTGGTAAAGACTAAAGCCTAGCTAAAGCTTAATCTGTCCACTGCAGTAAAAAACAACAAAAAATATGTTTACAGGTACATTAGCAACAAAAGGAGGATCAGGGAGAATCTCCAACCTTTGCACAATGTGGGAGGAAACACTGTCACCAAGGATGAGGAAAAGGCTGAGATACTTAATGCCTTCTTTTCCTCAGTCTTTAATAGTCAGACCAGTTATCCTCATGGTATCAGCCCCCTGAGCTGGACAGGAGAGACAAGGGGTTGAATGATACAAGAGGAAACAGTTAGCAACCTGATACTCCTCACAGACATGCACAATTCTATGCAGCCAGATAGGATCCACCCCAGTGCACTGAGCTGCTGCAAGCATCAATACTTTCTTCATCATAAAGATTCCCCAATTTTTGTATCAAAGTATTTCCATTGTCACTACTAAGTACTATGTGATTTCTTTCTTTTTGTGAAGTCTTAAAGTCCACAGAGTCTATTTCCTTCTCATTTCTTCATAAATTTCTGTAATGTGACTCTAGATCTACTGAAATTGTGGGGAGCAGCAATTCAAAGGTTGTACTCAAAAATTATGGAAAAAAACACACAGAAAAGTTTCTTTAGGTAACACAGAAGAAACAAAGACTGTATGGATGAGGAATGGGAGAGGAGGAAAATTAAAAAAAAAAAAAAAGGTCATATCAACTTACCTGATATCTGCTGGAAAAATAACACAGTGGAAGGAAACAGTTCTGCAGGTTCTTGGAGTGTGTGGAGGACGATTCCTGACACAGCTGATGAGTGAGCTGACTAGGTAAGGCTCCCTGCTAGACCAGCTGTTTACAAGCAGAGAAAGACTGGTAGGTGATGTGGTGGTTGGAGCTGTCTTGAGCATAGCAATCAAGAAATGATAGAGTCTTCCATTCTTGGAAGAGGAAGCAAGGGGTTCAGCAGAATGGCTACCTTTGACTTCGGAGGGCATACTTTGGTCTATTTAAGAGTGTAGTATACAGAGGCCCTTGGGAGGATATCCTAATGGGCAAAGGGGTCCAGAAAGGCTGGACACTCTTCAAGAAGGAAATCATAGACGAGCTGGCGGGGAAGAAGAGAGACCTGAAGAGAGCTCATGCTAGAACTCAGGGGAGAAAAGAGAGTTTCTGGCCTTTGGAAGAAGGGACAGGCAACTCAGGAGGACTACAAGGATATTGCTAGGCTATGCAGGGAGAGTATCACAGAGGCGTATTAGTATTAGTAGTGACAATGGCAATACTTTGATACAAAAACTAAGGAAACTTTATGATTTAGAATACATTCCTGCTTGCAGCAGGTATAACTGTTCCCTTATTCTTTCCTTATAATTTTTGTTGTTGCTGTCATGAAGAAATTTTAAATGAGAGATTGGTGAGGAGAGTAGAAATGTTCTGCTAAAACTTTATTTTTAATATGAATTACAGATTTTTATGGTGTTTGGTTTTATTGTTTTGCTTTGTTTTGTTTTGTTTTTGTCATTGGGGTGTTTTTGAAACACAGTTTGCCTTTCCACTGGGCAATAGCAAACTGCTGGATCTTAGGAGGATGCCTTCCTCAAGAGGAAAATTGCTCATGTAAAGTGTCAAAATATTTTCATTTGCGTACAACAATTCCGAGAGTGCTGGTCAATCAAATAAAAATTAATCCCCTCCTCCTTTTTTTCCTCATGTAAATGTCAGTGAAGATGTCCTGTCTGAAGACACAAAAGTTATTTCAGGACAGAAACTTAGTTAAAAACAAAAACCCACAAAAACTTCTAGAAGTATTTTTCTTTCTTCAAAGTTTCCTTTCTCTCTAAAGACTTCTCAGTCATTCTACATTTAAGCTACGTATTTCTTAATTGCATGTGCATCTATGAACAGTAAAAGTTGACAAAAAGATAATAAAACAAAGGATAGTTATGTGATTTTGGGCACTATGTAAAGTAATGAAGGCTTTGGAAGAGTATGTAAGAGTTTCAAAGCAGGTAGCTCAGAGGTTGGATTTTTTTGCCAAATACTGGGGGTGGTGGTTAACAAATCTATGTAAGATTCTAAAAAATCATGGGCTAAGTCCATAATAACGGTTGAAACAGAGACTGTTCACGGATAAGTATGAATGCATGGTGTAACTTCCTAAAAAAAATGAGAATAGTTATCTTCAATCTCTATTTGACATTTACTTATGCAAGTTTATTCATTCTCTGTCATTCAAAGAAGCTCTTGCAGCTACCTCCACTATGAAGCAGAAGGCTGTCTGACAGAGCAACAGGAAAGCATACAAACTGATAGATTTTTATTTATTTTAAGTGATTTGAAGGAATGTGGTAACCCAAATACTCCATACAGATGACAGGAAAGAAATAATTTTATGAAAAATTGTGTCTATTCGGAATGGTCTTGGTAACTTTTAAGGACCAGATAATTAACATAGATCTTCCTGACACTACTTTGTCACTTTGATCTCTGAAGCTTCAAGAAACAGATGCAAGTATTCTTAGAGGCTAATCGTAATTTCAAATATTGATTTTCTAACCAAAAGACACAGGTTTGTTATTTTTTTAAGTAAAACATTGCCTTGAAAAGTCTCTTAAACTGTGTTGTTTTTAATTCTAGGACTCAGTTATTTTTTTTCTTAAAATATTTCTTCATTTTTAATGCTAAGTGTAATCTGATAAGAAATGGAAGAGGATGTTATTTTACTAAATCAGAGACTGTACACCCCATAATCTAGCAAAGTTTAAAAGGACCATCAACAACCTTACAAAATTTCATCTAAAATATTCTCATAAGAATAATTATTTGGTCAGCTCTTATCCACAGACTTTTAAAAGTTGTAATGCAAAGATCTTCCTTATATACACAGAATTTGTACTCTGGAAGGACTAATTTAGGAACCTGACCAATGCTGGCATTTTCTGATCCTCCAGAATGGTAGACTAACAGTCCTCCTGTGGTCCATGAAATATTGTGGTAAATCCCTGAAAAGCAAGGCAAAGCCTGAGGATATTTTTTTCTGAAGACTGAACAATAAATAGGGGCATAAAGGAAGAAATACTGTAGATCTCTGTTTCCCAGCCCTGAAGACACTCCTGCCATGAATCTCCAGCTGTGCAATTCTTTTCCTACCAAGTATCAGCCTGACCTTTGGTTTCAGAAAGGCTGTTTGTGATCACACCATTGGGAATGTATTGCTTTAGATACTAAATGTGTAGAATTCTGAGTTAATTTTTTTTTTTCTCACACTTCTTTCTGGTAAAATACTGGGTGCAAGTCTCAATAAACTTGAAGAATGAGTGGAGCTTGATATAATAGGTCTTGACTCTAAATACTTCTCATTAACTTTGCTGTAAAGTTATTGTTTGCAGGACTTGTGTTTATCTCAGATTTTGAACTCTGGTTTATTTGAAAGGCTGATTTAGTGTGAGTATCTGGTGCCCTACATGAACCATGTAAGTGCTGGTTGTTCCTAAAGATATTTCTGTTACCGATCTGATTAGTGGTCTACTTCTCCTAATATTCAATATTCGAGGTTCTTTGCCTCAGGCCTTTAATAGAAGCCCCTGATAGAAGTGATTTTTTTCTACATTCTTCTTTCATTACACTGATGTGAGATGTCAAAGGGAACTGGGATGAAAATACTGAGACAAACTATAATGCCACAGCTCATGATTTTTTGTGTCTATAAGCAGATGTGATTTTCTTTTTAAGGTAATTTAAATTTTTTAGAAATTTTATTTAAAGGTTCAAGTAGGGTTCCTAACTTAATAGAAAGCTCAATAAGGTGGGCTTGTTTTGCCTCATATTTATTACAGAAGGAATATTTATGACAGAAATCCTGTTAATATCTAAATAGCTGTTATGTTGGTGTATAGTTCGTGATCATACCTACCTAATATGAGATTTTGTTTACTTGTGTGTATTATTAAAATCTTAGATTAATACAGAAGTTTAATAACTATTTCTTCATAAAGCTTGTCCCTATAAAAAATTACGTGACACACTTAAAAGATTGGTATCATATGAAGACACAAAAAAATAATATATATATATATATATTGCTTACTAGTTTTTAAAGTTTCACTGGAAGTCAGCGTTCTAAAAGACTTTTGCCTTTTTAAGTGATTGTGTTTGACTTGCTTACCACCAGAATTTTTAAAAGAAAAATGAACACGTTTCTACTTGAAACTGGTTCAAGTACTCTCATAATTCAATTTCTCCTAATACCTTGAATTTGATTTGAAGATTCATATCTCTGTTTCATTCCTTAACATTTGCATAGCTGTGTCACACATTACAGAGTGTCCATGGTATATCTGTAAATAGATAACTTTTCTCTTGTCAGTGACATTTGTAAGTTCTTTTAATTTATTCTGTAGCTTTTTTAATACTTTCAAGAAACAAAATGATGATGCATAGTGGTTTATTCTGCTTACAATGAATATTTTTTTTTTTTAATTGAGCTGCTCTCTCATTCTATTTCAGCAGTAGTTAGTGTCTTAGAGCAGAGTCCTCAAGCCTTTTCGTTTTCTTGCAGCTCTGCTATTTGGAGATTCTTCCTAGGTTCTGTCATGCTTTTACAGTTTTGGAATAACACAGTAATGATGAAAGTCTTCTTGGAGAGGCCTTGCTTTGCTTTGTTATATGGCTTAACAAAAGTCAGCTCAGTACAATGTTAAAAATTTTTAAGATAATTTTTTGTAGTGATTCTGTCCAACAGGTGGACATTTATGGTACACTTGTGCTCTTCAGGGTCCTGATTTATCATGGTAACTCAGAAGCCAGTCACTGAAGTTAAACAGTCATAATACTGTAGTGACATAGTGATGAATTGGATTTTTATTGTAGTTGTGCAGAGCAGTTCAGACAACTCCAGAAATAATAAAGTATGTTGTTCTCAGAATCTAGGAATCAGTCTAAAGTCTTGTTCTGTGAGTTTTAACAATTCTCAGCTTGATTGGTCAGTCATATTGGTTCATTTTTGAGGTAAAAAAAACCCTTAAATCTCAACAATTTATATAAACTTGGTTGTTTGGTTAGGGTTTTTTTAAATTTTTGTTTGATTGGTTGATTTTTTTATTGTTGCTTTTTATTATTAAATGTAAATTTCTATAGGACACTATCACAACTATTGTATTGTGCATCTGTATGCAGACAGAACATCTGGGGAACTCACTTAGAATAAAGAAAGAGAGAAAGAATGAACTGTTACCATTTCTTACTTGTAGTCAGTTTTTAACTCTACCAAGGTCAAGGAATTCAATCGTTCTAAGAACATGGAAAAACAAAGTTGTTAATTTCACAATAATAGGTTGAATCTAACACACCTGGGCTTTTGGCAAAGGGCAAACAGTATGCATTGCTTCAGTGTGCCAGGCAGCACCATTGATGATCTGACAAATCTGTTTTGATTGCAACTGTAGTGAGAGCAATTCATGTCATTAATAGTGAAATTCATGTAATTAATGGTAAAAATAATAGTAAAAATGTAAATATTTATTATGGATTTATAAATATATGCCTCAATCTGTGAAGAAATGAGGGCACATGGAAACTTACCTTAAAAATTTAAAGAGAGGGAACAGGAGGTTTCTTTTCTCACCAGCCAAAATCAATAGGGTAAATATAACCTGTTTACTACTTATATATACCGAATATATCTGGAAAGAAAATAATGGTGCTATAGTAGAACTTGGCATGCCTGTACTGGTCTGATCAAGCTAACATAGACAATAGCAGTAAGTGTTGATTTACTGAGAAGGCTCAGAAGGATGTTATTACATCCATAAATCTAGGCCTTTTACTTCTTTGCCTCATGATGTGATTTGATACCACAGAAGAACTCAAAATATATGCTGATACTCCCATCAGAACTGCACCCCTCCTTGTTTTACAAGATTATTTTTTTTAAAGCTTGGTATGAACTAGAACTCTTGATGCAAAAAAATATCTTGCTGTCATTCCCACACTGAGTGGGAGAAAAGAGTCCATGGTGTTAGACCTCTCTCATACCAATTCTTCAGTTTGCATGAAGAGAAAAAAAATCAGAAAGATTCATAAATAGTTCACTGAAAAGACAAGCCAATAAAGTTTATTCTTTTCTATAATCTTTTTAATATCTCAGTTTATAAATGTTTGCCTAAGTCATTTTTTATTTACAATGCTATTTGAGGGAGCAGAATGAAGAGACTACTTGCAAATGCATGACATTTTTACTGGTTTTAGAAATATTTTTTAAAAGTATTACCTACAAAATTTATTTTAAAAAATATGAGAATTCTTTTAAAACATAAATTATTTAATTAATATGATCAGTGAAACAGCCAATAATTAATAACAATTTAAAATAACAAATATTCTGTGGCTGAAAAATGAACCAGGGTTTAAAACATGCTGTAAAAATGCACTTAAAATTGCAAAGAAGAGAAAGAATATCTATCTTCGAATAATTTATAAGCAGAGGAAAAAAGTACAGTTTTGAAAATGTTCACATCTTTAAGTATATTTGAATAGGTATGCTCATCTATTGCTTATGACTATTTCTGCTCTGTGAGAATTCCAAATCTACTACGTTATTTCTCATGCCACTCTGGACTTCCACAAACGCCAACTAATGTCCCCTGGGATAAACTCTTCTTAACAACTTTTTTGTTGTTGTTCAATGAAATGCATTTGTATGTGTGTTGTGGGTTGACCTTGGCTGGACACCAGGTGCCCACCCAGCCACTCTATCACTCCTCTTCCCAGAGGGGCAGGGGAGAGAGTAAGGTGGAAAAAAAAAACAACTCGTGGGTTGAGATAAGACAGTTTACTTGAAGCAAAAAGCACAGCAAATCTTGCTCATGAGGAAGCAAAGGATAGCAGGTTTTATTCTCTATTTCCCATGAGCATCAGTGGTCGGCCACTCCTGAGAAGCAGGGCTGAAGTATGCACGGTGGTTCCTCAGCAGGCAGCCATTAGACAATGAATGTCCCACCCTCCTGCTCCATGCCTTAGCTTTTATACCTGAGCTGACATCATATGGTATGGAATATCCCTTTGGTCAGTTTGGGTCAGCTGGCCTGCTTGGGTACCCTCCCAGGATCTTGCCCTCAACTAAAGAAGGAATGTTACAGTACTGGTGCTGTGCTCAGCAGGAGCCAAAACACCAGTGTGTTATCAACACCCTTCTAGCTGCCAATGCAAAGAACAGCACTGTGAGGGCTACTATGGGGAAATGAACTGCAGCTCTGCCAGATCCAATACAACATATAATGCCATAAATGAGCCTGACCTGTTTAAGAATGATGGTGTAACACATCCTAATAACCTCTCTGTTGTCTTTTGATGTTGATGGAAAAGCATATATATCTAGAAATCTGTAAAAGTTAGAAAAGCCTTCAGATATTTTTTTTATGTTTTAAAGCAAGGTATTACAAGAATATATAATTGTGGAATATTTTTATGGCATTATATGCACAAAAATTTCTCATTCTGTAAGAGTCAGTCTTACAAAATGAACCTATTAATCTTGACATGCACTATCTACATCTATATGTAAAATTCAATGAAAATTCAGTAACCACTCTGGAGGCACAAGATAAAAGTTGAAAGTTTCAGAAGAAATGGGAATTATACACACTACTGAGCACAATAAATTGACAATAAGGAAATTTTCCAGTATAAAAACAAATGCTTTTTCAAATACCCTGAATGCAAGTAAGCTATATAACATATAACAGAGAGGTAATTGGACTGCACTGCAATCCAGCTTAAAAAAAAATAAATCTTGTAAAATCTTAAAAATTATGTTATTCAATCCTTGTAAGTCTTGGAAATGATTACACACCTGGATGTCCAAGTATCAGCTGAAAGAAACAACAGCAGTCTCAACAACAGAGTGTAAAAGAAAACTTTTATTTTCACTTTTTAATTTTCTTCTCAAAGGATGTCAGGGGACATTCATAATTTGTAGAGGAGGGAAAAAGTAAGGGTATGAGGACAGATATACCATATGAAAACAAGAATTCTGCCAAACCCACATTTTGTGACCAAAACTAGAAACTTAGATAAAATGATGAAAGAGTGTAAACATGAAATGATGCATCCTCAGGATTTTCCAGGCTGAAAAGATTAAAGATTTGGAGATTTCATGCAGTATAAATAAAATATATATTTGGGTTTACTTATATAAATATTAGTGGGTTTTTGAGTGCATTCTTGTTCTCTGAATTTATCTAACTGACTAATGAACTCATAGCATCCTAAAGCAGAGAATTCCTGAACTTAATTACAGTGTGCCAGGAAAACCACCTCTGACTGACTGTTTTGAACTTGTCACTTCCTAACTTTAACTGATGTCGTCATACCTGTACAGGACAAAAGTGAAACATATTTCTTAATTGCCTTTCCTATGTTCCTTGTGATTTTACAAATCTCTACCCTCCTATTTTTATCTCTTTCAATAGTCAGAAATAAAAATCCCAAATGTGCCCAGAATGTCTATGTGTAGAAATCTTTGATATAGAAATCATTTTAGACCTTTGACCATTCTTGACACCCTTCTCTGAACCATTTCCAGTATTATCTGCCTTCTGAGGAGAAAAGACAAGAATGCTACAAGGTCTTCAAGATGAAAGAGAGACATAGGTACATATAATGGCAAAATAATGAATTTTTTACTCCTAATGGAGGGAAATGCTTGGACTGAAGTAGCAACAAGGAGACAGCATGAACTACTCTGAAGCTCATTATGTCTTCCAAGGAACTTCTTGTGCCTGGTGTTAAATGAGCCTATCGCACTGAGGTGCTAATTATATGTTTTTCATAGGACTGGAAATTTGTTCAATTTCTCTCTATATAGTGACATATCACATTGTTCTTATTGAAAACTTGGGTCCTATTAATTTCAAATACAAAATGCATTTGTACAAAATATAAAATATGCCAAGTTTTGTGTTAACAGCTGTTCTCTCTCAAAAGTGGCAAGTTTGGGAATAACTGCTCAACTGCTCAGTTACACTAGAAAAATAATATGCAGCCTTACCTTTAACAAAGGTACACAGTTGTCTCACAATTGTGCAGCAGTACAACATAAGCAGGATACTGTCTATGACTACAATTATACATCATGAGGAGGGTTATCTCTGTTTGAATTACACATTATGCAATATTAGACAAAAATGTGTATGCCATGGACAAGGGGTAAGGAACATATGGCAGAATTATCTGTGTTACTTATATGCCTAAATTCTTAGCTTGCCACATGTGATGTGGCTTAGAATAACTCAGTGAAGATTTTTATGCTCACATTGGCACACACACAAACCAGTAACATCCCACAATACTGATATTTTCTTTTACTAGACACACTCAAGCTCAGGAAGCCTTTTTCATAAAAACACAGCATTACTACTTCTGTACTATATTTTTTTAAATTGTTGCATGTTGTGGGGTTTTTTTTCCTCCTGTTGACAGAAAATAAACAGATGGTGCTAAAAGTACATATTTTTTCTGATTTTTGTGATTTACTTGTATTTAATTATATTTAAAACCTTTAAGGAAGCTGCATCTATTAGGATTAATCTTCTTGCTCTGTCTCATAAAAACACATCCAGAGATGAATTGTTCTTAGGAGACTCTGTGACAGAGTGGTTCCAGGGACAATTATTTACTACATCCATCATTTTCATCTGACTCACTGTGGATATCTCAAGGGGCATTGACTGATTCACTGAAGACTGAAGTCACCAGCTTCTCAGTTTTGTTATCTAGACATGTTGTCCTTAAATCATAACTAAGTATTCCATTTCCTTGCTGCTCATGATTTTCTATGTCACGGACCTGTCTCATTCTCGCTCAAATCTCAATAAGGGTGTCTTCTGATTGCACTTTAAGTTGTAAAAGTGCTTCTTTTTTCCCATTTAAAGAGTCTTTATGTAGGTCTCCAAACCTAATAATCTGAAGGTAGCCATATTTTCAGTGCTGATATATTATTTATAATCTAATAACGTTGTTGTTTGTACATAGTAACAGATAGTGTGGCCTTTCTCACCTGAAATTTAGAATTTATATAGGTTTGTTTACAACTGAGTTTTATTACTTCGTTTCTGCAAGGGAAAGGACATTTTTGAATTTTTGTTTTAGAGCTGCAAAGGGAATCTTGTTAAGCTGGAGCACTTTCTATAACAGTTTTCACATCAGCCATCAAGCATCCTCCAACTCCACTCTGTTCCTCTTTTTCTGTCTGTCATCATGTCAGAAGAGTAGCCTTCTCCCAGAGTCTGACTTCAGAGTTCCACACATGTCCCTTTCCATTCATCAGACTGGATGCTTCAGAAGAAGGCAAGAAATCCCAAAACTTTGTTACTGTAACTGACACTGGTTCCATATGCCCAATCTGAGTTTAAGGAAATACATGCAATTGGCTTATCTGTTAGTATCCACAGCTATAGTATTCATACAAGCCATTAAATGAGTCAGCTCGAAAGAAACTCTCTAATGAATTTGAGCAGAGGGAGAAGTCTTGCACTTAAAGCAAACATTTTATTGTTTTTTTAATAAAACAGTGTGATTGTTCACATTAGGTGACACAAGAAGTAACACTTAGCACAAATACCAAATATTGACTTAAGATAAATTTATTTTTAAAAAAACCACAAAAAAACCAAGCCCAAATGTTTTATAGACAAATTAGGGGGTTTGTTTTTGTATTCTGGGAGGTTTTTTCTGGCACAGAAAGTAAGAGATTTTTTTTTTTCTTATGAGCTTTCTATTGTTTGTTACTTCAAGTCATAATAAATCTAGTTGATCTACCAGACAGGTCAAGGGAAAGTTTTAAGGCATGATTTTGAGAATCTTAAGAACAAGACCTTGATTCTATTGGTAATGATGCTTAGTTCAAACTGAAACTAGAAAAGGATATTGGTTGAATTCGCATTTGATATGTTACTTCATAATATTATTTTACAAAAGAATATTTTTTGAGGTTTGTGACTGTTGAAAAACTTGGAAGATTTGTTTGTTTGTTTGTTTGTTTGTTTAGTAGTTTTCTAGCTATACAATCACAGTATTGCTGATCACTAACATACAACCCAACAGATAAATCATTGATATAATTCTGTTGTTTAATTACTATGCTCCTAGTGCAGGCATATAAAAATGTATCTATATTCATAATGATTAATCATTGTATATCGATGATTAATTTAGATTAAAGTATGCAGCCACAGCAGAAATTCCTGTAGTCCTAGAATGTCAACCACCCAAAAGACAGAGCTTTGAAAAACAGTTTTATAGTTACTGAATATGAAGTGTACACTTACTATGTAAATTACTTCCCCTAGCAAATAAAAGTTTAGGGATTTACATAATTGAGATATATCAGCAGTTAGGTGTCAATAACAGTATAGCACACTGTCAGTGTAATGGGATGAGACTAACGTGCTTAAGTATGACCTGGAACTAATTTTGGTCTATTCAACTCATCATTGTCCTTTGCAATTTTCTAGTCAAAACTAGCAATAAATATTTTTGAGGAAGAAAAGGAGAAAAGAAAAAAGAAATTTATTTTTGCACTTGAATCAAAACATATCTTAGCTGTACTGTTTGACGTTACTAGTGTTTTTGGTAGTCTTTGGACAGTCAGTTGACCTTTTTCTCCTAATACTTCCAAGCAGTGATATACTTCAGAAATGACTACTTTTGTTTGCTTTAGCTATACTTATTCTTATGAGCACAATGTTTATTATCCTTCCCACTGTAATGTCAAATTGAAAGACAAACATTTGCTGTGCTATTGCCATCTCCTTTCAATATATCAAAGGCTTAAACTATGAACTCTGTATATACTTAAGGCTCCTAAGCATATGAAGTAGAGTTGGATATCACTGTTCTTTGTCAAACTAATACCAGCCAGAAAGCACACAATAAGGTCACTTCAGACAAGAACAGTACAATTGATCTTCCTTTATTGCTTTTCGTGGGCTCAGTGAGGTCACTAAGGGAAAGAAACACAGCTGACCAGTGGCTGTTATAACCTATGAAACAGGAAAAGTGTTGCGGATCACAAGCAGAGCAATCATGGTTTTGCCTAGAAATGGAAATTCAATTCTCAGCTTACAGTTTATAAGACCATTACTGTGTTCTCCATAGTTCTGAACATTTAGAGGCTGTTGTGCTGAATTCTAACTGATTTGTGCCATTATGCTCTGTAAATGATGGAAATTAGCATAAATGTCCTGAAATGTACCATTTGAAATGCATTGCAGAGTGATGCTGAGGGTATTTGTTTCCACTTTGCAAAGCATTAGTATATAATGACTTTGTATCCCTTGTGCTAATATTCCATGTATGTAAATGTTAAATGCTGCCAACAAAAATTATAAAGTAGAAAAGTTTGTTTGCTTCCTGTTATATTTATCCTGCTAATGAGGCATAAATTTTGTTGGGGAGCAAAAACATTGCTGGTTAAAAAGGCATAATATGCATGAATAGAAAGTATAGTTCATAAAGTTCCATATGTTAGCTAAAGTCAGTGTAGGGAATTTAATTGTAACAATTTTTTCTAAGAAGCAATGTCTGTGATGAAAAGGAATTAAATGTCTCAGGCTTTCGGAGGAGTAAGTTAAGGAATCATAAGCTGGCACACTGTTCTTTACGGATAACAGCTTGTTACTAATGTTTGTCTTGGAGATAGCTTTAAAAAGTCCTTAGGAAAAAAAAAACCAAAACAAACCACACCTAACCTAAACCACACAAAAACCAAAACCAAAACAAAACACACAAAAAAACCACAAAAGAAACCCCTCAACCAACCAACCAAAAAAACACCACGAATGACCAAAAAAAACCCACAAAAACCCCCAAGACTCTCCTATATATAGTATTACGAGTAGACAATCTGCTGGTTTACTCTAACCAGATAAGGAGAAAACATTGTTTTCACATATACTTAAGAAATTTGTACTTAAAAAAAAAATTTATTTAAAAATGACAGTGAACTGGGTTCAATGCTTGAAAGAATATTGATTGTGTTATTTGGTAGCGTTGATTTGACTTTGACTACATTTGGACTGATGCTGTGTAAAGCAAAGAACAGTCAGTTAATCTTTTCATGTAATAACAGAGAAATTTGGACACTCCTTTGAAATTTTTGATTCATCCTCTTCCATCAACCTACTAAGATCCTCTTTAAAACATTTCATTCATCATCAGGACTCCTTTTTCTAGCTTCTTTGCCTTATACTTCCAACATATGATAAGGAAAAGTTAGCAGAAAGAA
Source organism: Galbula dea (assembly GCA_013399015.1). Classification (NCBI taxonomy): domain Eukaryota; kingdom Metazoa; phylum Chordata; class Aves; order Piciformes; family Galbulidae; genus Galbula; species Galbula dea. The sequence continues at coordinate 302,242 of VWZX01000627.1, forward strand.
AGACATTTTTGTCTCCATTCCTTGAAACATTAAATATCTGCTTTGTGTACACAACTGTGTATTTACTTGTACAGACATATCAAAAGTTTCTATACACTACTACCTGCTCACCCACTTACAATTTCTAGCAGGCATACCAACCATCTTCCTACAGCTAGCTCAAGCTTAAAAAACTGTGAACATAGATCTCTGCATAATGTTTCTTCTGTTTTCTCAAAACCTTATGAAACAAAGATTCTTGCCTTCAAACTGCATATAAAAGCAAACTGTTTATAATTGTAAGTTCAGAGGGAAAATGATAACCCTTTCTGCACCAAAATGTGAGTCAAAAAATATTTTCCCTTTCATCTAGCTCTCCTGCTAACATTGAAACAATGCACTTACTATCTATTAGAGGTTGTTGAGTATTTATTCTGTCAAATTCATTATCAATGTGAAAAAAACAACTACTGATTGGCACTACTGAAGAATCTCCTATTTCCATGTCTTTCCATATTTCCTCTTTCATTTCTGAATGATTTAAAATTGTGTATTTGTTACAATATAAAATTCCTCAATACGAAGTCTGCTTTACTTGGTATGCGTGGCTTTGACTGCCTAAAACTGCAGCTCTTATTTTGTCAAATTAATATAATTTTAATGCACTATTACACATTTTAAAAGAAATAGATAAAAAAATAAACAATTGAACATATACTAAAGCTTTAGTGTACCCATGTCCATTTGGAAAGCACAGAGACTCTATGAAATCATTTTAGTTGTTGCTAACAGTGAGAGAATGTGTTCTTGCTCCTTCTGCTCTTTAGGAATTTTTAACCAGTTCAGGTGCCAGAGCACTGGAACAGACTGCTCAGAGAGGTTGTGGAGTCTCAGTCTGTGGAAGGACCTGTCTGGACGCGCTTCTGAGTGACCTGGTCTAGGGAATCCTGCTCTGGCAGGGGGGTTGGGCTAGATGATCTTTCAAGCTCCCTTCCAACTCCTAACATTCTGTGATTCTGTGATCATGCAGACAGCACTTCTTCCTCATACTCTTTGTTACACAGGTAGCACTTTTGAAGATGTGAGGTGAATGTTTTTGGATACAAACTGTGAAAATATGCAGCTACCTTGTCCATAATGCCTAATGCTTCATACTCATGACAATATTACTCAACAGTGTCTGATATAATTTCTTTCTTTGTCACCTAATATAAATGCATATACCTGTTATTCACATTTGATGGTTGTAGAACAGTCTGACAGTCTGAATAAGGTCTCAGACCTTCAGAAACAAACAAACAAAAATATATTTTTTAAAAAAAAACCCAAACAAACAAATGAAAATCCTGAAGTCCAGTGAAATAACATTTCTTTACCTTTAATCTGACCATAATTTATGTTTCACCAGCTACAAGTAAAACCTACCATTGAAAATACTGCATAATTCTCTATAAATAGTAGTTTAATATAAAAGTGATAACTCTTGATAGCCTCCCTAAACATTATATATTTTTCCAAACTTTATTCACATTGAAATCCTTTGGAGGTGTCAACAGGCATGTGGATAAGAAAAATATTTTTTAATATAACTTACTTAAATTTACCTTTTTTTTTTTTTAAACAATGTCTCTCACCAAAGTCTTCCAAGAAAACTTGACAGCGGCAGCATAAAAAGAAAGGATTAAAAAATAGAATGAACTCAAATTAAAAATTGGTTATGTGATTAGAAATAGAAGGAAGAAAAAAAAGTAAGTTCCCATCACGATTTTACAAGTATCTGTAGAGACTCGTGTCATTAAATGGTAAGGCTCATAAAAAAATGACTGAATAGTGAGATGAGAAGTTTTTTTGACACTATCAAGTTATTCAGGGTAGTATAGAAAGGTTGATTGTCAAGAACTGCAGAAAGACTTTACAAAACAGCATTGAAGTGTTAGGTGAAATTTAGTGCACATAAATGCAAAAGACCTTTCAGTGGACAAAAACAATCCCAGTTTCACATATAAAACAATGGGTACTATAGAGGACAGGTCTTGAAAATTCAGTTCAGTGATGTCATTTGTCATCACTTGATGAGAATTAGCCATAGTAATAAAAGCAAATCAAATTCTAAAGGTTAGTAGGAAAGAAATAGAAAACTAAAAACAATGCCATATTGTATGAATCCATGATCCACCTGACTTTTTGGATGTTATATGTAGTTTCTTAACTAGTCTGCTCATCTTAAAATGGGTATATGAGAACTGGAGAAAGTTCAGGGCAAGAGATATGACTAAAGGTGTGCATGTAAGAAGAATTAAATAAAACCATTCAGCTTATCTGAGAAAGGTCTCTACATTCCCTAATAAAGGGGGGTCCAAAATCATGAGTGGGGTAGACAGCATGGATCAATTATCTGATATTACCATGAAGGCATAAAAGAGACATCACACAAGCAAGAGGAAGTAAAGTATAAAATGTCTACTGTCATGCTCTATTAATTATTTAAAAGAAGGTAGATTAAAAAATTAGTGTAATTATTATTATAAGAGTCCTAGCTATAGATTAGTGTATGTCTAAGTGTATGAAACCAGAAAAATAACTTCCTATTTTGTATTTCTAGATGGTAAATGCTCCATGTCTCCACTATGCTAAAGGTTACTCTTCATTTTGTCGTGAAAATGAAATTGTTTAAACTGTTTTTAAAATTTCTTCTTCAAGATATAGAAACAGTTCCTACAGATTTGGTTTCCTTTAATGTCTAAACTAATTTAATTTACGTTTTAAAGTCCTGAAATGAACGTAAATGAAAATTATTCAGGAATTTTGAACATCATAACAAAAATAAGGAGCTTGTAATGTTTTCCTGGTGGTGCTCACTAAGCTTTGCCTTTAAAGCCTTAGAAGTGACTGTTGAATGCCAGTGGGATCAGTAAGAAGTCAGATGGACAGTTTCTCCTGGCACTTTATGGGATCACATCATCTTTTTAGTTCTCAAAATTCAGGTTTATATAACATGTTCTTAATATTCTATGAGACAACGATTTAAATCTTCTCAGTACACCTCCCACAAAACCAAGTGCAAAATTCAGGACCTGCTTCTATAAAGTCTTCTCATCTTGCTATCCATTAACCTTCATGGAAGATCAGGACAATTTGTACGTCTCTAAAGGTACTCGGTTCTTCACAGATTAATACTGAACTTCAGAAACCGAATTTTATAGTTCTTGCATTTGGGGATCCACTTTGCATCTTCCCGAAGGATATTAATGTAAAATTATTCATTTCTCTTCTGTATTTTTAGAACCATTCCCAAATACTTACCCCATTTTTATAAAGAAGCTAACAAGATTGCAAATGTATTTTCACATTTTAAGGGAAACATTTTAAAACTTATTTGCTTTTTAGTGTGCATATTGTATTTTCTTCTTTTAGTCACTGAACTCATCTTCAGAAATACCTACTGTCCTGGTTGAGCTCTGCTCCCAGCATGCAGCCATGACATGAAGATGGACTACTTATTCCAAAAGTCCAAAGGTGTATGAGCCAAGATTCCTCTAACATTCTGTGATTCTATGGGTTTATTCAAAAAATATTCAGAGATAAATCCTTACCAAAAAAAAATAACCCTAAAGACAGGTGTGTGTTTTTGTTGTTTAAGCAAAATATGAGTTAACTCTAGAAATACGTCATAAATACCTCCAGAAATGTAAATTTGAAAGTTCAGTTGACTGATCAAAAATCTGTTCTCATTCATTTTATTGACATACAGAAAAAAACCCAAACACATAAAAAACACTAAAAGCAGTAGTTGTAGATAACTATAGGAAAGGAATTTAATCCTCAGTTGTTCTTTGGATTTCCTTTTCTTTAAAAAACTATATAGGGCATTAAAAAGACATCGAAAATTTTGGGGTTTTGTTTGTCTAAGGGAAGAAAAGTCATCATAATATTTACCTTTTTTACATGACACATAAACTCCAAAAGCTTGGGATGGTTTTGGAAATTTAACTTGAAGGACTGCAGTAGGCCATCTGGGATAAAAGTGTCTGAGGAATGTGACATAAAGCAACTTACCAACATTTCCACTGCCCATAAGTATGTCTATGTTAATATACATACAGTATCATTTATAACAATGAAGTAAAAAACAGCTGTATTTGAAAAAAAGAAGCAAAGATAAAAGCAAAGAAATCTTCTCTTAAAGATCCAAAAGTCTACATAAGCTACCAAGAATTTTGCCACACATTAAAGGGACTCATTAAACTACCCTATATAAAAGCTGACATATACCAGTTTCAGTTAACAATGAACATATTTCAGCTATACTTTAGTTATAAGATATTTCTGTTAACAATGAAAGGTCAAACATGTACACTTGGGATCATATATTGACACTGAAGTGGTTTTTTTGGTGGGGACTAAAGTCTTACCTGCTTCAGCATCATATCCAATGAGAGATACAAAACGTCATCCCCAGTGACTGTGGTCAGGCACATTAGAAAATGGCCAGTGTCACCTTTCCTAGCTGAGTGCTGAATGTCCCTCATTTTCCAGAAAACAAAATGTCTTGCCCTCATCTACTTACAGTAAGGAAAAAAAGTGAAAGCTGTGAAAAGGAACTACATGTCTTTGTAAGAGACAAAATGACAGGAAAATTGCAATGAGTGGTAGTACAGACAATATTAGGCAGCTCCTGTTCAGCTTTTGGCCACTGAGAAAGACCAGCTCTGGTGGCATCTTTCCAGCAGAGAATCATCATGAGGATGAGTCACTCCCTTGCACAGAGTGCATGAAGCCACTTCCTTTCTCCCCACCCACTGCAAGGGATGTGGCAAAAGAAGAAGAAACACTTCAGAGGGAGAAAAGTTAAGCTTCAGCAATTGCCTAGACAAGCCCTGGAAAGCAAATTGAGGTTTTCTTGAGTTTATACTGCTCCACAACTAGAGATATCTATAGAGACCCCCATACATGGTCACTAACACAGCTTTTTGTAACCTGAGAATTTTGGAGCCATCCCTGTTTCAATTATAAGAAGTAATCATATGTTTTTAAGAGAAATAAATAGGTACATTTGGACAATCAAGTCTATATGCGTAGGTATTTTCACTACGAGTATTATATGTTTTTATCAGTCTGTGTCCAAATTCAGCTATAGATGAACTTTTAGTCTGAACATTCTTCAGAAATTTTACTACTAATAAACATCATTTGCAGCTTCTTATTTCTTACTTAGCTATATCCTTTTAGTGACATGTTTAGAAAGCAAAGTCAAAATACCAACAGCAATGCATAGAGGAAAAATTCATTGAACCACAAATCAAGTTGCTGTCAAGAATATTTACTAATTTATCTTCTGTAAGCAAATTTGTTTTCTTACGTTAACTGTGAAATAGATATATTTTTGTTTGTTTGTTTGTCCTGTTTTCTTCTTCAGTGTTTTCATTTCAAAACTACTACAATAAACAAAGATACTGTTGCTTAGCAACTTTATATATTTCCTTTTTAAACTCAGTGTTTATAGTACTGTAATTTCAGCATATACTGTGTAATAAGCTATTGGAAAATAATTAGCTTCCTCTTTCATGGACTAATTTTTCAGAAATGCATTTTGTGTGTTATTGTATCTATAATTTGTCTAGGGAGAAGGAATTTGTCTAAACTATATAAATCTATAGAGCTTTTGTTAAAAAAGCAATTTATTATCCTACAAATTGAACAGTTAATTTTGCACTAATTAATAAATTTTTTCTTGATGTGTATAGAACATTCTTAAATCAGTAGACTTCCACAATTTAAATTAACTTAATGTAGAGTAATTCTAGCTTGTATCTTTCTAATGAGTGCCCAATAATATAACCTGTTCAACTTGTATAGCTACACTTTGTAATTTTGGGGGTTTGTGTATGACACAATAGACTAAATTCTTAATGACTTATTAGTTCTGTGATAATGAAATAAAAAGCTTTCATTTTCTTCTAGAACAGGAAAGTGTCCCAACAGTATTTGCCTGCTAGCAAAATCACTCTTTTTAGTGGCTAGTAGGAATATATGATCAGTAATACAAGTAGGGCTATGTGGTTATTATTTTGACTGACTATCTTACTTAGAAGCTTCTTGCATATATTATGAAATTGTTTTTTTCAAAACAAAGACTATATGCAGATGAGTATGTCTATTTTCAGAAACCAAAAGCCATAGGCTTATTTAGTTAATGTCTTGCATGTTGGTTAAAACTTAAAAATAGGCCATATCTAATGCTTATTTTATATTATAATGCAATTCTTCCTGGAAACAGATTTAGTTAATAAGATTCTAAAATACAGACCAGCAAACCACAGACTTATTCTCTCCACTAGTAAGTCATACTTATAGTTTGTGTCCAAAAAAAAAAAAAATGTCTTTTGCATTCCTTTTCTAGGGAGGACAAGTTTTCTGCATTTTGATGGGTTTCTATGTAATTATTGTGGATAGATCTGAGACTTTCAGTGGAAGAAGGAAAGTCTATTGCACTATGGAAGAAGGAAAATTTGCTGCATTGTGGCAAAAAAAAGGATTATCAGCATAGGAAAGTGAGAATGAATGAAGAAATCAAGGAAATACTTATCTAGGACCCATGTTAAACCTGCTATCATATTATGGTATCTATATTGAAGGAAAGGAAAGCAGTTCATTACTATGCAACAGTATGCAACTCCTGTATAAGCAATAATTACTATATTCGGGGCACTTACAAACAAAGCAAGTATTTCCCTAATAGAAAGAGATTGGTAGCAACTAAATAGTCAAAGATGAAAACTCTTCCAATTATTAAGTACCTTGAGAAACAATTCAGGTAGACTGATTGTTGGGCTTTTATTTGTTAAACTTCTCTTTGAAGAAAAGTAGATCTTCAGCTAATTACTTGGTGGAACGGTGGAGTTTTGGTAGATTATTCTTGATCAACACCAGCAGTTTAACACATGCATCATGGCACAGATAACTGTGGAATTTAATATTCCCCAGGTTAGAACCACTCACTATGTTTTCCTCACTTTTTTTAATTTGGATTTTTTTTTTTAGTAAAGAGGGAAATAGATAGCTTTGTTAATTTTGAGAAAGCCTTTGTAACTTTTACCAGTATGTTTTTGATTTCACTTCCTTCTGACTTCAAAGGGTAGACAAGCTTATAAATAAATTAAGATATAAGCAGCAAAAATGTTTTTAGTATTTTCATCTGTCAGAAATTACAGGGATGAAAAGTAAATACGAAATGGAAATACTTCCTCTTTTAATCATAAATTTTCTCTTAAAATTTGGTAACAGTTACTGCCTGACAGTTGTAAATTCTGTGTGCAATAATCCACTTCTTACCAATTCTAGTACCTATTAAAAGTTAAAAAATTGTGGAATCTAGCATTCTTGACTTAGAAAACAAACTAATTCTTGTCATTCATTCATTAACATTCATCACTCATATGAATCAGAAGTCTGATCCTAGAAAGGAAAAAAGTATGTCATATGTTTTACGAAAAAGTAGTATCTTTAAGTTTAGATCCTTTTTATTGCAGCTGAAAGGAAAGATGTTTGCTCTGAATACAAAGGGAATATAATGATGAAGTCCTTATGAGAAAATGAAAGACCTACAGGGAATTAAATGGAAGTCAGTAGAAAGGCTTCTTCTGTGATTCTTCTGTGAAACTGTTGTATCTCTTCCCAAGAGGCTGAAATCATCTTATTTGGCTTCCAGGAGGGACCACAAATTATTATTTTTGCCCTAAGAGAAAAATTCCCATTAATTTGAAATGATTTAATGTTGACTTTTTTGTACCTTCAATGATAAAAGCCAAAACAATTGTCACTGCAGGCTAACAAAATATGCAATAATCATTTCTCTATGGTTTCAAAAATGTGTGTATGTGTGCATGTAGGGTATGTACACATAGGAAAGCTACAATAAGGTGTATGTTTGGATTTTTAGGTGCTGATAGCTTTCATCATCATATAGGTTTTAATTACTGGAAAACTTGATCTGATATTTTCAGAAAACATCACCCACTCTAACTAGACAAATCAGGAAACTTTCTAATAAAAAATTAATTATGAGACAGATTTTAGTATCTGAATTGCTAAAGCAATACATTGAAAAACAACTGAGTGTGCAGAATGCTCCGCTAATATGTGATGTGGCAATTATGTTTCTCATCTTCTCTAATATTTGAGGAGGCTACTTTGCTTTCAAACACAAAGCCACACAGGATTTGATATTCTACAGACCCTTCCTCTGGCTGTCTCTTTGAAGATTCTCTAAACAGTATGGGTCATGGCTATAAACATCTGATACTAGGTATCTTTCTGTATCACCTATCCAGTGTGGAGAGGTAAGAACTGAATAAAGTTAATGAGTAAAGACCAAACACCTATTAGACAATACTAACTCATTTCTACAGTTATGAGGAGACTAGATACCCCTGTTTTCTATCAGCAAAGGACAGTATTAGTCTTCTTTCACAGTAATCAATAAATACCCATGTTATGATATTGTTGTCAAAACCTTGGTGTTTCCCCTTCGCCGCTTCTCTGAAGTTTTGGCTAGAACTGGAGAACTTTAAAATAAGTTACTCACCATTAGAACTGCTGCAAGAAATGGTGTGAGCTGTTGGTATGTCTTAGCTTACAAGCTCTTTGGCTTATTCGGTGTTTCCCCCCTAATATGTCATCACTGCTGCTTCTACTCTTCAGTATCAATAATACTTGCTACAATCATCGTTTTTCAGCAGTTACCAGTTTGGTTTCATTAAGTCAGCAACTCAATACCATTTTCTAATAATCAAAGAACAAGTGAATTGTTGTTACTATAAACTGTAGCTTGTCCCATCAAAACCTCATCAAAATCAGGAAAGACAAAATGCACTATTTTTCTCATCAAAATCAGGAAAGACAAAATGCAGTATTTTTCCCTTCTCAGATTTATTTGCTATTTCAGAGAGTTTCCAGAATGTACTGTAATATTACTTGCAGGTCTGCACAGCATTTAAAATCAGTTAGCTGAATTTGTTTTCAGTATAATTTTGTTCTTATTGTGGCAACATAAATCACATTGAATTTCTTCTGCTTCCTGACTGAATGAAAATAACTTGGATTCTGTTGTGAAAATGCTGTCTTTATGTGCTTAATTACTTTTTCTTCCTTCTTTCTAAAATGTCTTGGTTTAGGAACGTCTTTCTTAAGAAGCTCATTTGCTAGGATATTTTAAAAAACAAGTAAATAAAGAATGAACACAACAAAGCTATTTGGACATCTGAAGTAACTCAAAGGCAAAATATTTTAGCCAAAGTTTCCCAAATGTACAGTTTTTATTAAAGAATTAGGGAAAGAATTGAAAAAAACTTAGACCCCCAAAATCTCTCTCTGTGTGTATGCATGTGTGTATGAACATGTATGTTTTGGAAATAAGGGGAAAATATTTGAAGGATAGCCAGAGAACAGGTAATAATTATTCCTTGTATATCACTGTAGTACCCTGTATGATTAATTAATTTGTTTCTAGTGTTTTTCTTGGAGGAGAACAAACATGTCTATGTTCAAATACTAGTTTTTCTGTTTGGAATTACCTTCAGATTGCTGATGTATTCTCTTTTAAGTACTTTCATCATAACAGCTTAAAATTTCCTCTGCAACAGTATATTCCCTTTCAGTAAGGATTTTTGAGATTTTTACTCCATAGGATCATAAGATTATTTGGCTTGTAAGGGACCTCCAGTGGTCATCTGCTTCATCCTCCTGTTTTATTTTACATTGTATGGGAAAGTAAAATGAGGGTGTTTAGTGACAAATGGCTAATATTCCCACCATGGGGATGTTGAAATGCTGGGACTTATGTAGAATATGCAAATGAACTAAAAATTAAAGTCTTAAATTTGTATTTAAAGTGTTAACATTTTAAGTAGAAGTGATGCAAAATAAGTGGAAATAAAACAAAGGGTGTTGCATTTAGCTGCCTAAAATACTAATCTAAGTATCCTTAAGGGACCCTATTCATGAATCAGTACTGAAGTCTGATACGTACTCAATAATTGCACACAAAAAAATGATCTCTGTCCCAAGGGCTTTTTAAGCTGTGTAGTCTACATACAGAAGAGCAAAAGGTATACAATAATACATAGAAAGTTAATAATCTACATAACCAATTCTTTCACACACCATCAAACTAATCATTGTCATGGGTTTTATAAATATCCACAGTAAAGTAGTGCATGAAGAGAAAGTTTTTAAGAAGATGGATAGTGGAGAAGTTTGTAAATATTTATATGGAACTTCTGTTCCATATAAACCTCATCTTTCACTGCCCCTCCACAGGACAGAGGAGAAAATAAGATGCAAAATCTCCTGGCTTGAGATAGAGAGATCACTAACCACTTACCACCAATGGCAAAACAGACACAACTTGGGGGAAATTCACATAATTTAACCATTTCAAAATAGAGTTGGACCATAAGAAACAAGTCACAGAATCAAAGAATGGTTAAAGTTGAAAGGGGCTGCCAGAGGTCATCTAGTCCAACCTCCCGGCTCTTGCAGTTTTCCCTAAAGCACATAACTCAGGATTGTGTCCAGACAATTTTTTAATATTTCCAGAGAAAGAGACTTCACAATCTCTCTGGTGGTTCTCTTGCTGAATTTCAGGTAGACAACATTTACTTCTCTTCCCTCATCCACCCAGCTAATCACACCATCATAGAAAGCTACCAAACTGGTCAAACATGATTTCATCTTTGTGAATCCATGCTGACTTCTCCTGATAATCTTCTTTTCCTCCACATGCTTGGAGATAACTTTCAGAATGAGCTGTTCCATAGTTTTTCCAGGGATGGAGGTGAGGCTGACTGGCCTGTAGTTTTCTGGGTCCTCATTCTTGCCCTTTCTGAGGACTGGAGTGACACTGGCTTTCCTCCAGTCCTTAGACACCTCTCCTGTTCTCCATGACCTTCTAAAAATGATGGAAGAGTGGCTTAGAAAGTAACAACTGACAGCTCCCTCAGCACTAGGAGTTTGGGTGTGTGTCCAGCTTGTCTAGAGGATCTCTAACCCAAACATCCTTGACTAAGGGAGATTCTCCTTTCCTCCAAACTTTGTCTTGTACCTCCAGAGACTGGGATTCCTGACGGACAGCCTTAGCAGTAAAGAATGAAGCAAAGATGACATTCAGTAACTCTACTTTCCCTGTAACTTCTGTCATCAGGGCATCCACCTCATTCAGCACTGGGTCCACATTTTGCCTAGTCTTCCTTTTCCTGCTGATGTACATGAAGAACAGCATTCTTCTTGTCTTTCCAATGGAGTGAAATAGAAACTAATAATTACCAAAAGAAAGGAGATATCATCATTATCTAGTAGAAAATGATAAAATGTTGCTAACTTGTCTCTGATAGTTTTTCCGTTTATGAAAGTAACAGAACAGAATTTACCAGCCTTTTCTCTTCTTTTAAACTACATTCCTTAAAGATAAATGAGGGTCCAAAGAAGAGGTATCAGAGATTTAACAAATACCATCTGCAAGGTATTAAGCATATCTATCAATTTGTGAAAAAACAATTTTCAAGAAAATGGTAACAGTTTACTTCAATTTGTGCATACCCTTGTGTATGCACACACAGTAAGATATAGAAAGCAGCGGGGAAGGGAAAATACCACAGCAAGCTGTCTGAGGATTTTTCAGAACTCATGAGATGAGCATCCCAGCTCATAATAGGTTTCGATTTGGATAACCTTGAAGACTGAATAGGAAGTAGAAGCTATTTTTATGAACCAAATAAGAGTTATTTCTGCACATTATCACTACTGTTTAGATATTTAGATTTGTAATGGATTTTTATTTTTACAGTTAGTTATTCTATCTGTGTCTTCAACCTAGTGAAGCCTTAAAGTTTAGTACTTTTAAGATATTTGCATCTATGCTTCTGAACAAAGTTTATAAAACAGTAATTAAAAAAAAAAATGGAAAGTAACTGGTCAGTTTATTGAAGTTTTTCAACACTTGTGAAAGCTAAGGAAAGAGTGTGTGTGTGTGTATGACTGAGATGCCTGTGTACTTTCAAACTGAGAAACTGTGAACCAACCAATATTATGCAATCTACTTTCACACTCAGCCTTTTTTGTGCTACGGAGTTTTTCTTAAATGTTCTAAAAAGGGCACTTGTCAGTGTGGTTGTTCACATTTTTCTTCACATTCTATGCAAATGTTAGTCATTAAGTTCAGTTCTCAAGTGGCATACTTCAGATTGTAACTTCCACAAATTGGATGGGGATGTTGGATGTCAAATGAATAGAGAGTGTGACAGCTATTCATTTTAATGAAGAATTTTTAAAGTCCCATGGTTGACTTCCCTTATTAACATCCTACTCAGACTTAAGCTTTTACTAAAATGATTTTTTTATATTGACACTAGTAGTAGAGAACATCAAAGCTGAAAACACTTTTTCCTCACTGTACCATTAATTTATCAAGTACGTAAGTTTTGTTTTACTAATCACTTCTCCTTGTTAAATAACACAGTGACTTTAAATTACTAAACTAATGTAGAACAATACTATTCACATGATGACATTTGGATCTACTGCCATTGAATCTCTATGGAAAAAGTAAGTTTCTGTATGAATATGATGAATTACACACTTACAGTTAACTAAGAATAAAAGCTGGACATAAAGTGTTCAGTCATCAGTGCATCATGCACAAACACACTTTTAAAAAGAACACATACGATTTTATGAATATGTAGCCTTAATTTAGTTATGCTAAAACTACAAGTTCACATTCTTAATGATCGAATTAAGTCAGAAAGCATTATAAAATTGCAACAGAGTGTGGCAAAAAGTATTCAAACTGTCCAATACTTTAAATTCTATTAAAAATATATATGCCATACACAGAACCAGGATTTGCATTTCTCTTTTATATGTTGAACCTCACTTACAAAACAAATGTTGCTTGAGTAGATTTTCCAATTGTTTACTGAGATCAACTTTTATCAAGTAGGGAGTTGCTTTGAAATACTTACAGTAGAATGTGAGCAAATGATATCATACTTGTCATATAATTATGGAGTGATGTTTTAAATTTAAATTTAAAAGATACACCAGGATTAATGACCATGACAGTAATACCTATCATAAACAAAACAAATAAAATAAGGCAGCTGAAGAACTTGTTGTAATTTGTTTCTAGTGTGTAAACAGAAGAACCTGCCTTTTACAGAAAAAGATTGTCCCAGATGGATTTCAAAATATAGCAGACTTCGTACTAAGTTTAGAAAATAAAAATGTTATAACTATTTAAATATTGAACCATTAACTTATTAAAGTGATTTATAGTTTTTAATAGGAGGTATTTACTTGGAAGTGATTTATACATATATGATAATCCAAATATGTAAGTATGTAGAATTATTTCCTCCTGTTCGGTCAGCAGGGAATAGTTAGCTAGGTAAATGCTACATAACTCAGAGTAGTCATGAATTAATTTTAACCTAAATGAGACATACAGTCTTCTGAATAAGTCTTTCTCTTAATATGCTACTTGCTTAAAAACATCTAATCCAGCACATTTGGGAGAAAAATATTGCTGTTAGCAGAAAGTATTTCTCAAACCTTATGAAGTTTATCATTATCCCAGGTTATTGCAACTTTGCAAACAATTTCCGTAATTTTCAACCTCACTTTTCTTTTTCCCCTGAAGTATAGTTTTTCATAGGAGGTTGGAAAGGCTTATCTTCCAGGGGAAAAGGGATTCTAGGACAAGAGCTAACAGGGCTCATCCATAGAGCTTTAAATCAGATTTGAAGGGGGGTGGGGTTGTTGCCAGGTCTGCACCAGTGGGCCACTGTTCTAGTGCTAGTACTAATACAGACCGGAAGGCCTCCCACCTCCCAGGGTAGAATTGGCATGCTCAGCTCGCTCCCTGAAGTGCCTGTATATCAATGCACGCATCATGGAGAATAAACAAGAGGAGATGGAAATCCATGTGAGGTCAAGGAGTTATGTTCTGGTGGCAATTACAGAGACATGGTGGGACAGCTCTCATGACTGGAATGTGGTCATGGATGGCTATGTCATTCTTAGGAAAGACAGGTGTACAAGGTGTGGTGGGGGAGTTGCTCTTTAGGTAAGAGAGCAACTAGAATATATTGAGTTCTGTCCAGGGGTGGAAGAGGGACGAGTTGAGAGTTTATGGGTGCGAATTAAGGGGCAGACTAGCATGGGTGATACTGTTGTGTCTATTATAGGCCACCTGATCAGGATGAGGAAGTTGATGAGTCTTTCTCTAGGAAGCTGACAGTGGCCCTCTCCTAATATTCTGTGATTTTGTGATTAATATATATCAAGCTTCAACACTAGTCCTAAACTTTTGGTAACCCAATTTCAGGCTCCCACCGATCAGACAAATACTCAGCATCTTATTTTATTTGTCTTCGTTTAATACTAGACTAAGTAGATCATCCACACATTTTCTTAAACTTCAAACTTTGGTGCAGAAACATAAGTACTGCTGCTTTGGTTCTTGTCTTCACATCCTGTATGAAAAGCAGTCTGTCATTCCTAATTCCTCTGCTTGAGTACTGAGTGTATGTATCTTCTTGCATAACTCAACTTTCTGATATTGTTTCAGACGCGAGGAACCTTGGTTTCTATCACTGAACTAAAACTTATTTCTTCTGTATAGGTGCTCCTTTATCCACTGTTTCTCTAATTTCTGACTATTCCAAATTCTTACTCCTTGCACTTTCTAAGCCAGACACTAAAATGCTTCATCTCCTTCAGCCCTGCAGATTAGGAATATTTCACTGACATAAATGTACTGACTGTCATCTTTCTTCTGAAGTGTCTGAATTTGCCTCCAGATTCTTTCTCTTGCTCTTCTCTGGCAGTAGAACCCATGTAAACTGTGATTACTGGCTTCTCTCCAGAACTTTCTATGGTGGATCCAGATTTCTAACGAGATCAGACACTTCTGTAATCAACAGACAAATCATTACACAACATTCTCCGGGATGAGAGGCTGCTGATTTGGTTGAAATATCTTCTGCCACTAAAGTATTTCTTTCCGTCTTAGGTTTCTAGTTCCAGCAAGGTGTCTCAGTACAAGAGGTTAAATGGCCATCTTTTAATGAGGAAAGGAACATTCTGTTCACCATCCTCCTCCCAGAAGACAGGACTGTACCTTGAATTCAATTCTTCCATGTGATATTCCTGAAAATCATTGTGAAGCTCTGCTGTCTTTCTCAGCACAGAGGACTGCTTTGAGAACAACCTGTTCAAGGGTGTTCTTAAACTTACTGTAGGTGAACTTCTCCAGTTCAGCTACTTTGCTCTCAAGATCTAAAATGTCCTCTGAGAACTACAAATGGTCTGTATTATACATATATATAAGCTATCTTTTCAGAAGGAAATGCAAGAAATAAAATCAATAATTCCTGCTTTTTTTGCTGACTTTTTTCCTCCATTTCTTCTTTCAGAATAGAGTACACAGAGGGGTTTATAAGATGATTTTGTGTCTGGCTGAGTTTGCTCACTAGAATATAGTGAGTCATAAGCTACAGTTTGGTTATGATTTCGTGGCAACAGCAAATAAAATGTATATTAATGCACAGTAGTATATATATATCAATATATGTAGGATACATTGGTCACATGGTCCATTATTTGTTCTTCATCAAATGTGACTTGCAAATAATGTTCTTAATTAAGCTTTGCCAGGGTTTTTTTGTTGGTTGGGGGTTTTTTGGGGGGGTTATCATCTACTTGTCCAGTTAGGTTTGTTTGAATTGCAAGTATTGCATTCAAATTTTTCATAATTAACACCATTATTAACATTCAGCACTGGTTTGCTTTTATAACAACAGGTTAGAACTAAAGCTTGAAAAAAAAGCATCTTTTCAGCTTTAACTATGACATCTGATACTATTATCACTCATAGCATGGTAAATCTGCATGTATGTATTTCCATAAGACATAAATATGTTCTTAGATTTGGGAGCTCATGAGCCAAATGTAATCCCCAGAAGTGCAGAAGGATTTTTTCGCTTGCTATCCCATCTCACCATGCTTTGTTTTTCATTCCTTGAATATCCCAAATGCTAGCTATCATTATCCAATGTATGTATTTTGTTCTAGCCTGTTCACAACAGTCAGCAGGGCACTCATAATGCTATAATATCTCTCTCACCCTGACGGAGAATGATGGGTTGCCTGGCAGCAATTCTTATTCAAGATGTTATCTGACCTATTCAAGCCTCCTTTTCAAGGTAAATTCTCAGTAAATAAAGAAGGGTAAAATCAGTCTGCAGAAAAATATTTTCCTCTACTGGATGCAAATCACCACTTAGTTTTGCATTCAGTCATATAAATGTTAAATTAAACATGTAATTATAATGTATTGAAGAGAATTTTCAAAAGGCAAATAACTGACAAACTATTCCTGTTATCATCAGCTAACTCTTTAACATGATTTATTAGCTTTCAATAAGATTGTTTTACAACCAGAGAAATAACAGAAAACCTATAACAAGGTGAACACTTTAAAACACCAATCTGGTTATTGCTTCTGTAAAATTTATTTGGAGTAAAATAAAGGCTTTTGTGGACCCCCAAATCCATTAGAATGATTCAGTGAAGCCTTGTGGTGAGAAGTAGTAAAAAGATAGCAAAGTCTGATACCATACTCTACTGTGAAATTTTTGTTGAAAGAAAAAAAAACTTAGAGAAGGTATAGTCTTCTTTTTACATTAAAAGATTCTAAGGAAGTAACCACGGAATACTTTCTTCACTAGCAAATTAGGCTCCATTAAAACGTGATTTGATGGTATACATGATTGCAGGCATATACCTGAAAAAGACTTTATACTCCAAAGTTGGAAATAACTTCATCTGATGTTGCTGTTTTTCCCAAATTTCTATCACTATGTTCACAGAACTGATTCATCTTTCCATCATTGAACCCTAATTCAAGAGTCAAACCAGATGCCTACACTTTATCTTCTGATCACGTTTGGAAAGTCCCCAAAAAGCCAAACTGAAACTTTTTTCTAAACTCAGTATAGATTTCTGGATGATAACAGTCATGAGCTAAACCAAGATATTAGCATCAAGCTCAATTTACTAGCTGAGAGGTGTTAAGGAAAAAAACCCAAACTCTCAGACCACTGTTCCTACTACCATCATTATCAGTTTCCAGGTTAAGTTTCACCAAAAGCTTGTGTGCCTCTGAAGAGAACTTTGAGGCTTATTTTAGGTGTTTTTTCAAATTGTGGCAAACATCAGCTTGTTGTGTATGTAATGGCATTTCACATTTCTGCTATTATGTCATACATACAATTAGTATTAGTTTTCCAAATTCTTTTAAAAAAGCAGGATCATCCTGATCATACCTGAATAATATATTGTTTATTTAAGCACCTGAAAAGAAAGCTGAATTCCTTTGTGGTCTTTATAATCTTGGGAATCTGCTGGCTTGATTCATGTCCTTTAGCCTGAGGTAGAATATCAGACAAATGATTCAGTGGCTTAGATGTTAATGATTGTATCCCATGATCTATCATCTTAGGCTACTTTCTATTCTTTGACATTGACATTATCTGGTTATTACCAGAGCCTGTTTTACTGACATACAAAAATTATACAAAATCAGGATTCATCTTATGTCAGTAACTTGGCTGCAACTGACAGAAACTGAAGGTAAGCTTTTGAAGTAGAATAAGAATCTGAATGCTACTCCAGAAAAAGAACCTAAAATGCTCTGACAGAACCTTTTTTAATATGTATTCAGAAACTTCATCCTGCAGGTTAGAAAAACTTCCTAAAAGCAGTTAGGCTTGGAGGTTTTAAGAACCTCCAACACCACAGCTAAGTTTTCACCTACACAGATATATAAACAAACAGTAAAGAACTGCTAAGTCACAACAGAAGTTTCATGATCTAGTATAGGAGCAAATATAATGCAACATAATAAAAATAGTGGAAAATAAGGTCTCTGAAGTTATATTATAGAAGAGAGCAAAGAATTTTATGTCACATATTACGAGATGTACATAAAAATATTTTCTTGACATATGGAAAGCAAGCAAGCTCTATTAATTTGAGTTAGAATGCTAAATCATAGCAGAAGGCAGTTGACTAGAAAGGAGGGATTAATTTTCTGTCCTCCTTACCAGAGGAGGTTTATTTTGGTTTGCATTTCATTTAAATATCTGGAAGCATACCTTTATCTTCAGCAGCAGCAGGAGGTTTTGGAATAGAGACAAAATTGTTGAGAATTACGGAAATTACATTAAAATATATGACATATTTTGAAAGAAAAATGATCTCTCATCCTCCTAACAGCCAGAAGTATCTGTTCTTAATACACTTACACACACACACACACCTGTCCTGTTGTTTTTACACATTGAATCAATTTCCCAGGTTATTGTTCTTAAATCTGTGAATAACAAAAATTCATATTTATAGACATAATATATTTCAACAACTAAAGATTTTGTAGGGTTTTTCTTTTTGTCTTGCAGTTTTCAGACTGTTGGGTGTGGGAAATGCAGTAGAGATTTCCTGCTTGAGTTTGCTGCTGATATAGCTGACTCTGAATGATTCTTGCTTACAATAGAAAGACTAAACCTACACTGTGAAGGGTGATTCATTTAAATATTTCAGTAAATGAAAAAGTTATCCTTATAGAACTGTTATAAATGTTCTAAGTTACCTCCAAAATACAATGAAGGCAGTAAATATGCATTGATCCTGCTGATCTCTGTGACCAGAGAGGACTAAACTGTAATCCATAATTAGATTTGTACAGAGGTGGCATTTTCAAGAAGTTAATACAAATTTTAAATCTTTTTGTTTGTTTGTTTGTTTTCCTACCTACTTGGCAGCAGATTGAGGGTGATTTAAAGTAATTCAGTCCAAGAAGGACAGACCAGATCCTCTATAACTAATGCAGAATTATTGAAACTGCAGATGGATATTTAGAAATTGCTCTTAAACCAAGAAAAATAATTTAGAAAAATCATCTTTTAGGAACAGAATTATTTGGTTTGTCCTGTTATGACTTAAAATGAAACTCCGATGAGAGTAACAGCGGAAGTCTTCCTTTATTGTGAATATCTCAAACAAGATTATACATTAAAGAGTAACAGTAAAAGTTTTATTTTCCTTCTTTTCTAATAATTTCTTCACTCAGGTTACATTTTTCCACAGAAAATCTCCCTCAGTCTATTTACAGATCTACTACATCTTGGGGTACAAAAACTCTTATATATGTGAAACATATATATCCAATAAATCTGCTTACTGCCATGAAGAAGGAATACTTTCTCCCCTCTCGTCCACAATACCCTTTCCAATTGACAGCACTTGCAACAATAGTAATAAGGCACATTACATGGGACAGTAACAGAGCACTTTGCTTTCCCTTCCTGCTTTGTGTTGTCATATTAATGAAGTTTTTGTCTGGACTTACAAAACAAAATGAGATGGGAGATCTGGGATGACAAATATTTGATATTAATAAAGTAAGGTGTTATTTTATTAGCACTGAAGTGTTTCTCCAGGGTCCTTTCAGATACTTACAAAGAAGACATGCATAAACACAATTTCTGTTGTACTCTAACAAGTTTTAGGATTGTTTTGTATTCATGCCCCAAAATCTTGTTTCTTGAGTATTCCTCCAGTTCAACTGTTTTTTTAAAAGTAACTCTACTATCTTGCACAACAAAACCAGTTACTAGTGTTTTGGAAATATCTCTTCTTAGATTAACTAAAAGGAAACTATTCCTCTGCTGAAGAAGAGTTCTTGAGGTTAGCAGGAGAGTATTAATAATTTTTCCTTTTCCAATTTAATGTTCTCTGAAAGGTTTTCAAAGAGAAAGTGCTTTCTCATTTACAGCTCTTAAATTTGTATGAAAGTATGTTGTAATTTTACTTTGTCACTGATACTTATTAGAAGAAGGGGTTTTTTTCTGGAAAATTAGTTAAAGTTTGAAATATTTTTACTAGATTATGCATAGAAACTTCATAGATTGTGTGAGTTTATTGTCAAACTTTCGAATTCCATACTAATATCATAAGGATGCTTTATTTTGTCTGGAGCTCCTGCTGAATCTGTAGAATGCAACATGAAAGGTTTAGCTTCTGCAAATGTCTGTGCCTCAGTTCTTTGTCAGTTTTCTCACTGTAATGGTTGAAGTTATAAATGTGCATGTCAAGGTATTAAAGTATAACAACATGATGACCACTTAAAACTTTAACCAGTGTTCTAGTCTAACCCCAGCAGGCAGCTAATTCCCACACAGCTGCTCAAATCTAATATACAACACCATACAAGGTACTATAAATAAAATTAACTACATCCTAACCAGATGCAGTTAAGCTGGTTTTGATGTTCTTATAACATTGAAGGAAATCTGTCAAAGAAGTTAACACACTTGCTCCAGAGGTACACAGTGTTGCACAAGGGATGTCGGGACAAGTTCACATGCACAAAGATTTATTAGTGCTGTCTGTATCTGATGGCAAGCAGCCATTCTAATGATGAAAGTGGCTTTGAGCATTAAAAAAAAAAAAGAAAAAGAAAAAGAGGAAGTGAGACAGAAAGGAAAGAGGAAAGTGGCCAGTCATGAAAAGAAGCAACAGGGATCCCCAGACAAACATCCTTCCTAGTGTGTCTTCTCTGATGTATCAGGTGACATCATTATATTTTTTTCCAAAGGTGACTATATGGTTTCCATCAGGACCTGCCTAGCCTCCCAGCTGGTTGTTCCTGCTTATGAAGCTGTCACAGAATCACAGAATATTAGGAGTTGGAAGGGACCTCGAAAGATCATCTAGTCCAGCCCCCCTGCCACAGCAGGATACCCTAGACTAGGTCACACAGAAGCGCATCCAGACAGCTAACTAGATCAGTAGCAGGTACTTAACTTCTCAACTGCTTGGCTGTTAACCTTTCTGGATGCATGGTATTGTCCGCAGTAATATAACTAAGAGGTGGCCTAGAGCAGCAGGGAGAACAGGGTCATTTTCTTTTCGAAGGGTCATTCTTATGCTGCTGGCATCAGCTTCCCATGAGAAGCCACAGTAATGACACTACTGAGTTTGCGGGAGCAAGGCCCTGTGAACAACAGCACCAAAACAACAGCACAATAAAAATATGGGTAAAACACTCTCACAGAAGGTATGGAAAATACTGTCACAGCAGCTTCGGTGAAGAGGTACACAGCTAGCAGGTTCTAGAGTGGGAAAAGTGAGAGTGCTTAGCAAATAAAAATGCTAAGACATGTAAGGAACCATGAAAAAACAGGCTGGTACCAACTGAGGAATGAAACACTCTTTCTGAGGTGGATGGGAGGGTGAGGACAGAAAGAAGGGGTAAGAATCCCATGCTGATCTATAGTGTAAAATGAAGGCATGGGTTTGGACTTTTGTTTTTGTTTTTCCTGCCTAAAGGAAAGGTATGTGATTGTTTGGAATTAGTGCATGCTTTAAAACGATACAAATAAATTTGTAAATCTGTACCTAATTCATACCAACCAAGTGATTGAGATGCTGAAAGTTGTTTTGTGGAACAAAGTCTGAAATGCTAATTTTGAAATGTGGAGATATTTTTAATGAAGAGTTTGACATTGAATTGCATTTGCCTAGAGTGCTGCAGGCAATTATGGTTCAATCAGCTAATATTATCCTTCATATTTGAGGAAAGTATCTTCCCTAATCTACCAAGCACAAGGTAAAACAATGTATTATAGAAATCTACATAGCCAAAAAGAGAAAAGAAAGCATAAACTGTATGAACTAATGACACCTAGAAGAAATACAATTTATATTTATTATTTAGATTTAATGTTATATATTAAATATTGTATTTTGAGAAATCAAAATTCATTTTCTCTTTGTAACATACTTAACACATTTTCTGTTGAAAAATCAGAACAGTATATTTTCTGTCATGTTTACTGTTAAGATTTATACATATCATGAATTTAACATTTTTGTCTAGAAAACATTCTAAGCATTACAAAGAGTGTCAGACATCAAGAGGTTTTATGGATTTTGGAATTCATAGTTAATTTCTGTTTCTTGATAATTAAACTATTGAGTTGTCTCATTGGTGCCAATGTGCTTTATTTACAGAGAAGTCATGTTATTTGCTTTTACTTAAGGTGCCAAACTGGAAGACATATAACCTGATTTGCAGATCCTCCACAGATATATACACAGCATCCTATGATCCAGGTCAGTGCCTCTGAGTGACCAAAGGTGGAATTTTTTATGACTAAGTAAAAGGAGACTACTTATTTCACAATATTGTGTCTCTTTGAGATACATTGTCCCTATACATGACATAGGGGAATCTTTGATTTTATGTTGTTAACCATAAACCACACCCAGATGTTAGAGATGGTCCTCCTCTTTTTTTATTTTGAATGGCAGCTGTGATAACACTCTGAAGGTTGTCACAGTGTGAATTGGAACAGGTGTATAAAAAAAATATGAAAAAATAATTTAAAATATGAGAGGTCAAAGTTCAAATAAGAAGTTACACTGAATATTGATTTTTTGAGGCATGTACTTATTTGAGGGAAGAGGAAAAAGAGTTGAACTGTGGTGCTTTCAGATTCAGCAGTCAGTGCTTGGGGACACTACTACTATCCTCATACTGGTTTTCCAGAAATTTAATTCCTAGCTCTGACCTCCTCTTTCATGTCTTTCATAATAATTGTAAAAACTGTTTTCTATCTTGTCTTCCATGATTTCACACTAAGCAGAAGCAGTCTGGATATGATAAGGACAGAGACATCCCTTTTACAACTGCTTTATGAAGTAAATAAAAAGACAATTGTCAGCTGCCAGTGGTAGTGAAGCTTTTCATGGTAGAGATTACAGATGCATATGGCGATTCCTACAATCACAGAGTAGTTCAAGTTTGAAAGGGATCTCAGGAGGCCATCCAGTCTAACCTCTTACTCAAAGCAAGGTCAGCTATGGAGGTCAGGCCAAGTTGCTTAGAGATTTACCCAGTCAGGTCTTAAAAAGTTAAGTCTTCCTGGAGACTGCACAACATTTCTGGGGCTTGCCTATCATCATGGCAATGAGAAACAAAAATAAAAATAAATTGAAAATAGTCATGAGTTTATGCAAAGAATACTAACTTGGTTTAGGTTTTTCTACTAATCCATGATAAAATACATTATTTTTTCCAAGACCAAATATTACTTTTTAGAACTATTAACTTTTTTAAATGTTCCTGCTTCCTTAAAGATGTAAAAAAAATTATATGAAAATTAATTTCACCATATTCTTTTCAAGCACAAAAGTTCTAGAAGTATGACTATTACGTGGAACTTAATGTCTAAGTTCTCATGCTTGGGTGTTTGTTTTGTTTATTTGTCTTATGCTCTATGTATTTCTGGGTTTAGATACCATAGGATTTCAGCATACCACAGCATTATTTCTTATTTTAAAAAGTCAACAGTTTGTTATGACTTCCTAATTTTCAGAAGGTGAACAATTACAGAGAAGCAGAGACACCTCATTTGAATTTTATGTCCTGTGTTTTGTCTTTCTAGCTGTATTCTTAGCTGTACTTACAAATATTCAGCTGATAATGGGTCTTGGCTACTAGAATAACGCAGGTAGGAAAATTAATCACTACTGTATTTTAAAAAAGTGTATTTTAACAATCATTTGCAGCATGTTTTAAAGGTAGTACAGCCTTATAGCTGCATCATCTGAAGGTATACATTTTCATAGAAAAATCACAAATAGTCTGAATTTCCAAATAGTCCTTTTGACTTATGTTATATAAGGAAACAAGAAGGACAAAAGTGACCTTTTCATCTAAGAGGTTTATCTGTCTGTACTTCCTTTTTACCAATGCAGCGTTCATTAAATCAGGTAATACATTTAACACCTAATTAACATTAATTAAACATACTTCATTGTACTGCAGGTTTAGAAAGATTCTATAAGCTAGATATTACATGATATGCCTGGAGTAATTGCTGGTTATCACCTTTAGAAGAATACAAGGAGTCAGTGATATAGCATAGATTTAATATCCTATACCACTTATGTTTGCTTCACTTGCTTCACTTCCTTTTGCATCCTTTTCTAGCCTTTGATAGATATAGGTGTCTAGAGATGAAATATGGTCATTGCCAGATATACTGCTTTCATCAAGTGAAAGTTCTTTAAATGTTTTATAGCTCATTCTTCGCCTCCTCTGCTGTACAGACTGCTGTATTAAAATGATACAGTAATGGTAATATCTGTTTAGGTACAGCATGTAATACATCAGCTTAGCAACTCCTTTGCCCTCAAGTAGCACTTGTCTATGACCATAAAGATAAAGGGTTTATTTTCCTCTGCAAGCCTATGACCTCTCTACCAATTATCCCAGGCTCAAGATCAGCCAGGCAGCAAGAGAAACAGCATGTGACAATGGCTCAGCGCTAAAGAAAAGCCTAAACATTTCCCAAAAAAACAACAGGCTTCATATTTACCAGGCAGGGGGTCAGTATCATCAGCAAAGGATGAATAGTTGCCTACTGCGGAATAGCTATGGTTTCAGAAGCATCCAAAGCTTTTCTGATGCCCCAAAAGCTTACCACTGTTTAACAGCTGTCACAAAAAGGCTAATGACCACAGGAAATGCTTCACATTTCCCATCTCTGAGACAGCAATATACATATCTATCTTTCTATATATAGATCACAAGATACACACATTCATTTGTGGGGTTTTTTTCACTACTATTATTCACTGATGGCAGTATTAAAAAGGGAAAAAAAAGACACAGATCCAATGAGTATGATTTGAGATAGATGAAATGCACAAGGTTAATGAATTAAAGGCAATGAAAGCTAAGTAACACTTTTAGATGTAAAATAGATGTATAGAATGTAACCATGAAGAAGGCAAAATGCAAATGACAGGGTTTAAGTCACTGAAAATCAGAATATAATTAAAAATTATAACAAATTTCTGTTATAGTTTTTGGTATTTATGCCCACAGAAGCTTGTGCAAGTCTTGTGATGGTGAAAACAGACTGTAAATTAAGTGACAATGGGGTTTGAGACGAATGTATTTCAGATTTAACATTCTTACCCTTCTACTACATACATACAGAAATGAGAAAAATTCTCTTTCTGAAAATGGAACTCATTTTTCAGTCTGTTCATGTAGTTTGTAAGTTGTACTTTTTGATAAATAACTTAGAAAAGGCTGGAGGAGCTTACTGGTGAACAGAAACCTTTTTTCTGAGATTGGGTGGGGCTTTGGGGTCTTTTATTTGGTATTGAGTTTAAGTTTTTTAACGTTCTTTGGAACATGGAACACTTACTACATCCTCTATATTTAAGTAAATTAGGATGTATTTTCTTGGTTGCCATTTTCCTGTAGCTATGCATATAGACTACACTACATATTTTTCCTATATCAATTGTGTGTATATATATATATATCCTCACTGGTATGGAAATATGGACTGATTTAAAGAACTTGTCCAAATTTCCATAGTAAATCTATTGACTGAGGCCTAGAACTTCAATTTCTTGACTTTGGCTTGCATACTGTCCTGCAGAAAAACTGTTCAATAATACTTAGAGTCCCAATTATCATTCCCATATGCATCTCAAATGCAGAGACATGATTCTACATGCAGCATTTCATAGGTCTCCAGTATTTAGAAACTACGCTGATGGAAACCTGTTTCACACCTTGGAAGGGGGGATTTATTTCCTTCTAAATCAACAATTGGTATTAATCTCTATCAGATTGTTCCCTGAGCAGATGCAAAAATGCTGTAACATCTTTTTAAAATCATAACATCTTTAAAACTGTGTTTCCTGCACTATGAGCTTCAAGTCATTAATTACTGTCAATTCAGACCTCACTCCTCCCTGGTAAACAGAATTGGATTTTCTAGCTAACAAGTGTTAAAAATCTAAGTCTTGTGTTGCCCATTGGACTGTACAATAAAATTCTCCAAAACCCAGCTCCTTCAGATTGACACTTCTAGGCTCTATCTTCAACTTGTAAAATTGAATTAACGCTTTTTCAATTTGCAGAAGCAGTGTGAAAAACAACTGCATAACACAACTCATAGGTACCTTTAAACTGATCAACACATAATCAGACAAATAAATAAATGATTCCTCAGTCTTCATGAGACAAAACTTTTTCCAATTATAGTTTATAAAAGTTTAACAAATTAGGAAAAATTAAGATTTCAAATATTTCCATCTCTCCTATCTCTTGCATTTCACTGTGTAAGGATAGATAGCTCAGCTGTGTGCTCAGGCCAGACTATTTCACAGCATATAATTACCTTTTGCTCCTTAAAAACATCTTAATAATGTCTATCATGATATCCTTTCCCTATTTTATGAAAAGTTGAGATTTTAAAATATTCACATCAGAGTCTCTTTTATGCCTTTTATTTTTTTACTGCTTTGGCTTTCCCTTTAAGTCTGTTATTATTATCATGTGTTGATAGTAGCTTTTTTTCTGAATGCAAACTAAATATTTTGGAAATTTTCTCATATTTTGTTGCCTTTCCATGCTAAACTGGCTACCTCAGTTAACACAAGATTGTGAAAAAAATAAAAAGGCAAAAGCGAAAAAGCTTTTAGCTTCTTTAGGAAACATTAGAGGAAAGAGGAGTAGAAAGAGGAATCCCTCATACTAATAATCATGTTTGTATGGCTTATGAAGGGCAGTTAATATTTCATCTCTGACTTTGAAATACAAAACAGCAATGGAACTCATTCTAAGATGACTATATGAAAAATTTTATATAAAGCTGCATGAGGTACCCAACATATAATTCAAAAGTAATAAAAGAATTCAGCCAAGAGCATAGTAATCCTTTGCCAAGCAAACAGAGAAGTAGAGTGGAACTTCATCCAGAAGAGCATTTTGTAACTGAAAGCACAGCAGGTAAATAGTGGCTGCTGGAAGCTGCTGGAAGAACCTTCCAGTTGGTGCCAAAGGCACCTTCTGGTGGAAAGGAAAATACTGTTGCTGTATTTGTCATGTGTTTTAAGCAAAGTAATGTGAA
The DNA here is from genome assembly GCA_013399015.1 of Galbula dea. Lineage (NCBI taxonomy): Eukaryota > Metazoa > Chordata > Aves > Piciformes > Galbulidae > Galbula > Galbula dea. The sequence continues at coordinate 329,286 of VWZX01000627.1, forward strand.
AGTGCAGTGTTTTATTTTTCTGCTTATGGCTTTTGTTTTGCATCTCCTGACTGCATTATACAGTCAAAACAGGGAATAGAGCCTAAAGGCAATGGAACTTCTTGTTGCTGCTCTTTAAGCCTTGATGGATATGTTTCTAAAATAAAGAAGTTGTTTACAAAATTGGCTGAAGAGGTTTCACCACCTTTTAGCAGGTGATGAAATAGAGGTCTATATCTATTTGGGTGTAAGAGAAACAGAAAACTAAGGACTTCTCTTAAATCACTTATAGCCATATAAGCCTCTCCCTGGGGGAAAAGAGATGTTGGAATTTATAATGAAATATAACTACAGATTCATTATTTCAAGAACAGCCAAAAGCTTATTTTACTGTATAACTGGAGTTACTAAAAAATTATAGGTTGGACTGCATGTATCCATTAATACAAAACAACCTGTGCACTATAGAAAACAGGAAGATCTCATCCCTGAATGTAGATTAAGCAAATTAGTTATATTAAAGATGTTTAATCTGGTACTTTTGAGTTTGAACAGAACATTATTGTTTAATTCATCTTCAAGTTTAAAGTGAAAACAACTGCAAGGAATGAAATATTGCTTAAAATATTCAGGGCAGCAGCGTATGCCTCAAGAGATAAGACTTTCACTGTTAGTTTAATTAAGAGACCAAAAAGCAAGCTTCAAGTGTTATTTACAGGTTCTTGACATATTCACTAATGAGTCACAGGATGCTGCAAAGGTTATTTTGCCTATTACAAAAGAAGTGCATGATAATTGTTTTTTAACCAACTTGTTTTTCTTTGCAGCTTTTTTCCATTCATGATAGATCAATGTGCTTGAAATGGGAAACAAAGATTCTTTTTTTAGGCTTTCTGCTAGATAGCCTAGTCAGTTCCATATCTGAGAGACAGTGCTGCATTGTTGTGTTCACTGTTGTACATTAAGGAGTTAAACATGCTACAGTCACAAGTCTTACTACTTTTTATTTTCTGGAACACACAATTTATTTTTAAGAATATCAGTAATGTCTGGTGGCACTGCCAGCACACCAGATAATGAAGGATTTCCAAAATCCAATACATTCTTTTCTTCAGTATAATCAATCTTTACTCTTTCTGCATGCATATTTATCAACCTTATAGATAATTTTTTTTGTTTCTTTTTCCATTAAGTTCTTTATCACGCACACACATACATCCTTTCTTCAGTATGTATCTATTGCACTAGGCAATCTAGCAGATAAAACAAAACAAAATTCTTCTTTTGCAAATAAGTGATTTTAGGATTGATAGAGATGACAGTGCATCCTGCCTCTGATATAAGGGGTGCTAGACAGCATCTATATTAGCATTATGTCAGATTTTTAATTAACAGCTCTAAATGCAAAATGTCTTGCATAATAATGTGTTGCTCATCTTCTTCTCTCTTCTAAATAATTCCAGTATCAGCTTACTTCAGCTCTGGCTTGCTATAGAAGGACAGATTTTGAAATACAGTATTAACCATTCTTGTTTTAATTTAGAGTGCTGTCTGGATTAGATAACCAATATTGGAGACCTATTGACTTCTCCCACAGCAAAGAAATTAAGTGCTGCAGAAGATCAAAGATTCTTTTTTTTTCTGCTTGTTGTTTTACCCTTATTAAAGGGAGAGGGAAGACTTAATTTTATAATAAATTATGATTAAAATAATTTTTTTATTCTCCATCTTAAAAAGATAAAATCTTACCTCTCTTCACATCACCAGGAGCTAGAGGTCAAGGTTTTATCTGAAAAAAATGACTGACCATAGTGGGCATTGAAGGGACAAACAGCAATCTGAGCTAATCTGAGCTATACACACTCAGAGAAAATGAAGAAAAGCTAACATTCAAAACCTACTTCAAGGGTGACTGTGAATAGCAAATTAGATACAGCTTGTGGTAAAGTGTTGCTGGAAAAAGGCCATACCTCTCCCTGCTACAGTCCTTAGACAGATTTTCATGTCTGCTTCGGTTTCCTTGCACATTGTGCATGAACCCAGATTTATCAATCTTCAACAGCCAGCAAGGGTACAGGAAAAAAACTGGAGGGAATTATATTTCCCTAACCAGCAGGTGATTTCCCTATGCTAAAAGATTTTCTGAGGATCTTAAGCTGGTCCATTTAATTTTTGGACATGTCCTAAAAACTGTGTTTTGTTTTGGAGGGGACTGTCTTCAACTCAGACACTCATTCTGTTATATTTGTGCTAGGTTGTGTCCTGAAAGATTCAACTACAGTCAAAATGAGTGGATTGTGTCCTCTCCACCTGCCCCACAGCCTCTTCCACTAGCATCAAGCTTGTCTGCATTAGGAGCTTTACAACTGCAATGCCCTCGGTTCCCTCCAGTGCAGACAGAGCAGTGAAGACCCCCTTCCACAAGGTAAAAAGAGTCAAATAGGATTGAAAAAAGAACTAGCTTTAAAGCCAAGAGACCACTTTTTTTAAGGTTATGTGCCTCTGACAACAGAGGATCGGAAATAGTAAATTTCTCTGTGTGTGGCAGGTGAAAAATCCTTGGTAAAGAAAGAATGGATTGAGAAATAAGCTAAAACAGCTGCAAGCCTCCTAAAATATTCTGCTCAAATTAAGCTGTTATTTTCTACTCCTTTGCCACACGCACTCACCAGTTTATATTAATGTACAGCTTTTATCAGAATCTTTCAACCAGATATGTTCCTGAGTGCCTTAGGAGCAGTGAAAAGAAACAAGACATGGGGGGGGGGAAACAACAAAAAAGCTAAAAAGCCAAACTTATTTTGATTTCTTTGTTATTCAGATCCCACTGTCCATTGTTTATAAATATTGTGATCACATCTGAGATACTTGACTTTATTATTAAATTTTGCTCCTAACTGAAATAAAGTATGGAACTCAGAATTTTGGCTAAACTTTAAAGCAAAATCAACTTCTGTCTAAATGAAAAATAAAGCTTTATTTCAAACAAGCAAACAAACCCCAAATTATTCTTATAGATCCTACTCTTTCACACAGGTGTATTTTTAACACTTTTCGGGTAGTCCTGCCTATGGCTTCCACATAGGATCATAGGATTGTCAGAGTTGGAAGGGACCTCAAAGATCATCCAGTTCCAACCCCCCTGCCTGGCAGGGACACCATCCACTAGATCAGGTCACCCAAGGCCCCATCAAGCCTTGTCTTAAAAGATTCCAGGGATGAGGCTTTCACAACCTCTCTGGGCAACCTGTTCCAGTGTCTCACAACCCTCATAGTGAAGAACTTCTTCCTAATATCCAGCCTAAATCTCCCCTCCTCTAGCTTACACCCATTTCCCCTGGTTCTATCACTGTCTGACCTCCTAAAAAGTCCCTCTTTTCTCTCTTCTTTTGACAAAGAGTTAGAAGCAAATGCATTCTTGAATCTCACACAGAATGGACAGGAAAGCAGAATAAATCAAATGGAAAATGTGTAACTTATTTCCCATACAATATATTTTAACACCTTTTTGGTAGTTTTTATGACCTCTGAAAAAATAGACGTGAACCAGCAGTTTGAATACTGCATAGGCCCTTCTAAATAGAAAGCTATAATTCTCATGGTAGATTTGAGTAGGTCTCTAACCATACATATTAAAAAATCAATCATCCACCTGGATTTAAAATAAAAACCTAAATGAAGCAATTATTGTTTTCTGAGCCCCAAAAGAGCAAATAAGCTTTCTTTGTAAGCTAATATAGAGTCTGTAATTTAAATACCTTGTCAAAAGGGTGAAACATGCTTTGAATTCTTCCACAGTATGCTTATTACAGGTATGTAAATTACAGTCTAGAGGGGAAAAATACCCAAAGTGCCAGCAGAAGAATTCTCATAATGGTAAGGGAGAGATGTCTTATACTAAGAGTTCCCTTACGGTGTAAGGCCTTGAAACTGTAGATCAGGTGAATCTTCAGTTGAAAGAAGGATAATTTTTATTTATTTGCTCTTTTGTACTTCTAATACTAGCATATAATTCTCACAATTATTTGCAAACTAAGAAAGAATTCTTCTATCAAGATAGAATATAAAAATCTGAAGAAAGCTGACAGTATAGCTACGGCTGCCCAGGGAGGTGGTGGAGTCACCATCCCTGGAGGTTTTTAAGAAGAGGATAGATGTGTTTCTTCAGGGGATGATTTAAGGGTAAGAGTAGTGTAGGGCTATCGGTTGGACTAGATGATCTTGAGGGTCCTTTCCAACTGTAATGATTCTGTGGTAATCTCATGGAAATCTACTAGGCAAACCTTTCTTTGCTTTTTAAATGAAAATTTCTTCAATTAATTTTATGAAGTGACATTGCTTTTCTTCTGGCAGAAGCCTTCTCCATACTTCAGAATTCAAAGAAAGATAGAGGAAATAATATAGAGAAAAAAATAAAAAGATGGCTGCAATAATTTTTCTCTCAATGCTAAAAATTCTACTAACATGGTACTACTAGAAATGTACAGTCCAAGAACCAAGAAAAAAAAAGCATCTAGCTGTGAATATTCTTTTATTGACTAGTCGAATCCTCAGACCTCACATATCCAGAAGGAAAATCAGATTACCCAGAAGTGACAAAAATGGAAATTAAAAGGTTTGTGGTTTCTTGTCATTAAGTGACACTTGATATGCTCTGGAGTGGTAGTAAGAGGCAATTCCTCTCTTTTCAGAGTTAATGTAACACATACTTTATTTTGTAAAAGTTGATTTGATTGTAGTTGTTTACTATCTACATGACGAAAATATCCCCAGGATGCTATAGGATGCCAGCTGTTGTTCTTACCTCAAGATGTAAACAGGTCCAGATAACCAGAAATTCAGAGAATGGGAGCTATGGAGCTTGCTATTCAAAAACATTTTTTTTTTAATTTATGTGGCATGGATACATTTTTCAGAAGACTTTTATCACTCTGTGTAAGATAGATCATCAAGAAAACATCCTTCAAAAAGACACATTAATGAAATATTATGTTCAAACCTGGCCAGCTGGAACTGGGTAATTTCAACAATTACAAATAGAGGGGAATATTTTTAAATTAAAATGTTGTCACAGAGAAAACTCTTGTTTCCAGCAAACTTTTATGGTTTTTTTGGAAACTCCTTCAGTGCCATTCACACTGCCATGTATGCCTAATAGTTGGATCTATTGGAATTTATTGAGGGCATATTATCTTGTTTTTCTTCTAGAGAAAACTGTATGAAACTTTAGAAGCTACTGTCTATTCTACTCTTTAATTCCCTAGCAAGTAAAACCATACTCATATTCTCTTATGCACAATCTAGATGTGCCTTCTTTGTTGCACTATTATTTACTGGAATTCAGACTTGTCATTTAGCATCTCTTAACTTTCTGACTTTTTAAGATTCACCCTAGCTTGAGTCTGATTTCTATTTATGCTTTCATGCTGCTTCTGGTGTGAAAGGGAAGGAACAACTTCTTAACAGCTTTCGTTATGGTCACTGACCATTTTTCAGGTTTGGCAGAGCCAAGGGTATTGTAGCCTTTAGACAGAGAAAGAATTTGGCAAAGAAAGTTATTCCTCTCTAATGGGTCTGGCTGGAATCGAGATAATTCCCCATAGCAGCCCTCATAGTGCTGTGCTTTGTATTTTTGTCTAGAAAGGTGTTGATAATAAGCCAATTCTGTCCTTTGCTTTTCTTTATTGAACTGACTTAATTTTAGCCCATGAGTTTTTCATCTTCTTTTCTCCCCATGTCCCACTGAGGATGGGGAGTGAGAGAGCAGCTTGGTGGACACTTGTCAGCTAGCCAAGGTCAACCACCACATCCTCCCATGTTAATTTGTTCTATCTCTTAATCTATTTTAGGAGATGGAGTACAGTGGTTTCATATCTATGTTGTAAACAAGCATAGGGTACAGCAGAAAGGCCTTTTATTCTGAAGACTTCCAAGAGGTTTTGGACAATATTCAGTGCTTCATCAGGCAAAGGTACTTGACCACTCCACCAATAGAAGACACTTAAACTCATCAGTCTAGGTCTTTATGCAAGCCATCTAGGTTCCCATAATTTTGGAAACAGTACTGCGCATTAAAAACCATAAGGGTTTTCATTCTGGACTCCTGGTAGACCACGAAGAAAAACAAAAGTCAGTTCATTTGTAACTAGTCTAGGTGCATGGGAACTTCATAGATGCCATTCCTAATAATCTAGCTTAGCCTCCAGTATTGCAAAATTTTGAAATCTGAGAGAATCATACACAAAAGCTTAGGCTACATTCCCTTCTACTTCCAACTGGTGTCGTTTGCTTCCATGACACAAGAGATGTCTGTCACTTTGGCTTTGACAAAGGAGCTAATATTTGGAACCAGTACTCTTATTTCGCTGGACTAAAGCTCTGCCACTCAGTGTCATGGCAGTAGACTTAGGCCCTCTGTATGATAACTGTTCTTGTGCTTTTGTGGTACTTAGTCTAACTAACTAGAGCTTGCTTATTACCAGCACACCGAATTCAATTTGGCTCCAGGTGCAGCTTTAAAGCAAACTAGATTCATTTTCATTTAGACTGGAAATAAAAATAAATTAAATAAGATTGCAGACGTTTTGGTCCTGAATTACCATTTCTATGCAAGAGTTTGTTGTTGCTTGAGTCATATAAAAGTTAAACCAGGTCATATTTCTTTAGTGTCTCTACCTAAGCAAGACTTAAATGATTGGTTTTGGCAAGCATGTCATTACATGATAAAACTCATGTTGTGATTAGAGTAGTTGTAGGCATTTATCTTCTGCTGACAGCTTCAGACAAAATGAAGATAACTGAAGCTATTGTATTTGTATAGTGACCTTTCCACTTTAGGGATATTGACAGCTATCCTCTTCTTCTATACAGCATGTTTGCCATCATGACAATTACAGTTTTGTTAGCCTACTGTTGGCTTTTATACTTAAAGTGATGTCATGAAATGCTTGTAGATTTCATCTGGTTTTCTCAAGACAATTTTTACTTTACAGAAAGTCAGCAAACAACAATACATGTTTTCTTAAAAGAACTCCTGCTTCTTTCATGCTCATATGAAACCATAATTTCCCTGACCAGGAAAAAAAAAATGCTACAAAACCAACCAACCAACCAAAAAACAAAACCAAAAAACAAAATCAACCAACCAAAAAAAAAGTTAGTTTTTTTCCAGTTTTAAGAAACATTTTCTTCTTGTGTATCCCTTTGGGATCCATCTAGTTAGAATGCAAAAGAGCTGACCAGCTACAGAAAGTCACGTATAAAATAAGAAGCATAAAATTATTTTTTAAAGACAGGAAATTTAAGCTGTAATTGCAACTCAGTTTTCACAAACTGTTTAAAAGCTCAGACAGCTGTAGGTTGGAAATATTTATTTAGAGATTTTTAAAATAAAGCTTATCTTAGTGCAAACTCACAAAGTGAACTGTTACTCATTTTGCCCATGACAAAGTGCCAAAAATGGCTAGATGGTAAAGAGTAGACTTGAATTTATTTTAGCAGTCCTTTAGGCAACTAAGAAAACCCTATTACATTTTTGTTGTTCAAGCAGACATGAATAAATCTGTCTTTCTGTGTCCTAGTCACAATTTAGATGACATCTCCAGCAAGGTGTTGGCAATGCCTGACTTTCCATCTTCTTAGTCAATACCACTTAATAAATGCAAGAATTATCCTGATTTACTGAAGCAGTAAAGTGTCAGAAATTTACCATTCTTCTTTTCTCAGGGGAAGGAGGAAATCTGACTTAAAATTTGGCTTCAGTCATAAACTACTTTTTAATGTAACTCCTCTTTGACCATGCCATTCTGTGGCAGTCAAGTCGATAAACTGCTGCCCTGAAATAGAGCTCAGCAAATCATTCAGAAGGCTTCTCCCTCAGCTTCTGCAATATCTGTGACTAGCCTTCTGTTTCCTAGAATTACTACATTATATGTGTGTTTGACAAGTATCTTTTAAGTGACTGCTATTCAGATTGCTCATGTATGCATTCATGATCACAATTTGTGAATAAACAGACAAATCCCATGCTATAGATGAAATGCTATAGTCGATAAGGTGACACATTGCCAATAAATTTTGCCTTGCTTGTATTTTTAAACCACCACTACTTCAACAATAGCATTATAATTTATTATTGTACATTTATGATTTAATGTTAGGCCATTTTAATCTCTTTATAGAGAGATTCCTTTCATTCAGTCACAGGTAAAGTGAATTTAATAGCGAACAACTTTCAAATGTGCGGATACCTCACTCAAAGTCCATTGAACATTAAATAAGAAATTGAAAGGTAAGGTAAGCTCTTCTAGATTTAAGTTCAGCCTTTACATACTGCATATATAATGGGATTCATATAATCCTAGAATCATTATGGTTGGAAAATACGTCTGAGATCACTGAGTGCAACCTTTAATCTAACACTACTAAGCTGCCTGTTCCACTGCTTATAACCCTCCCAGTGAAGGAATCCTTCCTGCTATCTAGTCTGATCTAGTCTGAACCTGCTCTGGTGCAACGTAAAGCCCCTTCCTCTTGTCCTATCACTTGTTACTTGGGTAATTTATCTGGAATTAAAAAAAACCCAAAAGTTCTGGGAAAACACTCTAATATGCATTTTCAGGAATACACTCCTGAGTCTATTCCAACAGTTTCCAGCTTTCCCAATCAGCTACCAATGTGGAAACATAAATGTCTCTTTAGAACAATATACTATATCAAATAGCTTACATTCTTCAGTTTATGATGAAGAAAATATCCTATATGCTTAAATAGTACCAGTAAAATTCACTGAAAAAAACTCTTTCCCTATTTCTTCATAAAATATCCTTGTATATCTGATATGCCATAGAACTGCTGTATACAGCAATCTCCCTTTTATAAATCACAGCAATAAGACCTATTTATTTTCTTAATCATTGATAATCATTGATTAAACATGTAGTCTTACCTTCCTTTTATATATGTAACTTGAATTTTTTTAATTTCAATAGTTTTATTCCTTTACATATACTTTCAGTATATTTGGTCCCTTTTATTCTTAGAAAATCATTAGTAATATTTGACAGTAGGCCACTGCAGCAAAAGAAAAGGGAAGTTTACTGGATTTATTAACATAAGAATATTGTGTGCCAACAATTATGGGCACAATTATAAGGACCATGTACCAATACACTCTCCACCCAAAAGAATCAGTCTGTTCATGTAGATGGAGTCTCAGAACCAGTTGCATGAATCACACATTGTCCATTGCTGTTACTTAATTTGCTTTATGAAGGAGCTCTCTTCTGTCAATGAAAGTGTTTGCCAAGGAAAGAAATAGCACATATAAGAAAAATTATTTTGCCTTCGAACTCCTAAAGAGTTCTCTGCAATTGGAATTCTAACTGAAATTCTGCAACGTTGGAAAGTCACATAGGTGCTTACAAATCATTTTGTATACTGATGTTCAGGATTTTATAGAATCATAGAATCAACTGGGTTGGAAGGGACCTCCAGAGGTCACCTAGTCCAACCCCCCTGTAGTGAGCACGGACATGCCCAACTAAATTGGGTTGCTCAGAACACTGTCCAGCCTCACCTTGAAAGCCTCCAAGGATGGGACCTCAACCACCTCCCTGGGCAACCTGTTCCAGTATTCCACTACCCTCATGGTAAAAAAATTTTCCTAATATCTATATAATCTAAATCTACTCTTCTCTAATTTAAAACCATTACCCCTTGTCCTTTCACTACAGGCCTTTATAAACAGGCCCTCTCCAGCCTGTTGTAAAGTTGTAAAATTGGAACTTAGGTTCATATTCCAACTACCTACCTCTTACGATGAGCAGACAAGATCAGCTTTGCACTGTCACTGCTTGTAGCCAAAATTGAAGTAGTTTAGTCATAATACCATAAAAGAATATGGCATGTGCTGTGATGTTTATGCTTTTTACACGCATTTGCTGAAGGAGCTAGCCATTACTTTGGGCTATTCCTCTATTCTTATGGTAAGAAAAAGTGAGTAAGGAATTAAAAGTAAACAAGTTGCTTAAAATTCTCAACTTGTCTTCAAATCTGTGCTTTGGAGATGTCAATGCCAAAAGCTATGATACATGCGGAAAACATAAGAAATTAGAGTCACAAGGTGAGCTTTAGAGTAGCTACTGATTCTACATAGCAGTCTCTATAAGATGCTTTCCCTGATGCCAGCAATTTTAACAATAAAAGCAAATGGATAACAAGTTCATCTTTAAAAATTGGCAATGTGAATATAAGAAAAAAAATTTTCCTAGTTCAGGTGCCAGAGCACTGGAATAGACTGCACAGAGAGGTTGTGGAGTCTCCTTCTACGGAGGTATTCAAGACTCATCTGGACACATTTCTGTGTGACTTGCTCTAGGGAATCCTGCTGTGGCAAGGGGGTTGGACTAGATGATCTTTTGAGGTCCCTTCCAACTCCTAACATTCTGTGATTCTGTGAATGTGGTGACTGAAATGGGTGATGTTCCTACACACATAAAGCAGCAAGAGCATTTCTTCTATCTTTAATGACAGGTAAATCAATCAGTCTTGCAGAGACAAATCCAGATTTTTTTTCTCATGATTAGGAGATTCATTATGTATAAAGAGATTCCTGTAAAATTAAAAGACATTTGGCTAACTAACATCTTAGCATGGCCACAAACAATATCGCTGCTCACCTGTTGCGATATATTGAAATAATAAAGTTGAAATTAGTCATCCTCAGTTAAGAAAAAAGATTCCAAGAATGTAAAACTGGTTATGTTAACATATTAATTACTGTCTGAAGACTACTCCCACAGGCGGACTTCAAGAAAATGCTTACACAGATTTTTTTCTTGGAAACGAATCAGATTTGGTGATAGCCAAGCCTTCTGCAAGATCCCTAAAGATTGCCTGATGTACTGAAATAGCTGCTGACAGTATTTAATGTTAAGAAATACTCTAGACTTTTCTCTCTCAGAAGTCATCTCTATAAAATTATATTCTTAAAACAAAAGCTGTTTTATTGAGGAAAATTTTTCTGATGCTGTTTTGTTGGGGTTTTTTTTAATTATATTGAAAGAAGAAGTCAGATGCTTTTTAGTCCTAGCAGCAGAATGAGATTTTATGGTCCATTCACCACAAGAACTGTTTCCCTGAAGGTATTTATTCTAGCAATAGTAATTCAATTTTGGTGGGCAGGTTGATAAGAACAAGAGGGAAAATATTTCATTGGTCTACTACTATAAGTGAACAACCTGCCATTTTAAAAAATAAATTTTCAAAATATCATCATATAACTATATCCCACAAAGGACACAGCAAGCCATACCCAGTGAAACTTATTGAAGAAATATCTGACAGAACTAGAAGCATCTATATTCAGAATCATATTTTAGTACAAACAGAAGAAAAAGGAGAAATTTTCAGGGGTGACATCTGAAAAGTAAGCTGGTGTTTGGCAGTAAAAGCAGAAGTTAGCTACCAATTTTCAGGTAGAAAGAGCTCTTGAATATTTTCTCATAGTTGGCTTTGAAGCTCCATCCTTTTTTTCAGATGCAAAATGACAAGATAACAAGTATTTGGAACTCATTAAAGATGTCAAGATTGGAGGAAGTCTAGGCTGCAGTGATCATGCCCTAGTGAACTTCACAATCTCCAGAAACATAGGCAAGGCACAGAGCAAAGTCCGGACTTTGAACTTTAGGAAGGCGAATTTCCAGCTGCTGAGGGACTTAATGGGTGAGGTCCCCTGGGAAACTGTCCTTAGGGATATGGGAACCCATCAGACCTGGCAGTTCTTTAAGCATACTCTTCTCAGAGCGCAAGAGCTTTCCATTCCTCTGTGCAAGAAATCAAGCAGGGCAGGAAGGAGACCGGAGTGGCTGAGCAAGGACCTGCTTCTAAAACTGTGGCACAAGAAGGAAATGCACAGACATTGAAAGCAGGGTCAAGTGGCCTGGGGAGAATACAGGGAAATGGTTAGGAAATGTAGGGATGGAATCAGGACAGCCAAGGCACAGATGGAGCTGAGCTTGGCAAGGGATGCAAAAAACAATAAAAAAGGGTTCTACAAATATATTAA